>VZRV01004993.1:520308-767103 GCA_013398115.1 Falcunculus frontatus | reverse complement strand
CCTTCCCAAACCTTCCCAAACCTTCCCAACCCTTCCCAACCCTTCCCTTCCCGAACCTTCCCGAACCTTCCCGACCCTTCCCTAACCTTCCCTTCCCGAACCTTCCCTTCCCTTCCCGAACCTTCCCGAACCTTCCCTGCCTTACCCTGCCCCGCCCTCACACCTGAATGCCTTGGATGTTTTCCAACTGTAAGTGGTGCCATATTTATGCTGCGCTGCCATAAAATGGTAGTCTGAACTTAAGACAGTTGAGAATTTCTAATGCCTACTCAAATTGGACAGTTCTTTTTAGTTCCTTGGTTACATTTTAGGGAATGTGCACTATTTCCACCAGGCATTTCCTCCTAAAATTTGCTTTTTCTCATATCACTTGAGAAGCCACCTATACTCCTCAAGGATTTCAACAGCAAGCTAAATCAGTTGCTGTGTTATATTTACCTTTATCACATCCTTCATAGGGTATAGAAGGGGATTTTTTTTCTATTCCTTTTCAGGTAGGGAATTGAAAATGGGATCTGTGTGTGGTTCTGCAGCTATGTAGACATTTTTGACATCTTGTCCTATGGGTACTAATAGAGATGAATGCTGTTGACCTCATCGCTCTCACAGTGGAGAACAGGAGAGAGAGTGTAGCAGAAAGACTGGAAAGAAGGGGGATAGAAGATGAGGGAAATAGTAAACTGTGGCAGCAATGAAGAGAGTAAGTTTGAGCCTTTATATCTCTCTAGCACCATAAAAAATGACCCTCTTACCTACATAGGTTTGCGTACACACGGCATATTTAATACTATTGTCTTGAGGAAAAGAATCCAGAATTCTGGCAAAGCGGTACCATTCTTCTCTGAATTTCTTCCATCTGCTATTCACATTCCTTCAAAGAAGTACCTCTTTTTTTTTTTTTTAGACATTGCTCTTTTTCTGACTAGTAAATTCTTAAATTCTTAATGTCAAATGCTTATAAAATCATTATCTACAGATAACTTGGAAATAATCTGTGGGCCTAAATGATTAAGAAATTATGTGTTACCAACTAGCAAAGAGGAAAAAGAGAGAAAAGAAAAGACAGTACACAAAAAATTACATTCCTCATAAACAATTCACTGTATAAAGAAATTGTTTAAGAGAGATTTCTTCAAGTTTATATATTACTTTGTGGTTTTAAATGCAAGTTTATAACTTGTTTTCTTTTTGGAAGAGAGAGTTTGAATTCTGTTTACAGTGTTTGTACTTTTGATTTTGAGGGGTTTTTAGATTTTTTTCTTCAGGAGTGTTATTTACGACGGGGAACAACATAGTCCTGTGCTTTTACTGCTTGATCTTAGGACACATAAGCTATCTTCAATAGAAAGTTCTTCTACATTATTGATAAAGATCATGCATAATTACTGTCTACCATGTGGTATTCAGCCCCCAACGGAAAAAAATAAAAGGAGGCAGTCACATAAAGACGATAATTTTATTCACTACAAAACAACAACAAAAAAAAACAAACAACCAAACCGAAACAAAACAAAAAAAACCAAACCAAAACCAAACCAAGAATGACCTGTGCTGTATTATGAAAGCAAAATTTGTGATAGTCTATTCGTTCAGCCAGACCTACCTACTTGCTGAGTCAACAACACACTGTTTTCTTCCTTCTTTAAGAGCAGCACTGAATGAAACTGTGAACAGTTGTGCCTCATGGTGAGTCTAAACCTCATTCTTAAAACAATTTGAAAAATGGCTCTGGAGCCTCTAGATATACAGGGTTTTGAGGGAAATAAAATATTGAGTAGGTCTCTGGCTCCTTAGACTTAGGTATACAGTGGAGCAACCTTTCAAAATAATCTCAAGTTCCCTAACAGGTAAACAGCTATTTTTGAAGATCTCCAGAAAGAATCCTTTTATTCTCAAGTTTAGCCACATTAGATCTCTGCTTTATGGAGGATCAGAGTGCAGAACCTATTCCAAACTTTGCAGTGGACAGCTGCAAAGTCTCTAGATACTCTACCGTGTCAAATTACCCATCACTAATATCGAAAACCTGAAAACCTATAAGCAGAACAACAGTGAAAAAGAGAGATTGAAGCTCCACTGGTTCAAGAGCCCTCTGGTTCAAAAAGAAAGCAAACAAACTCTGTGGAAGAATGAGGGAAAGATATATTTAAGATTTTTAGATTTTTATTTTCTTCATAAAACATGTAGCTGCAGGGAAGTATATTGATAATATTGCATTTTCTTTGGATGCCCTACTGTGTATGGTTCAATTACCATGCTAAAGGCTACACTCAATAAATTTGCAAGCAATAATTCTACACAAATATGCATTCAGTCAATATATGGTTCTTATATGAAAAGTACTAAGAAATTGAGTTTCTCTGCATTTCTAGAACATCAAATGCACAATTACTATTTATAATAAGCTTGCAGTCACAGACTCTGTAATTCCTTAGTCCTGAACAATTGCATAATTATGAATTCTAGTACATTAGCATTGGGAGTAGACATGGATGATTTCAAAAGGGATACAACTGATTTAATGAGGTCTCAGTCTGTACATTTCCAAAATTACGCAAATTCTGTTTAACAGCCAGCCACTGATGCTTTTGGGTATTTGAAACAATAAATCAACCAACTGCCAACCAAAAGAATCATTAAAAATGAAAACAAACAGAAATGAGAATTAAATTGCATTTTTCACAACATGAAGCTACCAAAACCCTATTTCCTGACTAGTTTCCAACAGTCTGTCTGGCTTTACTAGAGGTTGGTTGCTGCTGAATCTATTGAATACCTAAAGCTGCCATTTCTGACAGTGGTTTTGTATTTTGAATGTTTATGGCACTGTGATTATGCTAGGATAAATATGACAATAGACCCTGGGCACAGAAGGGCTATTCTGAATTCATTGTCCTTCTCTTGCATATGCCACCTCTTTATTTCTGTGTGTGATAGGCAGCAAATGATCAGATCCTGAGATTGTGGAGCTGGTATTTTGCCAAAAGTAAATAGTTTTCAGTTCTGTCAAGAAAGGAGTTTGTAAAATTTCTTGATACTTGCATTTTTTTTTTTCTTGAAGATATCTTTATTCTACAAAGGTCTCTGTATTAAAAAATGCCTTTGATTTCAGTGGGAGACAGATTAGCTCAAGCAGTTTTTCATGTCGGCGGTCATTACACCAAATAAGGATGAAAGGATATGTCAGTCAGAGACATCGCAAAATCCTTAAACTTGTGTGCCCCCACGTAATCCTACTGTGCAACCAACAATTACTTTATATGGAGGAGGAAAGGGGAACAAAGATCTTAACATAAAAAGATTTAGACTTCCTAAGTTATAGCATAGTAGTTGCAGATCTATCACACAGTGCCCAGCTGTACATCTGCACTACCTCCTCCCATGGTGGACCTCCATCAGTTTTAATGGGGTTTTTTAGTGCTTATAGTGTAGGATCTGCACGTGTTCATAAATTCCTCACATATCTCCATCCAACAAGCAGCTCATGGACTTCGGCAAATGTTGGCTTCATCGACATGTTCACTGGATAAAATCAATTAAATTCTTATCCTCGAAACAGGACACCTGAGCCTGAACTACAGGAGAATGGGGTCATCTTCATCTCTTCCTAAGAAGTGGAGAATGGTGAGAGCTAAATCACATTTGCCTTCCAGCCAACAGACCTTCTAAAGATCAGGCTGAGCACTATGAATTGAGTTAATGTCCTCAGATTGCTGAGCCCTGTCTGGAACAAGAATATGGAAGGCAAGAACTACCTACAACTTTCTTTAGCGTTCCAAAGAGGAATTATGCTGTATTAATCCCCAAATGGTAAGCCTACAATGGGCTATTTGCAACATCCTGCAGAGGGCTGTAGTGCAGGTGGCAATGTCAGATGGGGGAGGACCCCTCCTGACTTCCCCTAGCCCATCCTCAAGCATCAACACAGCTGTGCTGAGAGACCTCTCGGCACCTTCACAGCTACTGCTGGGGACAACTGACCCCTGTAGACATCCACAGAGAGCCCTACAATCATTCTGAAAAAGCTAGGATGAACATCAGAGTGCAGACCAATGTGGCTTCTCCAAGCTAGAGCATTCTACTTCCATAAGGTGTGCATATAATGCCACTAGAGAGTGAGAAAACTATTGAAATGTTCACCAGAAAGACTTTCTCAGACAGGAAATTTATTTCTTTACCAGATTTAATTTCCGCTACTGTGTGAAATAAGCACATTTTCTTTCTTATACTATCTGCTTGATTTTCCCCATTTTTATTCTAGTAGCATTTCAGCCTTCTGGCTGCAAGAAACAGATGTCAATGTTCTTGTGTAGTCTTTCCCTGTTCCTAACTATCTTTGCTCTACTGCAAAACCTCCCAGGATACCCAGGGTAAGTGACACATTTTAGAAAATCATGAGCCTTTTAATCCTACAGGACCTCTTTGTCTTTGAATCTTTTCAACTTTAGTGGAAAGGCCACTCCTTTTCCTCCTTTAGACCCTCACACAAAGCAGATTGTCCAGTAATTCAGTTTTGCATAACAAAGTATATCCCAAAGATGACATTGACTTGCTTCAAGACTTGCTGTAAATTATCTTTGTGGACAGTACCTCCATATTTTGAGGAAAAGTCCTGCTTTTCAAGGATGTCAAAGCGTGTACACTTGTAGGTAATTATGTACAGCAGCTGCTTTCACAAAGTGTGAAGGTTTTAGAAAGGAGGCAGAAAATAGGATGGGATGAGCTTGACTGTCTGTAAAGAAAGGAAGAAAAGGAAAGTGAAAATAAAGGTATTATATTTTGTTTGTGCTTCCTGTAGCTAAGATCAGGATGGATGTCTTCCTGTGGAAAAACTCTCTATGATGTCTGAGACGATTATGCAGCAGTTGGAATGTTGTTCTGGATCATGGAAATTTTGATGCAAAAAAGTGGGGAAGAGTAGGGAAGTAAGTTCAAAGAAGAAGGAATATGCAGTCCAGGTTTTAGGCTGTCAGACACGTGTGCAGGTGGTTTGCTGTGTATATGCTGTAAGTGAAACTTTTCCCCAGACCTCATGAATTCCTCTGGAGTCTGAGGAGGCCTGGGTGTCTTGAATACAACAGTGCTCCAACACAGCAACCATCAAGCAGAATAATGGACATCCTGATACACTCAGATCATCACCTTTTCAACCTCTGTGAACTGTAATTTGCCTCTTCACCCTTGTTCAGAAGCAGCAACTCCTCATTTCCTTGTCCAAACTTTGCCCTGTCGGGCTGTAGATTGCCACACAAATTCCTGTCTAACTGATGATACGAGCATCATGTTGCTAGAAACAATCCTGAATTTTCATTAAAGCCTGTCATTACCTGTATGCAGTCTTTATCTAATCTGTACCTCTTTTGTGTCAGTCAACTCCACTTCCCCCCAAAACCTATGTTGTCTTGATCAAGGTCTTTAAAGTATCGCTGTGATTCAAATATCAAGATAGGCATGCATGGCTGTAGACTGAGAACAACAGAATGTGGATGTCTCTCAAAAACTCTATTTTGGACAGTCTTGATTGGTACCCACGGTCCTTGCAAAACTGGAGTAATGAGTATGTAGCCAATGAGAGCATATTATCAACAAATCTAGAAGTGGGATGTTATCTAATATATGTGAGAGGGCTGTATTGCAGATGTTGATGTTTTCTAAATCTCACTGTGTAACTGCAGATGCATTCTGACTACAGACATTTATCTTTGTGTGTGTGTGAATGTGAATGCGGGGAAGAAGGCAGTTATTACAGCTCTGATGAGTACTAGGACATCTATAACCCTGAAGAACATCTACTTTTAGTCAGATGAGCCACACATACTGTGGCAATTATTAATAAGATAGGGGTATTTTTGTTTTTGTTTTTTTTTAGTTTATTCACGGGGCTAATAATTTCCCTGTATATTTGCCAATCTCTGATAACTAATTTCACAATGAGAATTTCCAAGTCACAAAATAAAAATAAGTAATTAAACCAGCAAATAAACAAATAACATATAGTGCAAAAATATATATTCATTCCTGTACTGAATAGTTTCAGTTTAATATTTTTTAAATTCCCATAAAATGTTTTAAATTTTGTTTGTTAGATTGAGGAGTTTTATTCTCAATTCAGAATGCATTTGAGGGTGTACATAAACATATACTTTAGTGCCATGGATTCAGAGGTAGTAAAAGCCTGATCTGTAATCTATTGAAGTTAATTAAGCCTGTTCTATCATCACTTAGAAATTAAAACAATTTTGTAAACTAAGTCATTAGTTTGACTATTTAAAAAAGAAATTTGAAACTAGTGTTATTAATTAAAGTGAGGCTTTGAAATTAGTACAAAACATTTAACTCCAACTGCAAGTAATGCAGAAACTTAAAACAGAGTTTCTCATCAACTTAAGTGTGAGACAATGCTTATGAGCTGGTTTTCATAAAAGAATCCTTTCTCTCTCATTTACCAAATTTTCTTGCTATATTGTCCTTCAGAAGTAAAGAAAATATATCTCATGGTATTTTCTTGAAATATCATAAGGGGTAGAAAAGAAAAAAATCAATCAAACGAAAAGAAACAAACCAAAGGAAAACAAAAAACCATGGGGTCATTCCAAGTGTATAACTGTGATGTGTTTTTCCAATTGCTTTCATGAATAGTCCTATGGGTTGCTGTAGTCCTAAGGGTAGCTGTTGATATTTAATTTTTTTTCTTTTTTTTGCTATGGATGCTATACTTTGCTCAGGTGCACAGGATCATGGACATCAGAAGTGCCTCTGAATTGTCAAGATCAGATTTGCATTCTGCTGCCGTAGGGGAACGAGATCCAGCAATATTGGCATCTCTCACCTGCACTCCCTAGGAAAACAGAGTTGACGGGGGATTCTTTGCTGTCTTAAGAACTGGCTGGATGGCCAGGCCCAGAGAGTAGTGGTGACTGGTGCTGCACCCAGCTGGTATCTGGTCACCAGTGGTGTCCCTCAGGACTCAGTGTTGGGATCAGTCCTGTTTATTGCCTTTACAGATGATCTGGATAATGAGGGGATCAAATACACCCTCAGTAAATTTGCAGAGAACACTAATTTGTATGGGACTGTCAATCTGCTGGAAGGTAGGAAGCCCCTGCAGAGGAATCTGGAAAGGCTGAATCAATGGGCCGAGACCAGCTATATGAGGTTCAACAAGACCAAATACTGGGTCCTACACTTTGGACACAACAACCCCCTGCAACACTACAGGCTGGGGCAGCGTGGCTGGAAAGCTGATCAGCAGAAAAATACCTCAGGGTGCTGAACATGAGCCATCAGTGTGCTCAGGTGGCCAGGAAGGCCAGTGGCATCCTGGCCTGTATCAGCAATAGTGTGGCCAGCAGGACCAGGGCAGTTATTGTCCCCCTTCATGCAACACTGATGAGGCCACACCTTGAGTGCTGTGTCCAGTTTTGTGCCCCTCCATTCAGGAAGGACATTGAGGTGCTGGGGTGTGTCCAGAGAAGGGCAATGAAGCTGGGGAAGGGTATGGAGCACAAGTCCTGTGAGGAGAGGTGGAAGGAGCTGGGCTTGTTTAGTGGGGAGAAAAGGAGGTCTTCAGGGAAGACCTTATGGCTCTTTACAACTGCCTGAAAGGAGGTTGTAGCCAGGTGGGGGTTGGTCTCTTCTCCCAGGCAACAGCAACAGGACAAGAGGATATAGCCTCAAGGTGTGCCAGGGGAGGTTTAGATTGGACTTTAGGATGAATTTCTTAACAGAAAGGGTGATTAAACATTGAAATAGCCTGCCCAGAGAGGTGGTGGAGTCACTGTCCCTGTAGGTATTTAAGGAAAGACTTAGTGTCATGGTCTAGTTGACATGATGTTCAGTCAAAAGTTGGACTCAATGATCTCAGAGGTCTTTTCCAGACTAATTGATTCTGTGATCCTGTGAAAACCAAACACCGAGACCAACAGAGACAAAAATGACCTCTGAACTGGAGACTTCTGTCCTTGACAACAGATTAGCAAGACCATGCATGCTTCTGCTAGTAAGTTTAGATTCAACTGACTCCCTTCAACCTGGACTGCGATGTACCAGTCCTACCTGCTTTAGCAATTTTTATTACTTGAAGTTATATTTTAGTGTGTCCTTGAAGTGTTTCATTTGTCTGTCCTGGTTACATGTTACTTCTTTAAGTCCAACACACACCGGCTGCTGCAGGATGCCGGTGTCTTCTTTCCTAGATGCGTGCAGTGCAGCCTTTTTATAATGATCATGGCTACAGTCCCTGGAACATAACCCTGCTCTGAAACTTTTTTATTGAAAATTTTATCCTGCCATCTGATGCACAATATGGTCCACAGATGGTGCAGATGACATTTGTCTAGGAGTCATGTATGTCGTCACTAGCCCATGTCTTCAAACCATTCAGCAAATTGGATAACAGAGCTGCTTTATAGACTTTTAATGTGATCTACCAATTAATGTTGAGCTGCTGTTTGACCTCAGAGTAGCCTGCATCCTCAGCCTCATGGTGCAGTACAAAAAGTGGTATTTTTTCTTGAAATTCTTAGAATAAATACAGAATGATTTTTATTCTAAGAAGAATGAGGGCAGGAAATATTCTTGTTTTCTTCTAAAGGTTTTTCTTTTTTTTGAGTCTGGTTTACATTGTTTTAAACTGGAAGCATTCCAGTTGCTTACTTCACATGTCTGTTAAGAGTCAGTATTTAGCAGTTATAGTTCACTTGTGTTTCTTATTTATTGCTATAAGTGGCTAAGTGCCTCATGGAAGGGCCAGACTTTGTTCACAGCAGGCAGCAGGGAGTTAAATGTCTTATGAATCTGAGTGTACAGATAAACAAGTAGTCTGATGCTGACAGGACATCTGCTAATATATGAGAAATACTATATGTGACTTAAGGTTATAGAGTTTCTCTCTCATGTTACTCTTTTTCAGGACAATTAAAAATAAAAAGGGAAATTTTAAAACAAAACAAAAAAAAAAACCCCACACCACATCTGCTAACTGATCAGGTTTTCCCTCTTTGCGTTGTCTATGGAGAAAACTTAGAACATAAGGTGGATGTTTCACCTCAACAGCTGCTTTCCCTTCATTCCACAGAATCACAGAATGCATAATATTACCCCACTGAAGCAATAAGTGTAAATAGTAGGAGAGAGTTCAAATTATGTTATACTAATGCATTACTGCTATAGAGGGTACCTTTTTCCTCCAGATCTACTGTAAATTATACAGTACCAGGCTTTTAACTTTCTCATATGGAAAATTTCTTCTGCATAGCTGTGTTGTCTTCTTCCAGACTGTATGTTTCCCTCATTTTTATTTTATTTCTCTCTTTATAATCTATTTATGGATAATCAGAGCTGACTGATGTTTTAGGTGATAACACTATTAAATCACATACTGCTTACATTGTACTTTTCCTTTTGCAGTATTTTCTATTTCAGTATTCCTTTTAAAAAAAAAAAATTCTAAATTACAAACTGAACATATGTTTCCAATGAGCTTCCCAGGTGTTTAGCCCCAGTGACTACAGTTAATTTGAACCCAGAAACATAGACGAGTAATTCAACTGAAATTATTCCTTTTGATGTGTTTTGCCTATAAAATACCTTATCTTTTATTCAATGAATCTCCTCCCCATTTTTCTGCATTTATTACTTCACAGTGAAGTTCTTGTTTTTTGCTTTCTTCTCAGAGAATGTAGGCATACAATTCAATGTATTTTTTTAAATTGATTTAACGAGTATATGGGGTCACTTAAATTTCTACCGTTTTTCATACTTGGTTAGTTACTTTGAAAGGTAATATGTTGCTTCTAGTTCTTTCCTTGGATATGAGTGTGCAATAGTCTTAACAGTCTGGATGTGTCTCTCAGATGTAGACATCAGGTTGTTTACCATCTTGTCCAGACTGGTAAATAATGCTAGTGCTAATAATGCCCAGTGCAAGCCTATTTCCTGCCTAACAGTGGATCTTTTTCCTCACTTTTGAGCTTTTATTTCCTGAAGAGCACATTATCCACAGCGTTTCTTATCCTAATCATGTCTCCTTAAAGGCTACATGGAAAATCCTCTGTATGGTGTCTTGAAATCCCAGAGGAAAGGTAAGTACTAGCTTGTCTCTTTTTTTTTTTTTTTTTTTTGGGGGGGGGAGGGGTAAGGGGGGGCTTGGATAGAAACATTTGAGTCACTTTGTATTCTCTGGAAAACTTAGAGTGAGCTTTCATAAAAAAGACTAAACAAGACACGTACTAAAATGTAAAATAAATTGTTAACTGCTTACTGCAGCAAAAACCACATCAGGCTCTTTCTTCTTCTGTGGCTACACAAACAAAATTACAAACTATCCTCTGCATTCTTCTCTCCATTAAATATTGCTATTATACAGTGGTGAGTCTGTTTCTTATAAGTAATGAATAAAAGTGTTTGTAAATAACATTTCCCTTTCCCTTTCTTTCCTATACATTCTCCTAGGACCAAAACCAGCAGTGAGTGAAAGGACTTTCAAATACAAATATTTCAAATTAATTTACACCCTTCTTCTAAGTATGCAACAAATCTGGTTTTCTCCCTAGTGATTTATTAATTTTAAATATCTCTGTATATACTTGTTTCCTTCTAATTTTAAAATATCCTCAGAGGCTGTGTCAGAAATTTGCAGCACAAATAGAACGTGCTAGAGGGGAACTGCACTGTTAACTATAAAACATCACAGGTCATCTACATAGGTTTAACAAATAAATTTCAGATCCTTAGTATGTGTCAAGAAAAAGCCAGATCTTAATCACTTAATGGCATGTCTATGTAGACATAAGCAAAGGTCTAGCTGATCCTGCTTTGGGGTATTATGACTGACTCTCTGTGCCAAAATTCTTTAAATGCTATTTTCTAAGCTTTCCTTTCAGAGCAAGGATTAAGTATTTAAAGCTAAAATACAGCATAGCTGTTCAAAACTCACAGTCACTGTAGTACTACTAACTCAGCTATGTCACAGACTTCTTTGTTTCTATTTATCTTGTCACTATTACATTAAACAACATAGATGGAATGTGCCTATTTTTCAAATAATACAAACTTCGGATCTCAAGTTCAGTAGTTTATTTTTGATCCAGAAACCAAGAAAAATTGCATCCTTGGAAAATGAAACTCTTGTTTCAGGAGACGGGGAGATAGAGGAACCTAATCCTTTACAGATTTGCATCTGTTTTCTCTAAGCCATCTTCCTATATCCCATGTGACAGACCTACAGAGCAAAAGATAGCACATCTGGAACTAAACTTACGATTCTTGACTGTGGAATAATCTTGATGTATCAGCCAGTTTTACATTAAGTTAAGAGAGGTTCCTTGCTTTGGAGAGGGGAGGAGCACCTGCAGTTTAAATGAGTTGAATTTATGTTTACTTATAATTGAATATTTAATGTATTTTCTAGGTCTCAACAGACCTTTTAAGTGGATTGAAGGTGGACTCTTTTTTTCACAATCATAATATTTTGATGTTAAGATTTTCAAAGAAGGCTGATACTATATATATTTAAACAACCTCCAAGGCTCAGGCAATTCAAATGAAGAAAATTTCAGATGTCTCATCGAGTCACTTTGCCAATTCTTTCATTGCATGAACATGATAAAAATCCTGACTCATCTGAGTGTCATTTTTAAGGCAGTTTTTAAAAGTATGATGATAATTTATTGTCCTTGCATAATATTTCTAGAGTTTTAGTGATTTGACTATTGTCTTATTGGGTAAGAGTGCTGCATTTTTATGTTTATTGACAATTTGGGTAATCTTATGATGCAGGGGGGAGGAGGATTTGTGGGGAGGGGTTGGCTTTTGTTTTCCTCTGTTTACAGATCCAGCATCTGAAGGTTTCTCTAGAGCTTTTGCAGAAGTAGTTTTGGGGATTTTTTTGCCAGGGTAGGTTTTTCCATGTAGTTGGGTTTTGGGTTTGATTTTTGTGTGTAAGGGTTTTCTGGGTTTTTTTCTATAAATACTGGATACCTTTTTTAACACTTTCATCCCTGAAAAGCCTTTTGCTCTGATTTTAATCTGCTCCTTTGGAAAGAAGCAGATTCACATGAACAAAAATTATATAAATAAAGTTAAACACCAGTTTGTTTTTGCTATGATGCGAGTCCAATATGTTTTAGGATTTTTTGAGAGAAAGATCCCAGAAAGTTGCATTACTAGTAGAAATAAGAGGGACGTTTTTATTAGGGTGACTCTTGCACTGACTGCTGGAAAACGCATAATGTCTGTGGATTTTTAATGTAAGAAGGATGCAGTTTAAGAAATGCTGTTGCTGAAATAAACTGTTCTCAGATCCAAGAAAGGCATGAAAATTTTATTTCCTGTAGGTCGTGTTACAATGGTTGGTAAATGTTGATACCTTTACCTCTAATGACTGTTTCAACAAGAATTAAAGGGATTTTGTTGGGCCAGTTCTGCCAGATGGTACATCCCCGATGTCATGGGTTGAACCTGAGTTGATGGACAGATCTTTCAACCAGTAGCACTTATTGAAATTTACATATTTAAACCGTGTGGAGACACAGGAAGTTGCCCTTTTTTCGGTTTGAACCTCCCGGCGGGGAAGGGGGGAATTTGGCCGGGCTCTGCTCTTTGGAGCGGCCCCTGGCCTCCCCTTCCCCAGCCCCGGCGGACACGGGCCCCGGGTGCGTGTGGGAGAGTCCCCTCGGAGTGGCAGGCAGCTGAAGAACCACCATTGTTGCATAGCCGAGACCACCTGAAACGGCTGCTGAGGAACCCCCCCAGCCCCAACACGGCCCGCACAGATCCAGCGGGGGCTGATGGAACTTTTCTGCAACCCACTTAGCNGCGGGAGCTGATGGAACTTTTCTGCAACCAACTTAGCTTATATTGAACTGTAAAATAACATCAAGTAACGAGCAGCATAAAGGGAGCGAGGCTTTCTCCATCATAAAGCCCGAGCAACGAAGATTATTCATCATCATGGCATCTTCAGGATCAGAGAAAGAGAAAGTGAGTGAAGCTGAAGATGGCAGCGGGGAAAAGAGGGCGGAGTTACGCCTTCAGCGCACAGCTTAAACCTGCTTTTTGCAGACTGTGGTAAAGACTGTAATATCACAAACTATTTTTCTCTTTAATCCATTTAAAGACATGGGGGGGATGAGAATTCTGTGTGCAACCTGTGAGGGAAACAAAGGTGACCACGCCAGGTTACCCAGGAGCTGGGAGAGGTTGTGAGAGACTTTCAAAATTTTCTGTGAAGAAGAGAGCTGTTGTTTTCAGGCTGGAATTTTGTCTATCCTTAAACGAGAATACCCCATGTGTGGCCCATGGGACAGTGTGGAAGAGACTGTGATTTCTTTCCATGAGAAAGATTTTTTTTCAGCAGCAGATTTCCGGGCAGGGGCTGTTAGCTGGTACAGTTTGAGAAACCACGAGATGCAAAAGAGACCTCTATTTCCTCAAATAATAGAGAGAGACTTTTTAAGAACTGTGAATGCTGACCAAATCCCATGTCTTGTTATTATTTGTGCGAGTTGGGTAAAAGGAGGGGGGTGCTGGAGAAAACGGAGGGGGGTGCTGGAGGAAAAGAGGCTTTTATCTAAATCTCTTATTATTTCTTTTTACTCTTAACTCTGTTAGTAATAAACTTTTTTTATATTCTTTGAGCCTGTTTTGCATTTCTTCAAATCTCTTATCTCACAGAAAGTAAGAGATGTGAACTAAACCACTACACCCGAAAATTTCCCCCTAAATCAGTCCAGAAAATCCAACCACCCCTGAATGATGAAGGTGCCTAATGAAAGGTTCTCTTTCACTAAAGTGTTTCATCCTTTGTCTGTCTTTCCCTCTTCATCAGGAATAGAGTTAAAACCAAAGCATGTCTTCAGTCTTACATTGCTGAAAGACAAGGGGCCCCAGAAGAGTGCCTTGTTTAACAATTTGGATGTTTTTCTCTCTTTTCTGTTCATTTTGTGTACACACACAAACCAACACTAGACATCCAAGCATGAAATGATCTACAGCTCTGAATTGTAACATTGTAACAGCACTGGCTTGGGCAGGAGTGAGACCTTGCTTTCAGATGAACAAACACTGTGTTCGTTTTACATTCTACTGTATGTCATAAAATGTTGCAACAATCTTATAAGCCACGATCTGAGCTGCACAATTTCTTGTTCACATGTAGTATATAGGTATTAGGTTTGATTCTTTTGTGGGTGGATTAGAACAAGGATTAAGACTTGATCAATTCAAATATATACTTCTGATCTTCAGTACAGCAAAAAACTCAAACAAAAGCACCAGTGGAAAAAATACTAAGAATGCTGATTTCTGTTCTGTTCTGTTCTGTTCAGAACCATACAAATGCTGCAGCTCCAGAAGGGTTAGCAGACTACACCGGTTCTCTGTGCCATCTTCAGTCACAACTCCGACTTAAAAATTACTCTGTTGGGAAAGGAAAAGAAAGTAGAGCTGTTAGATTGTAAATTCAAGATGCTAAGATATTTAGCAGGCCTGCTCAAGCCTCAGTCAGATCAACTGCCTGTTTGTCTGCTGCCACCATCTTCTACAGAAGATATTGTAAGAGCTGAAAAATGTGAGCTGCAATGGAAAGACATTTTTGTGTCCTTCACATGGATATAAATCCTGCTCCATGCTTTTGTTCCATGTTGCAGAGCAAGAAGCCTTCTCCTTTCAATGAGTGACAACAGAACTGCATATGCACATTTTTATATGGTATCCATATCGGATAAAGTTTACCCATTGGCATGCCTCGTCATTAAACTTCGTTCAGTATTTCTAATTTATATATCCTTAAAATATGATATAGTTCAGTTGCCTTAAGTTTGGGGATTTATTTTTCCTGGTGAGCTAGGGTGGAGTAGAAAGTACTGTTGGTAAACCCTGCTTGTGACCTAAACTGACACTCATAGCAGGAAATATTTCAGATAGAATAACTGTCTCAGTGGGACACATGGTCTGGGGGACAGAGAGCAGTGCTGAATCACACTAAAGTAACTTAATGAAACTGCAGGGAGAATCAGGAAATCAGACCTTTTTTTTTTTTTCACCCTTCTGAGATTCCTGGTAAAAATTCTGTAACAGAATCTTATGACCTAGCAGGGTGGACCAGGGTTTAGAACAGCTCTTTTTTAACCAGGAAGTACTTTAATTTCATAAGTGGCAGCACTGTGGTTTTCATTGTTCAGGATGAAAGCAGTGTCAGCATTTCTACATGGCGGTAACCCTGACCATAACTTTGTTGGGAAAAGAAGCTGTAAGACTGCTTGCAATGGCAATCATGCAGAGAGACTCTGCAGGAAAACTTCTGGACTTACTCCAGTCATTACACATTTGGAAAGAGCTTCACACAAAGGTATTTTGTGCATGAATAGTCCAGAGGAATAGGTTTCTGGACCAACTGGTGTGTAGCTAATTTTAAAAAGTCAGTTTACCATAGCAATTATTTTATGGGCTGTAGAGCAGATCTCATTAAAGTAGGAAGAGAATAATAAATTATAGGAGAACCAAGCATTAATATGTCAAATGCTGCCTCTACTTAATAGGAACATTACAAATGGTAATGAGGACACTGTTCATCTTTGTGGGGGATGGTGGTAAATATGGTAAAAATAGACAGGTGTTATATTCTCAAGCACAATTTTCTGATGTCATTTCTTCCGTACTTTTTTTAAGCATGCTACATAGCAGCTTTTTTGTACTCAGACACCCTTGCATTACTATTCTGATTGTTTTGTCAGGTCATTTTCTTATCATATTACTTTCTCCTTTTTAAAAAAGCCTATGTGTAAGTTAACTATACATTTGCCTCTGCTGGAGTTCTGAACATTCCATTCTTATATTATCCTTTTTCTCATCTACCTTGTATTGTTGTTGTTGTTTTCCTTTTCCTGTAAGTCTCAAACAGGGGTCACCTACTTGTGTATAACAGGTACACGTGCATGTGTGTTGGTACACTCACACACTGCTTAAGTTAATTGGATGAAAAGGTAGTAAATCCCCAAAATTACATGTATGGGTTTTTTTCTGTGAACCTGAATACACACTTCTCTCCAGTGAGGCTCATAAATTGGGTCCAGTGTCTACACACACTGTAATTGGCAATAAAAATTTAGGGTTCACTCTAATACAGTGTAAATTGCTGTGTGGAAGACTGATGATCATGTGTATCTGTTTCCATGTGGCAAATAACTGAATAATCAGGCATTATTTTTAAATCCTTATTTCCCTATGTTATGTACTTCTCCAGATTTTTCTATATTCACAATGCTAATTATTTAAAAATACTAAAAGTTTACCTTTTTTTTCCTTTGGTTTTATTTTCTAAATTCATTCAAATACCTTTTACTTAAAAAAAAAAAAAGTTAGTTTTATATATCAAATGTATATAAAAGCCAAAGATCTTTTCATGGTGCTTTGTTATTCAACTTTTATTCTTACAGCTTCAGCACTAAATATCAAAGAACAACAATAGTAGTCAGCAGGAGTTTTCCCACTGACTTCAATGAAATCATACTTAGGTCTGAGCTGAGTACCTTTGGAAATCTCACCAACTATTAAGCAAGTCTGAAAAAACACCACAGGGGTGCCTAAAATTCAACTTTTGCCATCTAAAAGGGAGAAAACTCTCCTGGAATCTTTTTTTAATAATGGTAATTATAGATATTTCTTTCATACTGCTTTTACCAGTCAATCTTCGATCTCGCTGCAGAGGAGATTGATACCATACTTCCTGCTTTATGGACAGAGAGACGGAGGTATAGTGAGGGAAGTGACAGGTCACTGAATGGCTTAGCATTTGTGCAGTCATTCAATGCTGATTGAAGGCCCAGGATGATTTAGAAGAGTTGTGCTTAAACAAAAAAAAACCCCACTGTCTGGGGAAATAATCACATAAATCATGAAACATATTTAAAACATGGAAACGGTATCATGGATTGGTGTAAGTGAAGCAGTTCCGCAATCATCATAAAATTACTTACAGTGCCATGCCTTGGAGCTCAGGCTCAGTAGCAAAGGCTCCTCCACCTCCTCTGGCTGCTGCAGGACCTCACAGCAGCCACTGAGGTCAACAGTTCTGACTCCACAGACTGGTGATAAAAACAACAAAAGTGCTTTAAAAGTCTGTCTAGTTTTTGCTTGGGTTCATATGCGTTTCATGCAGTCTGAGTTTGCTCATGCTTAAGTAGAAAAGTTCAAAAGAAAAAAAGACACTGTTTAAGTTCATATGAAACAGCACTTTAGTTTTCATAGTTAGGTTGAGAGCAGTGCCAGATTACTACTTTGCACTGACTCTGAAAGCATGAAATAAAGACTGGACCTGAGTTCCAAGCACCCACACTTAGGTTTCTATTTATCTGTGGTCTGCAGACTTACTATTGAATCTTTCATCATTGCCAGTGTAATCCAGAAAGAAATTCATCTTGGGGCCTAATTCAATTGCCTAATCATAGACATTTAGGACTAATTTGAGACTTACAGAGATAATCAACATGGTTTCATGGATTTGCATATATGACAGAAGACTTATAGGAACCTCACTTCACCCTGAAATATCAGACAGATGCTATCCAAAGTATTCTTACAACTCAAGAGACAGTGGATAGAAATACGTGGGTGTCTGAACTGAGCGGATTATTGACCATAATGTGACCTTATAATTTCATTATGTAGACCTATAGATACCCTCATTAAGATTTTTTAATTAAAAATGGAATTTTATATTCCATAGTGGGTATTTTGTATGAGTTTGCAGAAACTCGATTGACAGAAAAGCTCAAGATGTATTCCATAGTTATTTTTTGTATTTTTAACCAGAAAATTAAGAATAAATCTGCACTTCTAATCTAACCAGTTCACCTGAAAAGAATGCAGGCTAGAACTCACAATATAGCAAGAGTCAATGAGCTAATAGAGTTCAGTTCAGTTCAAGAGATCAGCAGCTACTGTCGTGCTAGTTGCCCTGTGCAGCCTGCTTTGACTTCCAGTGAATCTCCCAGAGAGTAAGACACTCCTATAGATGCTATTTTTCATCCCTGCAGGGATATCTCAGGTAATCTAGAGTATTTCAAAAAACACTGCTTTTCTTCTGGGTTTAGGCAGATGAATTAAGCCCTAAATGTTCTAGTTGTGAGGGAAAATAATTAACATAGAAGTCTAAGTTTCTCAAGAAATTATGTTAGAAATAGCAGAAAATAAAAGGTGACCTGTAACAATAAGCATAAGCATAAGCGTAAGCATACACTTGTCTAGAAAGTGTTAGAAAAACAATTAAAAACAAATAATGCACAGAGGGTGAAGATATTAGCCAGGACAAATGTACCTGACCAAAGGACAAAGTGAAAACTTCAACAAGTCAGTTACTTCCTGATCAGTAAACACATTGTTATTTATGGCTTGTAACATATATGCTGGAAAGTTTTTAAGAAAATAGGGACAAAAATATCCATAAATGAACACGGAATAAGAAGAATGCTTTGATGTAGAATTATTTTAATCTCTTTGTATTTTTATGCCACAGACACTCAAGTTTGAGTAAACAGCTTCAATCATAATTTATTGTTGAGGCAGAGAAATAGACACTTTCACAGAGTCAGTAAAAAAGTCTCTTTTAGACATCTGTATTAAGATGAGATGAATCTTCCTTTAGAACTGTTTCTCTCCACTGGGTAAGCTGACAACTTTCTTCTTCTAACTTTCATGAGAAAAAGCAGGTCTCAGACAATGCTGTCATTTGATATCCTTCATCCAGTAGAGCTGTTATTTGTACAGTCCTGTAGAAACTCTCTCTTTTTTATCTATTTTGTATGTAGGAGAGAATCACTGAAAAACTTGACACTGTAAGTTTAAATTGGCATGAGCATCCTGAGTATTTCAGACACATATCTTTATCCTCTTAGATGTGGCTGCATCAATAAAAATGTGTGTAAGAATCTGAATGAGTATCAGTTGAATGAACATCAAACTGAGCAAAGCATAAATAATAACAGTAGAAAAAAGAGGATGTTCATTATGGTTTCTAGTAAAGAAAAGCTGCTGACTGGTGAAGTCAAGTTCAAGAAAAGAAAGGTCTACTTCATATACTTGCATGTTTTCTCTATCATCGTCTTTGACTATAGCAAAATCACTCATTATAATTACTTAATAAAAACAGAGGCAACGTTTCTCTCCAGCAAAACATGTATTTGGCACTGCTCAGAAAAGCAGAGACCAGGGAATTTTGTGTTTGTATCTTCATTGGGGCGCCTGGACACTACAGTGATAAAATATTAAGACTGTTTAGCTGACAGATAGTAGGGAGGACTGTAAACCAGTGCTTTAGTGTCAGCTCACTGGGGTCAAAGAGGGGAGGATTGGATGCTGCTCCCAACTGCCTCACTTGCTAAGTATCTTATATGCAGAGTATAGTTTGATTAAGACAAGTAAGCTCTTGACAGTTTGGCTCTCAGACTCATCCTTAAAAACATCCTCTGAGACTGACCTAATGTTTAAATACTCTGATATCCTAACAAAAAAATAAAGTATTATCAGAATTGTAACTATCATGGGATTTTGCTTGTTGGTGTTTTTAATTTGCTTTTTTGTTTGATATGATTTTGTTCTGTTTTGTGCTGTTTTTTTGAGGGTGTTTTTGTTTGCTTGTTTTACTAGAGAACTGATGGTCAAAAGAAGAAACTATAAAGGAGAAAAGGCTACATGGTCTAAAAGCTACATGATAAGACAGCAATTTCTGATAATGGGAAAAAAATCAATAATAGGATATGTGTCTTCGCGTTGGCTTGGGTAGTTGGGCAAGATTTCTGGAAAAGAAAATTAATTTGAACTGAAAGTAGAAAAGTCACATATGTAGCTCAAATCTATAAGTGAAAAACACAGGAAATAAAAAAAAAATTAATGTAGACTGTGTCTCTTTTTTCTTCCACTCACATTTTACAAAATAGTTATTTAGTGACATTATTTAATTATTTTTCAAATGTACCTGTCTTGTTCTGCTGGAGGAATAATTTATTGGGTTATACAAGGAAAATATGAGCTTAGTTACACAGATAAAGCCAGAACATTAAATATGCCTAATAAAATTACATACTCATACACAGCCATAGCCCATATTGTTTTCAAGCTGGATGCACAAAGTCTAATTCTCGTTTCAAAATTGCACACTTTTTTCCTTCAACCTTAAGAAAAATTAGTCTGAATAAATGTTAACACATGTTCAATGTCAAAAAGTGTCCAAATACTACCATATATACTTTCCTATAAAGAAAAGAAAATCTTATAATCCATACAGTAAAGGATGAACTGGTTACAGATTTTGCTGTGGCATGCCTCTTGAGTATTCATTTATTTAAACTGCAAGAAGCAAGTGAAGCTGAACTTCCTTCCTCTATGTTGATTTTGTTTGCTGACCTCTGCTAGGGCCAGAAGTACTGCTGTGAGGTGCTGTCACTTCCTTCACAGTTGTAACTTGGCACTGTGGCTATTGTCCCTTCAGCAGGGGTCCCTTGATTTGGTGCAAGATCAGAAGGCATCGCCTGTGCCTGGCATATTTATAAACTAACATATGTTGCTGTGATTCTGAATCTTCACTGTCCAAGGCAATAGAATGAAAAATAACCAAGCTATTCCTACATATATACTTTTTTCTTTCAGTAGCCCACTATTTTAAGTCTATTGCTTGATTCATTCATATCCCTTTTTTTCAAAATCTTGTTCAAGCTTGATTTAAATACTGAATTTAAATACTGCAACATGTGGAATGAAGAAAGTATTTTTGCCAGTCCTAAAAACTCAATATGTAATAAAATTGACAATTCCTTTAGAAAAGTGATGTTTTGACACACCGCAGTTTGCCTACCTTACTTTCAAGAAGCATTTTGCTTTTGTTGCAAGATAAACTAATGTTAAGGGTCCAAGTATAATTCTGCTGTTGGCCAGGTTCCTTGAAATGTGTCTGCATTCTATTTATAGGTATCTGTTTTAGGTAGTGATTATCAAGATAAAAAGTGTACTTGCTTCTAGTCACAGATCTTTTTTTTTTTGCCTTTAGTATTAATCTGAAAGCACAGTTAAAAAAAAAAAGTGTTTACACTGTGAAATATTTGCATAACTTTCCAAGAATTTGATGTGTTCTCAGTGCTATCAATACTTCTCAGTAAGAGTATCATTTAAATTATTCTCAACTAAATAGATTCCTATGTAAAGAAACAAAATTATGCTTCATATGGGTATTTTGTAGGCCTCAGCAAGGTGAAGCCTTTGGAGTACATGACACATCCATATTGAAGTTATCAGAAAAAAAAAGGTAGGCATGGTGAACATAAGAAAACACAAGAGAAAGGAAGACCTGATTTGAACGACCCAGACCCAAAGTTACCCATTTGATATCCCAGGGTACTAAAACAATCTTATAGGAATAATATTTTTTGCCACTACAGAAACATTAAAACCTTTCATTAGCTGAGTCTGGAGAATTCCCAGAGAGAATATTGACAGTCAAGAGCCTTTTTTATGTGGAACTGAAAAAGGCTTTTATACTTCAAGAAGTTACCACTGCTTTCTCGGGGTCCAGTCGTGATTTTAGGTTTTGATCAGAGGAGTTTGCACTTCAAGAACACAAATTGTTGCCAGAATCCTCCAGAGAGAACAAAGCCCCACAAAACCTAACCAAGGCAAAATAACCTCGGGTATTATATGTTATCATAGTTTAAATCCACAGCAGAAAAACATGATGCTGACTTTATATTCAACAAAGTTACAATGATTTGTTGGACTCATATAGCTGACTTAATTGGAGCTTCATCCTATTTCAAATTAATGCGGAACCAAACTTCCCCTCATTCATGAAGACATTCCTTGAGTTAGTAGTTATACTTAGTAGTCAGGACCTGTATGACTTCATTGGTTTATGAAGTTGAGTCTGGGCTATTATTCAACTGACAATGCTCAAGACACTTGTGAATTTTCGCGTCTAACTTAAGCACAGTGGGCTACATCTAAACCATTTCCATGCTTATTTTTGGTGTGTTCCTATTTCAGTAATTTATACGTTCATATTCATACATATAGAACATAATTATATATATATTTTTTTTTAATTCACATATTCATTTCAGTATTCATATATTCCTCACAATACATATCATACAATCTAAGCAAAGCATAAATGGCACAGCAAAAACACAGCCATCACAAGTGAAGATGAATATGGCATAGCAAATCAGCCTATAGGTTTGATACTACTGCAGGGGGTGCTTAAAGAACTGCATTTAAATTATGTTTCCTGTCTCAGTCTTACTTGAATTTACAATAACTTTCTTGGAATAAATCTGCTGTCTACTGTGATTCTAGATGCTTAAAATTATGCAAATCAAAACAAAATTTGGCTGTTAAAATATTTACTACTTTATTTTTATTTACCGCATTTATTTTAGTTTAGTCTAGTTCTATCATTACAGTTTGCTAAGACACGAAATACGTAGGAGAGAAAAATGTACACTTTGCACTTTTACTTGTCTATCACACTTCATAATGTAATTTTTAAAAAGTAGCAACAAATTAGACAGTTATAATTAAATTCTGAACTAACATTTAGTAAGAGTACAGTATTCACAATTGTCTTTCAGCTTCCTTTTGTTGTATCTCATTATATGTCTGCCCCAAGAAATTAAAATATAGCTCTTGCTACTGCTATTGTATATCATAATATGAAACAGCTTCTCCTAAATTCTAAATAGGATAAGCATTAATTTAAACAGCAATCACTGTTTGCACCTGTGGAAGTCAGTACAGGCTAAAATTACAAGATTACACTTTCCATAGTATTTTTCTCCTTTTATGTCAGAAATTACAAGAAATTGCAATTCCTTGGTAGATGTAAGTTAATGATGAAAATATGATAGTAGGGAACAATAGATCAGTCTACTTTTCTCTTATTAGCACTTTCCTGATCAAAAGTTTGCTAATGAGTCTAGAAAAAAAAATATTAATAAATATGTATGAGTCTATATGTTTCCAACTTTACAGCAAATCTCACTGCCTGAAATATTACAGTAACCAGTAAAGTAACCACCTACCCATTTTCACTTTTGCTTTGTAAAATGAAGTCTTATTAAAAGCATATACTATACTTTAAATCGTAGAATTGCTTTCCCACAAAATCACTGTTTCTAAATCCAAATTGCCAAAGACTGCTCTATGATCCTCTTCCAGCTGCCTGACTTATTTTTTGTTCTTCTTTTTGTTTCTCATTTATAAATTGAAAAGGATGTGGAAAAATGCATTCCTATTCAAATGAATCCTCTTCTACATAATAAAACAAATGCTGCAATGTGATCCCTTTCAGGCAAACAGCTCAAGAAAGCAACTGCAGGCTTTTTCTTACTTCACTGCTATGCTTTATTGCTGAAGTAAAACACTTCGGGGAGGTATTAAATATGCATGCCATTCTTTTTTCTAATTTTAGTGTGAGAATTACCCTCAGAACTGTGTTTATACAGTATGCAGAATATAGCAGATCTGTAGCAGAGTTAAGAAACCCATGAGGAGGTATCAAAGTTTATGCATCTTACTTCAAATTAAATCTCTGTATCAGCAGGGTATTTTCCTCTTATCTTTAACAGAGGCAAGGAGTTGGGTTGAGAAATGTGTTAGGTGGCTTGTGCTTCATTGTCATTTTTATCCGTCCCACTCTAAAACTAAAAACACCCATTAAAACTATTCATGATAAGCTCTAAAATGTTATTTGCTATCATTTTTTTTTACTGTTCTGTGAGATATTTTTCTTTTTCTAGGAGTTCTGAGTTGGAATAATTTTAAATATATGCATCAGCTAAAAATATTATGCCTTACAAAAACACCTTTTCTGAGTATCTAAGCTTACATTTTGGAGCTAAAATCTTCAACTGAAGTCAATTTATATTTCTCTAGGACTTGGTATTTTGTGGGCTTAATTTACAGCAGTCATCCAAATTCCTTTTCTAAATGATACATTGACTACTTTATTTTCATTTGAAATTGGAAGATAAAAGTAATATAATATTAAAAAAATTAATCTGAAAATGACACAATTACTTAATTCAGGTAAGTATATAAGCACCTGCTTCAAACTGATTGCTTAATTTGAGTACCATCAAAGTCAGTGGGGGTTAAGGACATCCTTAAAGTTAAATGTGTATTAATATGCCTGGGAACAATTCTACAATTCCATATTTGGAGGAATGCAATATTCATTTGCTAATTTGATGATGCAGGACTGTGATGAAATGGGAGACAGTAAACTCCTTGCAACACAGCTCCAATAGCTTGCTAATGATATTTAACAAGGTTGTAGGATACTAATGATTAAGTTTTGTTTCTAGTCATGGGAAACTTTGAGAAAATAAATATTTCATTACTCAGTTAAGTGCTCTGAATTGTTAGTAATTTTTGTGCTAATGCAACAAGGAATACCTGCATGAATCACTGAGTGAAACCGAATATCTCGTTTGGGCTGACGGATCTGCTTACATCTCTGTACGTTAAAGCTAGGTGATGAAATACCTAATGGTCATCTCCCTTGAAGGCCTGATCTAAATTGAACTAAAATAATTAGAAAACTTTCCACTGACTTCAATTACCATTGGAGCCTACTTTTTCAGCTTTTACTCACTCAATGTTCCCAGGGGACACAGTATGAGTTCTACATGGCCAAGACCTAGATAAAAAGAGAGTGACTTGGGCAGCAGACTTATTAGAGTAATTGAATGTATTTTCTATTTTTTACATTAACATAGTCTTTTGGAAGGTGAGATTGTGCATAAATGGTTTTTATCCAAACTGAAAGCAAATACATTTGAAAAAACTGCTCTCTTCCATTACGTCTCTTCATGAGGTTGTGTACAAACACAGGAAGTTGGAATGTGTGAGACTTAATGTGAAACAGAGTAATCAAATATAGAAGCACCACATGACTGCATCAGTAAGAGAAATGCAGCATATTTTTAGTATATCTGCCACTATCAATCCTCTGCTGGACACAGCACTCCCCATGTCTTACATCTTTTGCAATATCTTATTCTGTTGTTCTTGATTCTCTACCATGTTCTGTGTCTCTGATATCCTGTTTTGTCTCTTCTGCTGGGATATCCAGATTTTGGCAACCATTCCAGAACCATTTTTACCAGTCTGTCAGATTTTATTCTTGGTGACACTCTTGTACATTGCTGTTGCTCTTCTGGATCTTCCAATACATTATTTCATATTACTGTCCAATCCACTGCTAATCCTCCTTAAATATTGACATAATCTAATTAATAATTTATTTAATTTTTTTGTGGAACAACTTAGAACTTGATTTTTCTTTTACAGAACTAAACTGTATATTATTAACAAGGAAATTACTGTATCACTTTTATAAACTTTCATCTGGATGGGTAAATGCTACAGTCAGCTCAAGACTATGCAAAATTCAGATCCCCCCTGAAGTTTCACAAGGCTGTTTAGCAAGGATTTTACACTTGTTACTGGAAGAGTAAGATCTATATTCAAGTATTTGTTAGGTGGAAGAGGAAATGTTTTCAAAACCTTGGATGAATGCTCTAATAATTTTGTAAATGGTTACCATGATGGAATATTAATTTTGGTTCAATTATTTTGTCTTTTGTATCTGTTCTTTCTTCATTTGAACACTAGAACTGGTTGAGAAAAGCAATTGCTTCAATTAAAAACGTCACTAACGTTTCACAAATGCGAACATTTTTGCTGAATGATGGAAAACACTTTTATTTGTCTACAGAAATGGCAGTCAAATAATACAGTTTCATAACCAGTAATTGGAAGAGTGGGACTCAGATAATTTTGGACTGACGGTGGTCTACAGATCTTCCCTCTTCCACGTGATTGAATTCAGTCTGGCCTAGGGCTGTGTTAAGTCAAAGCTCTTACTGTGTAAGGACTATACAGTTGTAGACAGAAATAATCGTGGTCTCAGCCAAAATGAAAATAAAATCCTGACAATAAACAAGATAAAACACACTAATTGCCATTGGTTTGCATTACTGATTAGCAGGCTTAAACAAAGAAAAAGGTCATAAAGAGTGGATTTTATTCTCCACACCTTTGAAAAATGTATAAGCAAACAAAGCACAGTGATCATCATAGTTCATTTAGCACCAATTACATATCCATTATAGAAAAGGCATTTACTATGCTAAAATGAATAATGCTTGGGCTTTATGAGATTAAATTCATTAGAAAACTGGTCACAAGTCTGCATCACAACTTTTTTAAAAGTGAAAAAAGTCTCTTTTTTATGCTATTTATCTAAATTTGCATAGAATTTTTAAGTGATATGTCTATAAAATATAGTTTGTATTATGCATACATATTTCATATGTAGTTTACCTACATTTATATACGGTCTATATGTTTACATGGTTGTATGTACATGAACACGTTTGCATGAGCCAACTGGTAAAAACAGTTTCTAGGCTTCTGAGTTTAGCCTAATATTTGCAAAAAATGTCAGGCTAAACTCAGAAGTTTAGTAACTGTTTTTGTAGGTATGACAAAAAGATGTAAAAAAATCCCTGGTTTTAGAATTTCACAAATATGCCAATTATTGACAGGGTATAGAAAACTGAACACAGTTGCTATGTGTAAGCTCCACATCTACTCTGGAAGAATCTGTATGTACATATAAATATTTTTATGTAGGAATTAAACAAATTTAAAATATTATTTTTCCTTTCTGAATGGGACTGGAACTTCTGGAGACATGAGATGTTCTCTTATAGAATTCAAAGCTGGGACAGTAGCTAACCTACTCATATCTTTTGAATTATATGCAGTAGTGACAAAAGAGAGCTATGTAATTAGGTCATTTTCATAAACTGATGAGGTTCAGAAACATCTCAAAAATCCTTTTATAGCAATGGTCATGTAATTTCTAGTGATTTTTCTCCCTTTTCTGTATTTTTGATTCCTATCTAATGTATGGCTTAGATTTATTTGAAACTATGCTTATAGACAAGATACTCCACCAAATTCTGTAGGTTACAGTCTTTAGAAGATATCAAGTCTATTTATCTGTTTCTGTTCAGAAGTTGCTGTTCTTAAGTATAAGATGTATCCTTCTCATTTTTTAGGCAAATGTAAATTTTTCAGGAGCTAAATTAAACTTCTTAATATCTTAATACCTTGACTGATGTCTCATTGTGAAGTCTTTGTTCATTGATTCAAAACCTATCACACAGATCTACTTTAAATATATAGTGATAGGATTCAAGTCTGGATTCATATTTGGCCACTTCTTAACCAGGAGTATACTGAGTTGAAAAGAATGAAGCAACTAAAGTGGCCAGGGAATTAAGCTGATTTGATTTAAGTTAAGCAGAGATTAAAAGAATGTTAGTGTTCACAGATTTGCTAAGAGAGAGCAAAAAAGCTGCATGATAATCCCCTGGCTATCACTCAAAGAGGTACATACCATAAATAGAAATTGAAATGATCATAGAAAAATTGTATAAGTAAGAGGAAAACAATATGATAAAATTAAAAGTCAAAGTTGATATGAAAATCAAAAATTTCCAAGTTTTCAATCTGATACGTTAGACTATAATTGTGTTGGGGAAATTCTATATTAGTGGAATTATGTAAATCAAACAGGAAAAAGCATAAATACATGGGATAACTCTGTGCAGATGTGAAAGGCAGAAAAAACCAGCTATTTAAAACCAAAGCACTTCTAATCTCTTAAATTCCTGACGTAAATACTAGGGATGGAGGAAGAAAGATGCCAAACCCAAGTCTATGTGAAGGATGAATCAAGTAAGAAATACGGAGTACTTAGATTGTCTTGCAATTCCAAATAAGAGCACAAGATTGTTCATGTCATGGAGTTCAATCAACAAAAATCCCCAATAACTAGAATTCAGTCACAATTTGGTGCCACACAGCATTTCAGTTCACCTACTTTCTAGGACTGCTTTACCCTGAAATTCATTACTTAATCTTCTTCTTAGTCTGGATGCTCACTTGCCCATGACAGTTTAATTTGTCATGCCTGGTCAGTAGTGCCTGTTTTGGGGGAAAAGGTACTTCTCTTCACTTTGGGACTCAAATATAACTCAGATGCATGATCCAAGACCAACAAGAAACCCCCAAACCTACATGCATTCGTCACTGTCAAATTTGTGTGTAAATATCATGTCTCATTTGATAGGTGTGATGTAGTTTAAGAATGAAGTAGGAATTTGTAAGCTCGTTTTTTTTGACCCTGTCAGATAGAATGACTTTGAACTTTCATCTCCTACAAGACTACTGTGACAACCAGTCTGAGGGGTATCCTCAGTAGGAGATCTTATATGTTTTGAAGACAGATCTCTGTGGTGTTGGGAATGGGCCTGTAATGGAGTTAGAAGGAATGCAAGCTAACCCTATACAACAGTTGGGGCTCACATAGACTGATGGAACTATCTGTAGAGCAATTACAATAAAAAATGGTAGGTTCAGGTGTTATTTTCAGCTTCTGTTTTGATCCATTTGAGGTTTTTGGGGTTTTTTTCCTATTAGAAAGAAAAATCCCTTTTGATTAAGTCTTATCCTCTGAAGGTGATGAGAAAAATTGATTCAGGCAAGTGAACAGGATGTTTATGCCTATCATTTCTTATCAGTTCTTATTCAGAAATTAGAATATAATCTTCACTACTTCTGCAGGGAATTTAATTACTCCTATTCTTTCAGGCATCTAAATTTTTGCTACAAGAGTATATCTAAATTAGAAGATCTATGTTTTACCTACAGTTGTATTTCATTAACTGAAGGAACTGAAGTAAATAAACATGCACACATACTGCTTTAATAGATTAGTGATCATTGTCTGAGTTGAAAATGCATCAATACATGACAGATACATTGATGTGTTTCAATACTTGTCGATGAAGAAAATCGCAAAAATGGCCACATTTCATATTACATTTTAAATTTAGTCATATTCAGTGAAAAAGAAAATAAATTCTTCTCTATGAAACAGAGAAGAAGTTTTTTGTCTGTTCTTAAATTATGTCAGAAATGAAGAGAGTAAAAATTGTGGAACAACAGGTGTCACAGAGAAATAGAATATGAAAATATAAAATAAGAGTCTCTAAATTTTCTTCCATCTTTTTAATGAGCTGATACAAAGGTCTAAGTTTTCAGATGTTGTTTGAAGACGAATTATTCATTTTTGAAATATGAGAAAATAAAGGTTTTATTTTAGATGATTTTTAAAAATCTGTTAATCTCTTTCTAATCTTATTCTGATCCTTTTTAATCAGTAAAGATTATGGTAACCTACAGGTTTAGGTATGATACTGGTTGATTGGCTTCAATAAGTAAGGAAAAAAACCAGTACCCTGTATGTGTTTAAAGGGAATACAAAAGCTATCTACTACACTATGTAAAATAGTCATGTATATACATAGAAGTGTTTAGGTTTTGGGAATAGGACTAGTCACATTTCTTACAGCTGAGAGATAGCAAAATGCTTTGGTCCATTTAAAAACTGGTTCAGTCAAAGAATTAACTTATACTATTTAGCACCTGGCCTATTTTATGTCTTCTTGTGAAGTTCAGGGGCTGCAGGCCTGGAACCTATTGGAGTACTTGGTAATGTGTTGAGTACCAACATTTTCCTACCATTGTTCTTACTCCTGAAGTCTTTTGGATGCATGGGATTGTATCTTCTTGGACTTCCTGCAGGTTCTTTCAACAATATTGAGAGCTTCCTTGTCAGTACTGCATCCACTTCCTCTTTTGTGTTGGAGCTAAACAAGCAAATAAATAAAACCCTGATATGATTCTGGCCAATCTAGCTGTTTGAGAAAAGATTCTCTGTAGTTTGCTGCTTATGGTATGACAATTCCTTCAGCCTTACCAACCAGAGTGTCTGCATGGGTTGCTGATGATTCTGCAAAATTTAATCTTGTCTAATACCAGGAGTGACCTGTCTCATAAGTTCATCTTCTCACTGCAATCTGTGGCTTTTTTAACTTTCTGTATTTGGTTTGTGTGACAAATCTTTGGTAGCAGGTGGATGAGCTACAAGCATGGTTTCTGGTGAGAAGACACCAGAAACTGCTTCCATGTTCGACAGAGGCAGTTCTAGCTGGTTCCGAGATGGACCTGTTGCTGGCCAAAACTGACGTTAACGAAACCTCTGCCCTAACATATTTAAGAAATGGTGAAAATTACTGTGTACCAGCAGCTGGGAGAGAGGAGTGAGAATACGTAAAAACAAGGTCACTGAAGACAGAGGATGCGGAAGTAGCTCCAGGTGCCAGAGCAGAGATACATCCCCCTGTCCTTTTCTCAACCTATGAATTTGTATCATATTTTCTCTCTTTCCTGTTGATGGAGTAGGATTGATAGAATTGCTTGTGGGGCACCTGGCAGCCGGCCAAGGTCAACCCATCACACTTTTCTAGTAAAGTGCCAGTTGGGAAAAAGTAAGTAACTACTTGGCTAGGGTCATACTCATCCCCCAAGGGTGTATCTTGGTCAAAAACATCCATGAATATATTTTATTTAAAACACAACAATGTCTTACTTAATAGAACCTGATTCCCAACTAACTTTGCATACAGAAAATGTATAAGGTATAGAGATTAAATCTTAGCTACATATAAATGTATGAATGGGTTTGTTGGTTTCATGTGTGCATGCATGTTTCCAGTTCTTTATTGGTGCTCTCTGTGCAGCCAACAAGAAGAGAAGATGAAGCCCAGAGTCAAAGACTTACAGAAGCATAAGTAAGTGTACAGAGGGACAGGAATGATAAGCAAAAATGAAAATTTCTCTTGTGCATTTTTTCTGCATGATGAAAACAGTAACTATTTCAAATATCTCAGGTCCCTGGGAAATAAGTTCCAAGTGCTAGCTCGGAAACATGGACTCCCGGAGACCACTCTGACCAGAAGTACTTTCCCTTGAAGAAAGAACTAACAGCTTTTGTCAATTGAAGTGTTGTCACAGTGTAAAAAAGGTATCAAATGTAGTACTAATAGCAAATACTCCAAGTAGAAATTATTAAGGTGGCGTAAATGTCACATTAACATGTCTTTCTGTTTATTCTTTGCTCTTTAAGATATATAGTAGCCCTAACTCTGTAGTTCACAGAACATCACTCTTCTGAATTAGTGTATTTTGTCCTTGAATTCTTCTTCATATATCTGTCATATTTGACAAAGTATCAGAAGCTTCTCAGCAGGATGAATGATTTATAAATATACGTAACATTTTGAAAAACAGATGTGAGATTTTTGAGGTGAGAATCACATGAAATAAATGAAACTATGTAGTATTATTGATGAATATTGATTGATTATTTATGAAATGAAAATTTGATCAATAGTTTTGTGAAGGATTGCCTCATTTCATCTTTCTATATCTATGTTTATACCCTATTAATCTAGCATTCAGCACCTGGCTGCCACTGCTGTTTCATTAAAGCTTGTACAAAATCTAGAAGGTCATGTCAGTGACACAGTTTTGACTGCCCCCAAGCTGCTGATTATTTTTTTAGGTTCTGTTTAATTCTCTCTTGTTTTCAAGAAAGTCATATGTGCCTGCAAATGATGTGTAATGTTTGTTTTTTCTGGATGAATGCACTTAATTATCTCTAAAAATCATTTAATCAACAGATGTCTCCTCCTCCTTCCTTTCTTCTAATCATTCTCCATCTTCGTGAACCTTTTTTTTTTTTTTCCTGAGTCCTCGTGTTCCCTTTTTTCTTAGCTCTAAAGGATTTCTCCTTCAGGGCAAAGCTCTCTCTCAAAACCAAAAATTGTGTAGCTTCTTAAAGCACACCATAAAAGCTTTGCAAACATTCCCTGGTGTATGTTTGAATACATCCATGAGATCTGTCCAGACAGCTTAAAAGAAAAAAAATCTGAAAAAAGAAACACATAATTTTAGTAATTGCTACAGTGTGTTGTAACAACTAATGCTTCAAAATACCCTACGGTGCTAGTAGCACTACACTATATGCAAGAGATGAAAATTTTTCAGGGTCCACAAATCAGGAGGTGTACAAAGGAGAAATTACCATCATAAGGTTAACACCACAATTAATAGGGGTTACGTTTTCTGGTAAATCTTAATGACAATATAAGTAAAATATTTCGAACATTCCTTCAAATTGGAAATATAAATAAAAAACATTGCCTTTGCAAAGTGACTGTTAATATTGTGGAATCATCTCTTTTTTTTTATTGAAACATAACATTTTATGTGCTGATACTGCAATATTTTAATCTATTGCTATTAAAGTACCTGTGAAATGAATAGAAGTACTAATGATGAAAAATGTGAAATGTGTGTATATTGTTTACATAGTATGAAACAAAGCTAAGAAAATTCTGCTTTTGTGCTTCAAAGAAGCACAAGCCTCTGAAAAAACCACTTAAGTCATAAGAAATTCCACAAAATAGTTACCTAACATTGCTTAAAAGGATGCAATTTGAAAGAATTATTTTCATGCTTTTAGCCAAGTATAAAACTGAAATGATGATCAGTCTGAAAGACAAAATAATGACGTAGTTTTCAAAACTACATTTCTTTTTAGAGTCTGTTGATTCACAGAAATGCCCTATAGGCTTGTTGACATAAAATTCAGTGTCTTAAAGAAATACAAACATAAAATTACAGAACTAGAATTTTTGGGCAGAACATCCTAACAAGTGTTTTTCAGCCCCATGATCAATAGGACTGCTCCACCTTTTTTTGTTTTTAAAAACTCTGGTGTGCCATTTATCCATTTCTACAAATCCATCTAGCAACCTTGTGCCCTCATTTCAATGAGAACTTCAGACAGCTTGTTATCTTAATATATGTAGGCTTATTTTTTCCTAGACCCTTCATTCCAGTATATATTATGGGAAGGATTGCTTTTCCATGCCTATTTATTTTAGTATTAGTGCTACTTATCACTATATTATTCTTGCCTATGGTGCCTAAAAATATTTGCTATAACTGAAGATTTTGCATGGCACATATTGAGACAATTGCTGATTTTCTATACAGCTGACATTGCAAATACTGAATAGGTACATATAAATGTTTGTTACAAGGTAGGTACTTCATAGGATAAAACACAGGCATTTATACTCCATCATAAAGTACTCTGTGGAGTTAGTCTCCCATCATAGTCAGTAAAGAGAAATAGGTACTCTCAGGTTGTGTACCTGATTTAGAGTTCTGAACCAAATAAAACATAATGCAACATATACATGGCTATTTCCCTTCATTAAGTAAAAGAGGACAGCAGGTAATGCTTTCACTTTTAACTTTCGTGTTTTTCAAATCCTATATTGCCTAGTGTGTAACTCTAAAGTTCTTGTAGCCTGCTAGTTGCTATTCTTTTATGCGAGTTAGGCATAACAAAACCTCTCCAAGGGCACCCAGACTCTCCTAGGCCCAAAAATGTGTAAACCAACATCTTTAGAATGGGGATAAGCTTGGGGAAATTATATCATTAACTGAAGTTTTAACTGGAGATTTAACCCTGATATGCAAATGGACCAAACTTATAAAAGTGTGAAGAACTCATGACTTGGGGTCCATCTTGGGTGTCACCTTTGGCCTGCCCAGGGTGTAGTTTTGAAGGCCCTTCAAATAAATATCTACCTTTATTCCCTTACTCCTTCTAGTCTCTGCTTTTTAGGTGGCCACTTCAGGCATCACAGAGCTCTCACAGAGACTTCTACGGTATAGACAATGCATGAAATAAATCCAAGTCATGGAAGAATTAAGCTGTTCTTAAGGACATCATGGATGATGCTACAGCAAAAAATCTATTGAGGTAAAGGTAAAAATAACATCATTTAGCATTACATGGTTTAAATACTTTAATATTTTATGTCATGTCTTTAGTAGAAAACATTTGTATAGTAATCTGTATAGTAAATTCAAACCTGGACTACACTGTATAATTTTGCTAGTACAGGCATTTTGGAGCAAAATGTCTGAGCTGTTAAAGCCAGATATTTTGTTTGTTTAACAAATATTACAAAAGGAAATTGTCCAAATTTGTTAATGTAAAAAATTCTTTTTTGGCATAGCATTGTCTACACATGGGTTCTGCTTATATAGTTATGGTGGCTATGTATTGCTACTATGGTGACAGGCTGTAGAATATTTAAGCGTCTCAGGGAAAGAATTGCAGAAATCATTAAGGAAATATAATTTGCATGGGCCCCAAGTTCCCTAAATACAGTCCCCCTGTTAAGAGTCAGTTTGAAATGTAGTCTAGTGATAGTCAACCTTAAGTACAAATGTTACACCTTAAGGAATAATGGCTACTATCAGAGAATGGATGCAACATATTCATAATGTATTGAAATGTCTGTCTGGCATGGCGATTTTCAAGACATAAAACCCCCCCGGATTTCAATTATTAACTGTCTAGTAATAAAAATGCTACCTGAGGCAGAGTTTAAATTATTCTGTAGTGATAGGACTATTGTACATTTACTTATTGACACATTGGACAAATGACATGATTATCCAAGTCTTTTAGCCTTTTTTTATGTATCCTATGGAGCTATCACACCTAGAAAACTCTACTTATTGAAACGCAGAGAAGCTATCTTTAGATACTAAAGAGTGGGAACTTTAGGGTTATTCTTGTCATCACTCACCAGATTTTCACCAGCTAAACATTCTGTGTACAGCAATCTCATCTATCCTTTTGCAGAGTCAACAGAGAAATAATAGAGTTTTTACAGAATGTAGATCATCAGCATAGGAAGAAACATAGGATCTATGGAGAGGAGAAAATCATTGTCATGTAGTTAATCTCCTAAGTAGTATTTTTTGTAGTGATCTTAGCAGATTCTCACAATGTGAGAAAGCTTTGGGGCCCTCCTCAAAAGCTTTACCTTGAAGCTGATTGCAGATCTTGTTCCTCAGGTACTTGAACTGAATGTAAGTTCACAAACAATCTTGAGAAAAATTTCTCTGTTTCAACCTGCTTTTGAGGTTGAAACACTGGCAAGAAGAAATTGAGGAGAAAAATGAGCAAAGAAAGTATAACTTTGATTTGCTGATAAAAATACGGTTACATAAGAAAGAGAACTCTTCCATCTGGCTGTATTAATTGTTGACTAATTTAACATTTACAAAGTGATTCCATAGGATTTAATTACAGCAGTGACTTAAATATAGATCCAAGAGGGCAACATTCGTACGTTACATGCTATAGGGTGTTTAATTCACTGCACACACACTACGATGAATACACATAAAGGTACAAATGTATAGCTGTTGAAAATTCCCCTCCATTTCAGTGAAATACATTTAATGTCTTGCATTTCTCAATGAGTGGGGGTTGAGCCCCAAGGAGTGGGTGTATCAGCCCAGGCCACATCATTAACTTTCAGTGATAGTCCTCTAAACTTTGCAAACCTGAGAATTTGCCAGTTCTGAAAAGTATACCACTCAGACGGAGGTGATGGACACAGCCTGCTACTGCCCAGGAGACCTCAAAGGACCTCACTCAGTACCACCATTTATAAGGTCTCAAGATGGTTGGCTTTAGACATCAGTCAACACCTGACCAAAATCCTAGTAAGTAACTACCGGAATTTTTCAGAAGTCCGGTGGCTATGGTGCCATTCCACTTGGGCTCCAATTCAGGAAAGTAATCTTCCAAGGCTTTTGGGGGATGAGTGATGATTTCTTGTTTACCTCCTTGGTCAGGGAGCATTATGGCTATTCCAGCCCTACTTTAGCCACGCGACAGTTCCTGGTACTGTCAAAGGACACTTCACTGCCCAACTCATTGCACACGGGCTGATGGCTAACGGGAATTTCTGAAATCGTAGAATGGTCCAAAGCACGGGGCAGCGTATGCACGACCACAGATATACACACACGGAGACATGGGCACACGCAGGGGACAAGGACACAGCTACAGCTGTCACTACACAGATATCCACAGACAAGGCGCTACCCTCAGCAGCCCCCACATTTGGGAGTCACACCAGACGCAGGCCCAGATGGCCATGTCTCCTCCTCTTCTTGGGCTGGCAGAGGTAGAAGGTCACTAGTGCAGCACACACACCACATTCCCCAGCTCCACAAACACACACATTTGTGATTTCCCCAAGCACTGGCACAACCCCTGACCCAGCGGCTGGAGATTAAAAATGCTGCTGGCCCCTGTAGCTGACACCAAGACCCCACTGGCTCCAGGAACAGACATCAAGGGCCAGGGGTGCTCGCAGCCCCAGTCTGAGTCCAGTAGCTGGCACACATTCCCCTCATGCCGGATCCCCCAGTAGCTGGCACTGAGTCCTTGAAGCACTGGCACATATAGGACAGAGTGAGATTATGCAGATGTCATTAAGAAAGGCTGTAATAAAGCAGGACAGACTGCAGAGATCAGGTGCGTAGCTCAGCCAGACAGATGCACTGAAAGGCCCTGTTTTGTACCCAACTGCCCCTTTTATAAGTTTTTCTGTGCCTGTTTTGTTCAGAGGACATTCTGGTTTTTCAGAAATAGAAAGAAAAAAAATACATAGGGTTTATGGAAAAGATACAGAGAGACTTTAAGCTGATGTCTGTAGTGACAGGACAAGATAATGATTTCAAACTGAAAGCAGGTAGCTTTAGATTGGATATAAAGAAGAAACTTTTTACGGGTGTGGTGACACACTGGAGCAGGTTGCCCAGGGAAGTTGTGGATGCCCTGTCACAGGCCATATTCAAGGACAGCTTGGGTGGGACTTTGAGAAAACTGGTGCAGTGAAAGATGTCCCTGCTTATGGCAGAGGACTAGGACTAGATGATCTCTAAAGGGCCCTTCCAACTCAAAACATTTTGTGATTCTGTGATTCTCTGAGCCTAATATTCCAACTAAAACAGTAACATGTAAAGAACCAGCAAATGCATAGTGAGACTTTTGACCTGCAATTTTAAGCAGACTATTAAAATAATTTATTTAATTTTATATGAAGAGATATGAGCTGTGCAAAATTAATTCTGGAGGTAACATCTAGTTTAAACTCTACATCATGAAACCTTTTATTGATGTCTATTTGGTTAGCAATTTTTACGGTGCTAGGAACAATGTGGTTTTTTTCATCCTCATTTCCAACATCCACAGATTTTCCATATAATTATTAAGTTATTGCATTATAACTTTTATGAAATGTAAGTAATCTCTGAACAAAAGTTTTAGCCTTCCTTTTCTAGGGCTCTGACACTTTGATTCTCCTAGCACTGTGGTCTGTTCACATTATGTGAGGACAGTAATTGTGAAAGTGTCTTTTTTTTAATGTTAGTTTGGACTTATTCCACAAAGGTACAAACAATTACACTTGTTGAAAACTGATGAAGAATCAAGCCCAACTGGTTTCATTTACAGCTATGTGATACAAGTGAATATACCACACAGAGTGCAAGGCAATTGAACAGCAAATTCTGGTCCAGGTTTCATAGAGTGCATAATAAAGTATTTTATTCTCTGTTTTCCTGCATTCCCTAGCTATTCATGTAAAGAGGAATGGAAGAAGGAATTTTATACTGGGTTTTCTGTATTATTAAAGTAAGGAGAAAAAAAAGAAATATAATTGCCTGTGTCATTCATATGAGATATCAGTTAAAGTGATGTAGGTCTGGTTCTGATTCAGACTGTATACTGCCTTGAAAAATTTTAGTCCCCATCCTGAATCTTTCATGCTCATTTTTGGAACTGAGAGCAGAATCCTCAGTTGTGCAAGAGAAACAATTCGTTCCAGGGTCCTTAGCCAGTAATGTTCCAGAAACAAGACGAACTACAAAGCAATTCTCCCAATACATTTATCAGAACAATGTGATACATGCCCAAGTGCAATAGTAGCAACAAAGCACTGATGATATTTCTAAAGCACGACTTAATTAAGTTGTTGTTCATGCAGTAAATACAGCATCAGATTCCCAGGCCTGTCCTACTGTGTTGAGGGACTTAAGAGTTACATAGCAGACATCAGAAACAAGGACATGCTTCAGGCATAATGAAGAAATCTTTGGGGGGAAAAAAATCCAAGACAATGAGGAAACAAAAGGAACCCATGACAGATAATTTAGTACAAGATATTGGATCAAAAGCTATTTTTATTTCTTTTCATGCAATTGAAATTTCTAAGGAAGATCACTGCAGTAGAAATGACGGGAATGAGGATTCTATACCAAGAGAAAGTAAAAATAATAAATGAGAATATGAATAAACTTGAACTAAGTTACACTAAACCTTTCATTTACAATAAACTAAAATAAACTAAACCTTCAGTGGCAAATGGTATTCCTCAGGGACTGATCCATACTGGGACCAGGGTTATTTGATATTTTCACTAATGAAAGGGTGAAAGAGGGATCGAGTGCACCCTCAGCAAGTTTGCAGATGACACCAAGCTGAGTGGTCCTGTTGACACACCTGAAGAATGGGAGGCCACCCAGAGGGACCTGGACAAGCTTGAGAAGTGGATGTATGGGGAGGGATCTCATGCAGTTTAATAAGACCAAGCACAAGGTGCTGCACCTGGGTCTAGACAAACGCTGCTATCAACACAGGCTGGGGGATGAACAGATCTAGAGCAGCCCTTGTGAGAAGGACTTGGGGGGTGCTGCTGGATGAGGGGCTGGGCCCAGCCATGTGCACTCGCAGCCCAGAAAGCTAAATGTGTCCTGGGCTGCATCCAAAGCAGCGTGGGCAGCAGGGCGAGGGAGGCAATTCTGCCCCCCTGCTCCCCTCTGGTGAGACCCCACCTGGAGAGCTGCATCCAGCTTGGGGGCCCCAGCACAGGAAGGAAACGGACCTGTTGTAGTGAGTCCAGAGGAGGGACACCAAGATGACTGCCCCTGAGAGTAGTTCAGCTGGTTAGAGCATGGTGCTAATTATGTCAAGGTCAGGTATTGTTCACCGGTCAGGCCGTTCACTTAAGAGTTGGACTCAATGACCTTTGTGGGATCCTTCCAACCCAGAATATTCTGTGATTAGAGGGATGGAACATGTCTTCTATGAAGGAAGGCTGAGAGAATTAGGATTGTTCAGCCTGGAGAAGAGAAGGCTTTGGCACAACCTAATAGTAGCCTCCCAGTACCTGAGGGAGCCTACAAGAAAGATGGTGAGGGACTTTTTACAAGGACAGGTAGTGACAGGACAAGAAAGAATGGTTTTGAACTGAAAGACAGAAGGTTTAGATGAAATGTTGGGATGAGATTCTTTAATCTGAGGGTAGTAAGACCCTGGAACAGGTTGGCCAGAGTAGTGCTGCCTGGGAATGTTCAAGGCAAGGTTGGATGAGGCTCTGAGAAACCTGGTCTAGTTGAAGATGTCCTTGATCACTGCAAAAGTTTGGACTAGAAGATCTTTAAAGACCCTTTCCAGTCCAAACTGTGCTATTTTTAATGGAAATACTAATGATAATTTCATTTATATTGCTCTTATAAGGACTAAGAATGATACATTGGAAGAAATGTACCGTCCACGGTATTTGCAAATATATTTCTCAGCTTCCATGCTTACCTAAGTATAAAGACCGTGGTGGTTCTTTCTGCAACACTTTCAGCAGGCACAGGTATGACTTGCTGTCACAAGGCAGTGATGCTAAGGACTGACATATTCCTGCTCACGTAATTTACATAGAAGATCCAACATAGGTACGCCAGCCTGTGCTTGATTTCATAACTAGGGATGCTGTGCATGATTGGCCTTCTCTATTCACCTGAAGGAAATGAGAATCAAAACAGCTGGCTTTAGAAAGCAAATTTACTATTATTATAAATATTATCATCATTATTACTATTACTGCTATTAACTCCCTGAGAGCTTAAGACGTTTGATTGCATGGAAATATATCATTTAATAATTCTGTGGGTTGTATCCTTCATCTGATGCAGTGATGGAATTGGTGTGTGATCAATGAATAGCAAAAAATTTCTCACTTATTGAACTTTAGCAATTCTACATTCCAGATTGCAATCTAATTTTTTCAATGAAAAGATATTAAAAAAAAAAGGTACTTCGTATTTTCCTAATGGTATTTTTAATCGATCCAAGTATTTCTTCTTTTTTTTTCTTTTTTCTTTTCCTTGCCCCCTCGATAAGTTGTGTGTTTGCAAATTGATTTTTGACATAATGTTTCTATGCAGATGGATAAGATAATTTCATTGCATAATGTTTCATGAAATAATGAGCATACTGTATTTATAAATCGCTGAATGGAATCTTGCATTTAAAAATTATTTCCTTTTCTAGTATTGCTTTAACAAGTAGATCCATGAGCCCTGTAATTAACAAAAAAGAAGTGTTCTCTGCACTGATCAAAGCACTGCCAGAGATTTATAAGTTTATATACAATGGTACCGTCAAGGATTTTTGGGTTCAAGCCACATTGAAGAGGGACATACAGACAAACAGTTGGACATATAAGCACATCTGTACACCAATTAAGCAAGCTGCATTTTGAGTTGGTAAGTCTCAGTAACCTAGATATCAGTCTGAAGAAAAAAACTTGATTCTCTGATACAGGAGTCTTCAATAAATGCTAAGAAAATAAGTGCATATTTTCAGGCTGTACAATTTGGACATTAAACTGTAATTAAACTTAATGAAAAAAACCAAATTTTAGAGTTTAAATTTTGAAAGTTTACCTTTAAGTGTCTTTTGAGAGATATAACTAGGTTTTATTCTTTCGGGGGGTTTGTATATGTACTAAATAAGACATACTGTGGAAAGCCCTTTTCTAGGGAACAGAATCATCCTAAATCTACCAGTCTTTGTATTATCTCTAAGAACTCTGAAATATTAAATAATAATAAATAGCATTTCAAACAACAACACCATCTTTTATAACCACATTGTTTTAGATGTAACGTAGGGACTATTTCCATTAATATTTTACACATTTGCCTGTGTTACACTTTCTATGACTAATGTAATCTCTTGACATTGAATTCTTAGACCAGGATTTTCTGAGGAACTGCAGTAGCTTTTCATCTGATATCTCATCTAGTAACTCCAGCTAAAAGGGCAGTGTTGCACTTACACTTCTTTATAGTTCCTATCTTCTGTAGAAAGTCTGGAACTACTTCATAGAGTACTCTGCAGGATGATTTCAGCTTTTCTTTTGAGGAATTTCAAAGATATTTTCCTTCCAATAGGAAATGTCTATATTTTTGTGACACTTTCACCGGGGGACCACTGTGCCACACATGACAGGAGACACTGTAATAGGCTTATCTATGAGATACTGCATTGCTGTTATTGAGGTTAATCTTTTGGTATTTTTGGATAGCTCTTAAACTATTTGACTGAAGATCTCATTCATGTTGCTTTTTCCCAGTGCTTCCAAATAAATCTTCAAGGCCTGCATTGGTCTAAAAAGACCTAATAGCACCTTTTAGATATAGAAGATATAAATTAACATTTCTTATTTGCGTCAGATTTTTGTTCAGTAACTAAGTTCATCACTACTTTTCTCCAAATATTTAGAACTACAAGATAGGTAAATTAATATCTGACTAGGAAAATTCTCAAGATCATGCTTTCATGTACTTTGCATCAAATTGAACCTACTTTCTTCAGCAAGGCTTGAAACATATAATTAATTAAGTCACTATCCATTTCTAGTACATTTACAAATGAAATTGCATCCTGGTTAATAACTTATTTCCATTTCAACTGAAAGGCAGCAGTGTCTGTACCGACTAAGTAGTTCTCAGAATGCTTAGAAATCTTCTTTCCTTAGTCTTGGCTCAACTGATTTTATCTTGTAAGAATTCCCAAGTGATAAGGGAATCCCTGGCTCCCATCTTAACAATATAAGCATAGCCTACCAGACAGGCTGCAAGAAGTTGAGAGAAATCTGTCTGATATGCAGGAAGGACAGTATCTGAACCTGATGGCAGGCCACAAGTGCTAAGGAGAGCAAGGCTAGATTGTGTTCAGCTCAGAACTGGAGAAGGGACGTTCTGACTTGTTAGATAAGAAGGATGGGAAGAGAGAAGTGGCTAAAAGGGTAATGGGATGAAATCAGGCTGGGGTAAGGACAGAGGCAATATACAAGGGGACAGTCTTTCTATAAGAGGATAAAGAGTTCAATCAAGGGATGAAATAGGATCCCAGGTTCATTAGTCCTATAAACTTTCTTATAACAGGTAATATTAACCCCACAGGATCATAAACCTCAGATAAAAAGACCGGGATTTTTTAAGGATAAGGTTTCATTATTTGATAACTGTATAGAATGATGAAGCTGAATACTGAATTAGTCTGTGATGGATTTGTTCATGTACAGCTTCAGTGACAGTGACATGAAACTCGATCAAGTCAGACTTGGAAATAAGTAATTATAACTAATATGCAGAGCACACTGAAAATTTCTCAACTTCCTGGAGGATGGGACTACTCAAAAAACTCCAAAGTAGGAAGTCTTAGGACACTTAGAGCAGCTAACCACTTTCTTTCTTGAAAAAATATAGAAATAATGATGGATCTGACAGCAGTTGAAACAGAAACTGAGAGTTGCATATGCTTGATAAAAGCCTACTTTAGAGTTAAATGTTTACATTTACAGAGAACTTAAGATAATACCTTCAAATTTTGATGTATTTGATTCAATGCTTCTTTAAAATATTTAATACAGGATGCTGCAAGCATCATTGGACCAAATTGACAGACCAACATAGATGACAGCAGTTACAGGATTTATATGTCTTGGGATAACAACAGTAATGACAGTAATTTATTGCTTACTGAATGGGGTAACTCTAGGGGTAGGTACTAAGGGAAAACAGGTGGAATGGAAAATGTCTTTCATAACTTCATGATTTAAAAGCTAGTTGTCTAGATTCTTCTTATATTCTGTGATTCAAACTATAACCATAGAACCAATCTTTCAATAATAGACTTATCCTACTGCCAAACAGATGAAATTTACTGTGGTATGTCTTTGCCTAGCTTTAAGAAAAGATTACAGATTTAACCAAAATGCAGATCTAAGAAATAAAAGACACTGTATTGGATCTGTCTGGCTGGGACGGAGTTAATTTCCTTTATCATAGCCTGTATGGTGTTGTGGTTTGGATTTGTAACTAGAACAGTGTTGATAACACCAATAATTTTGCTGTTGCTGAACAACACTTGCACAACATCAAGGGATTTTTTTTTGTTTTTTTCTACTCTGCCCCACAAGTAAGAAGGCTCACTAGCCCCACTGTCAGTGGGGTGTAGTGAATAAGTTACCTCCTTGCTTGCATACTCAACTTCTTCTTCATCTATTGAACAGTCTCTCTCAGACCATGAGGCCTCTTCCCTTCCACTTTTTCCCCATGCTGAAGGAGACGAGAGTGAGCAAGCAGCAGTGTGGGTGCCTAACTGCTGGCAGGAATCAACCTACCACAAATGTAGATATAAAAGAGCAGACAATAAAAGATGAAATATTTATTCAATGTGAGGCTTTTTTACTTACATGATTTTTTTCATAAGTATATGCTTGTTTTATGGTTGATAGTATTGCAGTCATGCTAGATATTAGTATGCTTTGAGTGAGAACCTATCTTTAGTTCAAACTGAGTTAGGTATTGACTGAACAGGAGAAGAAAGTAACATAAAACTAACAAGTGAGAGAATGGATAGCTGAGAAGTAAATTCATTACAAGCTAGAAAACAACCTCAAATTCTTTGTATTGTAAACTCTTCTACACCAAACAAAGCAGAACAATCCCTGCTGTCAACAATCATAAGAGAGAGGCAAGTAAGAGATGTTAGCAGAAAAAAATTACTGAAAACCTGAGAGAAAAATTAACACCAGTTTTCTCCTACAACATTTTAAAATAGATATTATAAGCAGAGTTTTATGCTGAATGAAGGAATGAAGAGTTCATAATTACAAATTCCTAAGTGTATTTTTAAATGTTCTTTAGGCATACTGATTTGTGCCAGTCACTCTCATGAACACATTATGCCAAGCAAGTCCAGTCGCAGACTAGCACTTTGTCACTGTTTTACCGTGATGAAACACAAAATACTTCTTACACATTTTTTATCCTTTTTCCTTTAAGCAATACTAATATTTAAAGCTGTCTTAAAGTAGCATTAACCATAAAATTAAAATTATAAACCAAACTGTTAAAAAAACGAAACTGCAAATTGTGCATGCTACTGAGCCAGGACAACAGTGTTGTGTAGATACTCGTGCATGTGTTCCTTCATTCTACTTAGAATTTACAGCTCCATCTGCTTAGATTAGTTTTCAGATGCTAAATTACTAGGAAGTTTTCACAGGAAAATTTACTTACTCTTTTTTCAGTCTTTGCACTTAAAATTTCAGTCACAGATATTCTTCTCTAAACTTCCGGTAAATTTACCAGTATGCATATATGGAAAGTAATTGGATTACTTTCACTCCACACATCCTATCTTCATAACAAAAAGACATGGAAAGCACACACAGATTTTTTTATTATCTATTGTAGTCACTGTAGACATTCTTCCCATTATCTGGAGAAGCACATCTTTGATGCAATGAAAAAATTCTATCTCTGCAGCTGGCACACAGCAGTTTTCAGGACCCTTAGCATTTTCCTTAAATCAGACATTTTTTTTTTCTTTTTCCTGTGACCTAAAAAGTGCAGTACATAAAAAAAACTCCATGTACTTTAATTATTATTTAAGTATTAGGACTAAGACCTCAATTCTTATTCTAGAGTTACATTGTTACTGAAAAATAGTACTGATGATCTATTTTAGATAAGAACTACCAAAACAGATCTAAAAGATTCTTTAGATATCCAATCTTTTGGGAATTATATGTCACCTAAAGTACATATAAGCCATTCTCCACAATCTGATTCCTGAATTCTTTTTCTGTATCTCTGTGCCTGTTTCAGAGTGTTATGGAATTTTTCATTTTACAGTTTTAAATAGCTCATCTATTTTCTAGATACCATTTGAAATAGAACCCCTGTGGTCCAGGAAAGCCAGAAGAAAATGTTTTGAACTAGCATGTCGACTACCAGAGAGTTCTGACAGCAGCATGCAAAATAATATAGTGAAAAACTCTTTCACTTTCACCTGTTTCCTCTTGAGGTGATCAGCAAGAACTCATTAACAGAACTTCCCATACCATTTTGTAAGTGTTGCTCCAACAGGTTATGCTGAGGTTTTAATAGGACTTTCATCTAAAAAGAAGAGAAAAAGATGCTTGAAAGATGAATAGTTTAAGCTCTCACTCTATTCAATATAATTTTACCATATTTCAAGGTTTATGTGACATATAGAGGTAAAAACTGTATATGCTTCAATAATAAAAGTAGATCCCTGCGGTGTATCCCTATACAGTTTACTTAAGGGATGGAAATACTTCACTACAGTCAGTGTCACTAGTAAGCACTTATTTAAAAGCTGTGGGAATTTTAAACAAATGTGGCTAAAGCACACAACCAAGCTGAAGTCCATGTCAAATGATGGGTCAATAAGTTGAATTTAGGATTCAGCTTCTGTTTAAAAGACAGCATGTGTTCAAGGCCAGAATGAGGATAGAATTTAGATGTTCCAAGGTTTTGCAAATTGTTGTCACAACATCATAACCACTAGAAATTTAAAAAGAATTACTCTTGTCCTCAGACTATTAATATATTGGTTTAAAATTTTATTATTATGGATAATGGGAGTCTGATTTTTACGTTTGAAGAAACAGAACTTTAAGAGAGACTCCAGCCCTCTTTGGACCTAATCCCAAAATCATGAACTAATGAAGGAATTTAAGCCACAGTAATCAAATTAACTTTTTTTTTCAGTGTTTTCAGTACTGTTCTCAAAATTTATCCCTTTTAGTTAAAAGTTGTTAGATTTATCTGTGGAATAAAATTTTTATATCTGATTTACAGATTTCTGACTTTTAAAATTACCTTACCTCAAAAAATTCAACTTTAAAAATATAAGTTTAAAAAGATAACCATCTCAGTTTAAAGAAAGTCCTGTGCTTGTTCTTAAAACAGTTGCAACTTCTCAAATACAGCAGAATTTATCTGGTATATTCAGATACGACTAGTATTGAACAAAATACATGAAATATATGTTAAAGATCTTTATGTGTTTAAATTACAACTAAATTAGGTTGTTCAATTGAAACATTGATCTAATTTGTCAATGCACTCAAAAAAAACCAACAACAAACACCTGTCCCATAGAAACTGCAAAACTACCTGTTTTTAAGCAGTAAATTTATTAGTAGCGCAAGCAGAGATAATGTAATTTTCTGTTTATTTAAGTCTGGTTACTGCAGTGCTGTGCATTTCTTAGAGGTTCCTCAGTAGGAAGTGATGATTTCTCATTCTAACATTGATCTAATACATAAAAAGACATTCAGAATAAAGGATTTTCGATTATTGAGATGGAGACTTCAAGAAAGCATTCAAAATTTTTTGCAAGTACAGCCTCTACTATGAACTTTCCATTTGTAGATGAGATTTGTAACTGCATTCTCCAAGACGACCTTCTGTAAACTAGACTGTAGACAAGCACAAGCTACGGGGTTCAAATTAAGAGTAACTGCACGGAATCTTGTGTCATACAGAAGGTTAGACTGGATATTTTAGTGATCCTTTCTGGTCTGATAATCCATGAATAGATGAATTTGGGGAGTTTTTATTTTATTCCTCATTACAAACCTTCACTCTAGAAAAGCACTGGAAAAGCATTGGTGGCAGGAAATAATAATTGCCCCAAACTTTAAAACATTCTTTTTTTGTTACTTGGCAGTTAAAATATTCCCATGTTTCTAGCTAAATGATCCTAGAATTTTTATATATTTTAAAGGAAATTACTCTATTATCTTTTTTTTTTTCCCTCCCCAAAGCATTTTGTATTCATTCTCAAAACCAGGTTGGCAGTTTTCACAAGTGCGTAAGAGCCTAAGCTCTTTAATGAGGCTGGAATGTGTTATGTGATCTTTGGAAGAGGAAAATTAACAATAGAATATGATGAATTTTAGGTAGCAATTAGGCTGCATCCTTTGACAGACAAATTTGGGCAAATAATCTGGTATTCAGCTTGGTTAATAATAGCAGATAGTTGTACAATTAGGACTGGATACTCAGATCCCATAATTCAGTTAGAAAACGTCACTAACGTGGGAATTATAGATGGGAATTAGAAAGTTCAAATGTGTTTGTTATGAGCTTCTATGATTCTGATGCAGTTGGTGCATTTCAGATTTGCAGTTTATTGAGAGCTTTGTTATCTGTAATTTCTTATATTCAAGTTGCCAGCCATATGAGAAGAACAGAACAATCTGACTGTGCCAATGCAGGATGTAGGCTTTGCTATGCACCTACTTAAATGTAATGGCCATTGATTTACTTTCTGAGAGTCTCTGTTTTTTTATAATACATGTAAGGTAGCATATCAATTCTGTAGTTATCTAAAGCCCCATGCCAAAACTACAGACCATCCTGAATAGACTGTTGGTTCAATAACATGACAAAATTGTACTTAGAGCAGGAAAATTTAGCTGATTGGAACCTTATTTGTACAACCCCAGGAGTCCAAGACAAGCAGAAAGTCATTCTTAACAATAATTATTCTCTCTTAACATATTCAGCAAAAAATGATAGGCCAACAATTCAGTGTATACAGAAATAAAAAAATCTGAATGCTATCAGGGTTACATTTCCCCTATCCTCCCTCTACACCCTCCTCCCCCTTTTTTTTTTTCTCTTTCTTTATTTATAAAGAAGTTGTGCTTCAAGGAGAAATTTCACATCTGTCTGAAACACGTGTTATCCCATTAAACAAAAAAACATATGTAAGAGGAAAGACTGGAGCAGTCTTGATGGAAGAAATGGCTGTTAAACTGAGTCCAAATGGGGAAAAACCTCAAATTACTGGGTGATATAGTGAGCCAATAATCCTGTTTATAAACATATTTGTCTACAATTTAGACAGCTGACACTGTAAAACCAAATGCATCTGAGCTTCTTAATATAATCCATATATCACAGTAAAAGTCGCTGGACTTCTAAGAGTGAGTTACAGAACTACTTCTTTGCTTTCCTTCTCTTAGGAAACTAGTTTATTGCAGTCTGGAAGTAAATATGGTTTATTTTAAAGGTTTTTCTTATTGCATTTTGCCATTGATACAATGGAGATGTGAAAGCTAGCATAGGAATGCTGTGGATGTCTGCAAAGGCAGTGTTTACTTCTCTGTGGCAAAAATTAAAAAAATGCTTTGCCATTTTAAACAGTCTCCAAATTGTGTATTAAACTAGCTACTCAAGTCAGTGATGCCATCTGTCTTATCGCTGTGAATTTTTTATGACTTGCACTGTAAAAATAATTTACTAGAGAAATATTTCAAAAATTTAATGTATTTCTTTAAAAAAGCTAAATATTTGTAATTATGTCTTTAGATGTTAGCATTTATAAAGTTTTGATCTTGTACTCCTTCCAATTAATTGGAAATCCATTTCTGAATACCATTTAATTTGTACCCTGCTGCAGTCATACAAGTACACAGCAAAGGCCCAAGGTACAAGGCTGCGCAGGTTTGATTTCAAGGAGGCTATGTAGGTTTCAAGTCACCTTAAAAGTGTTGATCACTGCAGACCTTTTGCCCTCTAGTCTGTTTTCATCAAGCTAGATTTTTCATTCTATCTTCAGAATTTCCAATTATGCCAGTGAAAGAGAGGGGTGCAAGGGAACGAAGTCATTGTTCATAACCTTTAGTTTAGTTTTTCTTGAGGCAATGTCAATGTAGAGGATGCCTCAGTCACTACCTTTTGGCAGTGATTCTTGCTGAACTGCCTGGCATGGAAGGATACCTGTAAGACAGAAGCCTGCATTCTTTCTGCCCAATGATAATTCCTAGTGAAGATGCCTAAATTAGGGGCCACACATGCTCATTTCAGACAGCCTATGGATTCCCAAATGCAAAGGCAACTCCAATATGGAGATTAAACTATCAAACTTATTAAATCAAATAAAAATAAAAAGTAGGTGGCATGTGGGACATAGATAAGTTATGGCAGGAAGCTTGGTATTACTGGGGGATTTACTACATAGCTGACGTGTATAAGCACCAGAACATGTTTTGTGATATGTAGCTTCATTTCTGGTTGTAGAGCAACAATTCCTTTCTCAAAAAAGTTTAAAAATCATCACTATTCAATATCACTCAAAGCTTGATCTCTGCAAACTCGTTATAAAATCTACTGCCTACATCTATACTTTCGAGAAAGTCATGGTGGAAGTTCAAGCACTGATAATCCGCAGTACTCGGCCAATGTTGGCTTAATTGCTGAGCAGAGTCTTGCTTCTGTCAACAGGCCCTCCCAGAAACATGCCCAAAGCTCTGATCAGAGGCCATCAGCTGCAAGAGACCATTTTCAAGGGGAAGTATGATTGTAACAAGGTTTGGCTCCCATAAAAAATACCACTATGCTAAACTGCATTATCATAACATTATTGTAAACATTTTACTAGAAAAAAAAAAAGCACAAAATAGTTCTTTACTACACCTCACCCGTCTTAGCAGATAAACATGACTCTTTCAACAATCACCTCTTCTGCAAAAATTTAAAATCATAGAATATCCTGAGCTGGAAGGGACCCAGAAGGATCAACCAGTCCAACTCCTGGCCCTGGATAGGACCATCCACAAGAGTCACACCATGTGCCTGAGAGCATTGCACAAAAGCTTCTTGAACTTTGTCAAGCTTGACACTTCCCACTCTCCTTTTCCCTTGTGAGCCCAACCGGTGCCCGAACTCCCTCTGGATGAAGAACATTTTCCTAATATCCAGCCTTAACCTCCCCTGGCACAGCATCATGCTGTTCCTTGGTGATCATCAGAGAGAAGTGATCAGCGCCCTCCCCAGATTTAAATCAGAAGTTGTTTTCATGCAACACAATAAAGCTAGACAAATTCTTTGTAATTATTTACTATCTTCGGGAACGTGTAAGAGTTTAAACCTTTCTGGAGTCATTTACTGGGAAAACTATTAATCCTCATTTGAGTGTGTTAGCCATTAAGCATTTTGCTGTGTGCTCTGTAGTAATTGTCTCTCATTGCGATCTATTTGAAGTATGACACATTAAAAACATAATTAAATATCAACTGAGTAGATTGTCTGGGTTGTCTTTTCCCCCATTTTAGGTTAGTGTCGTAGCCACTGACCTGTGAAACCAAAGTGGGAATCAGCCCATGTAATCCCATCTGCAATGGAACGTGTGTCAAGGTCTGTCTAGCCCTGTAGTCATCTGAAGGATACCCAACCTACATTAAGAAAGATTCGATTGTCATCCACTGGTGTCCAGGCCTTCAGATACGTATAATGAAAGGACGTAAGCAGCTGAATAAGGTGTTCTGGATTTCACTTTGCTGGTTTAAAATATGCTTGTAGCTCTGTATTGGCTTTATTGAAAAAATTCGAAACTTTCTTTAGGTGGCCAGGATTGCCTTATTGCCAAATTAGGTGCACTAGATTTCACTCTCATTATATTGATAATGCTGCATTCTGTTTGGAATCAAAATCTAAAAGTGGTCTCAGTTTTTTTCTTCAAAATGACCATGAACTGACCCTTAATAACAAATTTTAATGTGCTAACCTTAGTCACAGTCATCAGTAAATAACAAAATGGTGCAAAAAGCGATTAACATAAATTAAACCATAAATTTTAAACAGCAAGCTCTTAAAAAAATTCTAATCAGACACATACTGACTCAAGATCTAATCCTGTTGCCATTTAAGATAGGTCATATATTATTTTAATTTCTTCTATCAAGCTTGCTAGTTTCTTGTTCTTATAATAGCATATATCACTGCAGTATCTAAGTGTCACTGAGGAAATAGTAACTGCTCTAGCAACTGGCCAATGATGTAATTTTTTCTCTCTCTGTTTCTCTTAAGGCAGTTTAATTTTTTTTTTTTTTTGTGGTTTTAATCCCATCTCATATCTTTCTTTTTCTTATCATCTGTTTTAGCACCTCTTCCATTCCTGAGTGCCATCTCCAGTGATATTTGGAGAAGTTTATATACTAATTGAAAGAGTGTTCAATTTAGGTTTATTTTAGTCTGGTCAGATAAAGTTTTGATCCTGTTCTTGAGAATATGCTATACCACTTATTTTTTTTATTCCCTCCGCTATAGCCCCTACAGAAAACAGTTATAAATGCAAGTCATCTTTATGAGGACAGACATTCTCTATGAGATACGTCAGGCCTTAGAGATCAACAGAGACTAATTTTGAAGGTGGCTGATTTGAGATGACTATTTCAGGAGTCACAACAAAAGCAATGTTCTGGGAGAAGATGGTGGTGATTTTATTTTATTTTTATAAACAAGGAGATGCCCACATTCTGAATTTGCTTAAATTTTTTGCTGTTATGGTGCTGCTACCACAATCCAGATATTAACAAGATTCCAAGGAAATGCCACAATGTGATGATCTATCGCCATGAGAGTGGGATAGAGGGGTATCTTTTATTATCCACTACAGAAAAGAACTTTTAATTATCAGTAAAGACTCATCTGGCAGTCTTGTCTGCAAGAAAATTAAGAAAACAGGTAGTTCTCTTGAAATCCACAACTTTAAAGCTATTCTATTTCAAATTAGATAGGATGTTACTGGTGGGCGATAATGTCAGAGACACACACCAAAGAAACTGCAAAGCATGAGAGAAAGATAGAATGTGCTGGTTTGAAAAACAAACCAGTGGGAGACACCAAGTCAGAATAACAATTTATTTGGAAAATTAAAAATAAAAGGAGAAAAAAAATTACTGGTTCAAACTGACAAAGTCAGACTAAGACTTGTCACCCTGTTAGTCAGGGTGGTGGAAGCAGTCTGATAAAATGGTGGCTGCAGTCCTCCTGAAGTGATGAATGTGGTTCTGTTGAAAGCAGTGATCCTGCACACGGGTCTGGTCTTCCTTGGAAGGGCCAGTGGTGGCTACGTAGCTCTTGTCCGCTGCGAATCCAGTGGAAAAGGCTGTCTGTGGTGTTTGAAATCTCAGCTTACATTCAGGATGGAATGCTTGGTTGCTCTCTCTGCATGGAGCATCTCACAATGGCATGGTGAGTCATGGGGCAAGGCATTGATGGGCCCATTAACAGGAGATAGTCAGTAGGAGTTATCTATGAGTCATGCAGCAGGGTTCTTGATTGCCCATTAAACAGAGATAGCTCCCGGAGGCAGGAGGCAAGGAAACACTGCCCCGCCTGGTTTCAGGAGCTTATGAAGTTGGTGATAGAATTCATACTTTTGGGCATATCTTACATTGTAACCTAGGACAAAGAAATAAAGCTTTCAAGTTAGTTTAAGGATAATAAAACAAATAGGCTGCTCAATCACAACACATACATAAGTTTTGTATGTACTAATTAAGACCGCTGACACCTTGAAGTGTCTTGTTTATGTATGTTGCAGTATCCACAGAACAATTTAGATTTTCACAGCTGTTGTCAAAAGTCAGTCTTAGCCTATTGCTTTAATTATGCTCATTATCAGGATGGCAGTCTTTCTATGAACATAAAGTCAAAGGAGAAGATGTATCATTAGCAGAATTTTTCGAGCAATTTGCGGGATCCTGAGACATTAAATGTTTTCTGCCCTTAGTGAAGTTTTTTGATATGTAACAATAACAATGACATCTGTAAAAACAATCTTCAAATAAATACTTGAAGATCTGTGAATCTGGTGGATAACATAAAATGCCGTTCACACTAACTGCTTCCTCATTTCTTAATAAATTAAGGGGTGTTGCATAGAACATATGGCTTTATGATAATCTAAATATTCTTCCAAGATTATGAAAAAATACCTCTTGTTATAAAAGAAATATGTAATTACAGTGACTTAGTAAGAAAAGAAAAAGTGGGAAGTGGATTCTGTTGTAGAAAAATGCACAACCTATTTGATCTCTCCCTTTCCTTCCCTGTTCCTCTTTTTATGGATATTATATAGCTATACAAGATAAATAATATGAAAACATATGCTGCATTTATTTTTTTAGGCTGAAAATACGTTCCTTACTGGTATTCTATTGAAAAGTTGAATACATAACTTAAAACTATATTAGATTTGAATTAAAGGTAAAAAGGTAAGATACAAGGGGAAATTGCAGCAGGAATATTTAATATTCATAAACATATATATTATGACTCCAGCAAATTAATTCTAGACATATTTGAAAAACAAACAAATGCATACCTGAATCTGTAAACATGTGGATATTCCTACACAGACTCAACCCCTTCCCGAAGTAACAAATGATCATAGATCTCGCCAATAAACAACTAGTTCTGAAAAATACACTCAATAATATTTAAATTATCTGCCAGTTAAGAAAGGACAATCAAAGACAAAAGGAGGGCACAAAGAACTGCAAAACTCCAAGATGACAGAACGTAGCACATTCGTTTTGCCCTTTTTTTTTGTTTTTGTTAAAGGGGCAAACAAGCAGCTCATTCATTTCCTATCAAGAGAAAAATGAATACAGGGTTCAAGAAGTGCTAATTTTCATCAAAAATATACAACAGTATGTATCTACCTCCCTTATGTCTAAAGTATTTCAAATTCTTCCTCTTGGTGGTCACATGATGAAAGTTTAAAAATGGATCAGAATATTATTATAATCCTGTCTATTTAAGGTCTCAAATAGTCGTGGCAGAAAAGCTTGATGTTTCTATCTATAACATTTTTTTGGGGTTGGATTAAGTGATATGTTGAATGTCTTAGTGATTTTAATATGCCTTGTGATCTGCAAGGACAGGTATTGAAATTCTAACAAAATCAGCCAAGACTAACTTTCAAGAGGAGCTGGCAATTTACATTACTGAGTAATAGTCTGAAAACAAAGTTAATTGGATACATAAAAAGCAATTAATATTTTTAAGAATGGGAACTACTAATATGTATCAATTTGTTCTTTGCTAATAATAGCTATATTAGGCCTCATAATTAAATGTATATTAAACCTCAGCATACAGAGGAGACAAAGAACTAATAATTCTAATAATGCTGCTATTTTGAATTATACTGAAAAGATATCATCCTAGTAAAATGATGTACACATACTTAGTAAAACAAAACCCAAAAATTACTGAATTGTGTAAGGGTTTACAAAAAAGATAAAGTTTTAAAAATTCCAACAAATATGTCATCACTACATTCTGATGGTGGACACATCAGGTTTTATGTTCACTATGAGGTCATTGGAGTGACCAAATTTTAAACTGCCAGCCAAAATTTGGAATCCCCAGCACAGACCATGTTTTCAAAGCAACTTGGATTAATAGTAGGGAGCTTAAAGAGTAATGCATAATTCAAATGCTCCTGCTGACTTGGTCACTGCTCACATCTCAGATTTAATGTTTTTTGTAGTAAAGGACATGAATATTGTTGCATCCTGGTAAATATAATTTGGCCATTAGTAGTGGAAGGTTGTAGACCTTGCACTGACCTGACTCTCCAGGGTCTCAACACTTGTCTGGGCTTGTCCTGTTAGCTGGTTTCAACTCCTCGGTACAGACTTCAGAGAGCAATTAATCTTAGCCTAAAGCAGACATTTACATTTGACCAGCCAATTCTTTGTTGCTTTAATTATATTATTACAGATTTCCCCCACGTACTGTAAATGTGTCCCACTGCTCCCTTTCTGATTTGGCAGCTTGCCTGTGCCAATTGTCCTTGTGACAGTGTAACATAGATGGTGTTGGGAGACAGAGACCATCTAAATCCTTCCTTGACATTTCCTGATGAAAAAACAAAGAGAAACTGTAGGCAGAATGAACTTATTCTGAACTCAATTTACCTAAAAAGACGATGCAGTTACACGTAAAGCCAGGTCTTCTTGGCTTTTAGGTTCCTAGGGTTTGCCAGTTCAGGTAAATGTGGATATGATCATAAGAAACAAGAATAATTGCCTGGGCAAAGAGTTTTCATATACCGTTAAAATCATCTTTGAGATTTTCAGTATTTTCGCTATTTAACATGCACATTTCCACACTTTTTTGTGCTCTACAAATGTTTATGCTCTGAAGACCATAAAAGAATAATTTGTAATATTTTATGTCTATAAGTTAGTTACACAAAAAGGGAGAAAAAATATAAAAGAAAGAAAATTTACAATAACTCAAAAAAAACCATAAAATATAATAACCAATACAGGGTGAATACAAATTTCACAAACATATATTTACAAAGTTATAAAGGAATTTTACATGAACACTAAAGGTGTTGGATAGACCACTAACAGTACTGCATATGCAAGTACTTGTTATTCTTGTTAATGTTGCTTATTTTATAAGGTATAATCCTGAGCTGGCTGAAAAATAAGGTACCAGACATTAACACAAAAGTCAGCTCTACACACGTACCTCATTATTAAAAAGATTAATGAATCTAAATTTAAAAAGTTAGAAAATAGACCTACCTAATAAACCCATTAAGCATTTACAAAGGCATAATTTTAGTGAATAAGAAAGGTCTTTAGACATATAAATCTATGGGTCATGTCCTTTAATTTGTCATAGCTCTGCTGAAGTCAGTGGAATAATATTTTTCACTGAATGAAAATGCACTTTTAAAATATTTTTGTTCTCTATTATCATATTAGTTTCTTGTTGTCTCAATATTATCTCCAATTTTTCTGCTTATTTGTAATTATGTAGAAATTAGTTGTATGCAATCTGAATTTTGTTATTTGCCATACAATACCTTCCAAGAACAGTTACGCTTTTAATCTATGCAATGAATTTTGGCAGTACTATTCCCATTAAGGTCATTGGGTAATGAACTACTAAAATACTTTTTTCCCACTTTGAAAATTTATGAGCAAGAAACAAAATAAAAAAGTTCAGTGGCTACAGAAAGAGGCTTTGTTGTTAAACTTGCTCAGTATTCAGTTGCTCGGCTTGCTGAGCTGCAACGTGTGTGCTTCGCTGGACACAGAAGTTTTAAATCCACACTGCTGGTTATTTCTAAAAGCGTCATCCACCAATTCATGGGTTCTAGGATAATATGGAATGGGCCTGAAAGTACACAGCTGTTTTCAAATTAGGAAGAAAAATACCAAAAAAGAGAATGATGCATCATTAAAAGCATATAAAAAAAATAAAAAAGAGAAAAAAAGAAAAATAGAAATAAAATAAAAAGATCCATTCATGTTCTGGACATTGCTTTTAATCTCCAGTCAGAAAAAAATCTGAAGCTATCTTTCAGCACTCAATATATCTTTGTTTATTTATCTGTAATCTCAAGAATGAGAAATACAGAATAATGGAAAATGAAAAAAATATCCCAAGTATGCAATCTCTTTCTTCTTTTTTTTTTCTTTTTTTTTTTTTTTCCCCTTGAAGGATATAATCACTAAATAAAACAGCATGCTTTTACTGAACACCATCTGAAGACATTGCTTGATAAAGAAAGTATTCAGCAAAGGCTGTTCTCCGCTTTATGAGTTTACAAGACATGAAGACTAAAGAAAGCAAAGCCTGAAACCATTACAAGAGTCAAGTTAGAAGCATTAGGCTACAAAACACTCATTCATTATTAAATACTTCAGTTGTGGCATCAGAGTACTTCTTAATTGTCCTTTTCACTGAAATAAAAAATTTATTCATTTATCATTAAATGGGACAATAAATCTAAGAAAAAAAAAGAATTATATTCAAACATTTGTGAATACAGGAAGCTTTGAGAAAATAAATACCTTGCTCTTTTGGAGTAATCTCTATGGTATGCCAGTACTTCAAGGGTCTTGCTTGTGTATAGGACATGCTTAGGGTCTTAATTTTTAATATATTAAAAGATATTTGGGAGCTGGATATGTAAGGAAGAAGTGTGAAGAGATAGAAGAGAGAAGGCAGGCATGTGGTAACCTGAACATTTACAGCATGAAAGAAAGATTCTAGAGTGAGTCTCAGACAATATAATTTCTTTAATTTGAGACATTACCATATACAAGCTCTTTTTATGATTTACATTCATGTCATGGGTTGTAGTAAATAACTTTTTGGCCACCTGTCTGTTTGGCACTCATGAGCAATGACAACACTTCTGTTCATGGTGTAAAAGAAGGATCACGCCAGCTGAGGTGCAGTTTTTCTCCATCATCACTGGGCTAAACACCAAGTATCTTGTGGCTTTAATGACACCACTCTTATTCTGCTAGTTTGCATTTTTATTTAGGTAATTTTGTCAATACATTAGTGATGGCTTGCTTAACAAAATTTGCTGAACACTAAAACCTTTTTCATTTCGGCAAGATAGCTCTAGGTCCACAGTTTTGACAGGGTCCTGAGTGCTCTCCTCACCCTGCCCACCCCACAACCCCCCACACTGTCCATGGCCCAGGACCCTTTGTCAGCCCCCCAGGGCCACCAAGCCCTGCCCCAGCCACACTGCAGCAGGACTGGTCCAGCTCCCCACAACCCTGTCCTGCCTGGTCAGAGACCCCACCAAACCAGATCCACCTGTGGGCCTGTGGTCTGTCCCGATTCTTAGGGGACTCATGCTGGGACTGTCCCTGGTGGTCCCAGGCTGGCCCTCTCCTGTTCCCCATGGGGACCAGGGGAGCATCATGCCAATATTCACCTTGAAACTGTCCGGGTTTGTGTATGGGTTATGTTGGGATATTATCCAGCAATGAACTACCACTCACAGTTTTGTTATCTTTCATTTAATCTAGGAAATTACTCCTGAGAGAATCATCTTGTGAGTGCACCTATGATTCTGCAGAATGATCAGCCAAAGTGGGTCAGTTATCAAGATGTAGTCAGAAATCTTTTTTGTTTCTCGTCTACTTTGAAACCCTTATGAACATGAAAGCTGTTCCAAATATACCTAGGACCTGTGTTATTAGATAGGATCTCACTATCTGTATATCACTGCCACAGTTTAACCCCATCCAGCCGCCAAGCCCCACACAGCTGTTCACTCACTCCCCCACCAACAGGGTCAGGGAGAGAATCAGAAGGGCAAAAAATAGAAAACTTGTGTGCTGAAAGACAGTTGAATAGGGAAAGCAGAAGTCACACACATGCAAATCAAAACAAAGAGTTTGTTCACTGCTTTCTGTGGGCAGGCAGGTGTTCAGCCATCTGCGAGAGAGCAGGGCCCCATCACCATTAATGGTGGCTTGGGAAGACAAATGACATAACTCCAAACATCTTGCCCTTGCTTCTTCTCCCCTCACACTTTACAGATGAGCATGGTGTCATATAGTCTGGAATATCCCTTTGGTCTCTTGGAGTTAGCTGTCCCGACTATGCCTCGCCACAACTTTCCATGCAGCCCCAGAGTCCTCACCAGTGTGGGAGTACTAAAAGCAGAAAAGGCCTTGCCTCTGTATAAAACTGCTCAGCCATAACAAGAACATCTCTGTATTATCAACCCTGTGTTCAGCACAAATCCAAAACACAACCCATATCAGCCACTGTGAAGAAAACTAACACTACCCAAAACAAACGCAATCACACACAAACTTCCTTACAGAACACCTATAGCTCTTGTAGGTGTTGTAATGCATCAAAATGAACAAAAATTTTCAAGGAATGATGAGAAAGAGAGAGAAGTTTCCAATGGCATGTATTTCTAGTACTAAACCTCTCTCTCCTTGTCTTTCAAGCTTGCAAGCAGCTCCAAGTAAAAGGCATGTACCACATGGTGACAAGAACTCTTATAACAGAGTGAAAACCTAATAATTGTCACTGCCTTGGCTTCATTTACTGTTTTCTCAGAGGTACCAACCTCTGTGCAAATGTCTATGAACACAAATATATTGCTGTTGTTTTGCTAGTTCAGAAGAAACTGAGTGTTCCACCTTTTCTGTTCTCTGTGTAAAACGTGCAGTAATCCAGAGCATGCTGTGCAGTGTACTTGCTGCAGAGCACATGGTGAAAGAGTCTGTTTCTGTATTTTAAACATCTCACAGAGACAATAAAAGAGCCTCATCTATATCTATGGGATAATGTGAATAAACTCAATAGGCAGCACTTAGTAAAAATATATCCTTGGAACTATAATGCAATATCCTAAAGTAATTTCATAAATGTGAGTCACCTAATACAATTATAATGTTATAAAAAGCCATTTCAGAGGCAAAAAATCTTCATGCATGATTAAATAACAAACTTTGTCTGAGCATAGTGAGGATTTTTTAAATTGCAGCAGTCCTTTTATTTCAGCTGCTTCTTCAGATATAAGATGAGCTTTATATAGATTTATCTTCAGTTTTTAATTTTCTAGGTAGTGTTAACATTCTCTCTAAAGCAAGAGATGGAATAGATCTGAAAGCACTAATGCATAAAATACTTTCCTTCTTCAAAGACAAAGAACAATGTACTTATAAGTTTAGTGATGTAGCTTTCACCAACATAATACCTCATTATTCATGACATTTTGTCCATTACAGCATGAGATTCCTCAAAAGATAGAAGTAATCATCCAACAGAAAAGTCTAGCTAATTATCTATTGTCTGAGAAATTGAGCTGGTGTAATGGATGAAACATCAGTTACAGTTCCTGGTGTCTACTGACAGAAGAAACGCGTCTCTGAAATTACTGTACCAGAAACCTCAGAAATCTGAGTCTTCCTTACCTGCTTTCTCTAGATGGATAGAAAAGCTTGTTTGCAGCAGAAAATGATATATATACACACATATAGGACGTAATAAATGCCTTAAAATTATTATGGAATGTTATATAAAGATTAATTTTGTGGAATGTACAATGCATTGATTAATTCCTTTTTTTTTGTAGAGCAATTAGTGATTTTTTAAGAGCTGAGGAGGTACAAATATAAGGAACTTACTGAGAGTAGAAATATATGTTTTTAAAATTTCACTTCAGTCCATTTTTAAAAAATATATACTATTAAAAATGTATTTTGTTTGTTTACTTTTTTAAAGTGCACGAAATACTTTAATTATATATTAGAATTAGGAAAAAGAGAACATAAGATAAGTGCTTTAACACCTAAGCATGACTGCTTAGTAAGTTTTTCAGTCCCAGGCAGCTAAAAACTTTGTTAATTAAAAGTAACAAGTAACTAGAAGGGAAATTTAGACAATTTGGATACCACAAGGAGGAGCTTTGCCGGTTGTACTAGGGGCTTCTAGGACAGCTGTAAAGAAAACAAAAGGACTAGCAAAACAGACTAGAAAATGAAGGACAAGATGACCATGTGCACAGATGTTAGAAACAGACAAAGAAATAACATCTTAAGATAGGAAAAAAAGTGCCAGAGCCAGGATATTCATGTGAAAAGACAGAAGACAAGATTAGACATTTTTAAAAAACTGATTTTGATTAAATTTGAGAAATAAGACCTGAGGAGAAAGGGAGATATCCTATATTAAATGTTAATAGATTCTACTATAAGAAAGTTGGGCTTTAGTTCTGCCTTCAGATAAATTACAGTGAGAAGTGTATATAATATAGAGGCAGGATTTGGCCCTTTTCCTTTCCTGTTTTAAGGTGATTGAAAATAAAGAGAGGTCAGAATAAAAGATGATTGGTCCAGAGGATCATTGAGGTCCCTTCCAATCTGGTATTCTATGATTCTGTGGTGAGATAGCTGGAGGATTACAGGTGAAGTCTCTTTTCTCTATAGTCTGTTCCTACTCTAATTCATTTTGAGCTGTTCTTCATTTGCTGTATCTGGAAAGGTTACAAACTGGCATTCTCAGAGGAACTGTAAAGGAAAATGAGTCCTTAGGTACTAAGCAAAGATACAGAAATAGCTGTAGTTTCCTGATGGAATGGCAACAAAGAATATTTGAACTACATCCTTTTTTTTGTGTGTGCCTGTCTCATAATGTGTTGTGTTAGAGGTCAAAAACAGCTATCAATTTTTGTCAAAATGCTATCTAACTAAAAACTTTTTTAACACCAGCTTATCTTGCTTGCAAGTATTAACTTCTACACAGGGAAAAAAAAGAAAGATAAACAAACAGACAACTACCCCTCAAATCACCTGCAAAATAGAAGTGTTACATATGAAAGTGAGTTTTTTTGTTTTAAGAGTGTTCAAGGCAGTTGTATTTGTGAGCTTCTGTGGGTTTAGATCTCTGCTCAGTTCACAAGTTGGAGAGCACCCTTAGGAGAAATTGTCTCCTCTTGTCTGCTCTAAGACATGCATTCTGAACGCTGAGTGGCAGCACAAAGATTCAGCACAATGGGAATCAAGTATCAGTGTCTAGGAAAAAAAAAATATGTATTTGAATCTAATCAAATGCTTAATATTTTACCATATGATTTCTTAGATCATTCTAAAGGCAGTATTGTTTAGGAAAAAAGTCTAAATCCTATATAATCACCTCATACTCTAGTTCTCTTATGGCAGAAAGTTTTCCAATAAATATTGGGGGTTTTCAGGTTTTATTGTACTCTTACAAGTTAGGAAAAATGAAACACATGAAGAAATGAATTGACATCTTCAGGAAATAAGGTAGCTTATGCATAGGAATATTGAAATGATAATATGACAGGTAGACTGTACAGTGAACCTCCAAGGAGAGGAAAAATAAAGAGAAATAAGAGCTTTTATGAAGACATAAGGAGGACAAGTTAGGGTAACAAGATTGTACTTCTGGATTATTTGATATCAGCCTATTTCAACCACCCTGGTATTAATTGAGAATTCTTTGTGGCATATTTTAGAATGCAGACAAAGTTGAAAGATTTAGGATTTAGTAAATTATTACTTTCTTAAAATACTGCATTAACAGCCCCGCATGAGATAGTTTTTGCCTCATCTAGATTGAATTTTAACCAATGAATAAGACAACAGTGATAAATCATTGAAATAATAGAAGACAATTAATTCAGATTTCCACAGTCCATAGCTGTACTTTGCTACATTTTTGGAATAGAGTTATTATATACAGAAACAGAATGTACACAAAAAATTGTAAAAATGGACTAAGAAGGCAACAGTAATGAATAGTGTTAATAGTAAATTTGGGAGCCATAAGTTCTATGATCAAAGAGCAAATTTTAATATAATAGGAGTTATTTGCTAATATTTTGAAACAAATAAAATATTATTTTGATAAAATCTACCAATAATCCATTGATTTAAAAGGGCTGTGACATATATACAATTCTGAAATGTATTTGATGTACATGAGTTCTTAAACCATGTAGACAATGTCATCCCTAATTACTCTTTTCCATCTACCATGCACAATAGTACAAGGAGGCATAAATGGATATGAACAGAAGTGAGGCCAGACCACCGTTATCTACAAAAATAAATTCACCTGTTGTGTTCCTTGCACAGGTCTATGGTGGTATACACATCCCCCACTTGAAATATAAATATAATGGTCCATGTGTGTAATCTGATATTGTTAGCTGACACATAGTATTGTAAAAAAAAAAATTAAAAAATAAAGTTCTTACTCTGAAGCTCTAGTATTGTTTCATGAGTTTGCTGAAAAGCACTAAGATAAAAGACTGCAGAAACTTCGGAATATTTACTGAGTCATGTTAACTGGTTACAAGTTTCCTGAAACTTAAGGCTATGATATAGGAAAGTGTCGTGAGTTTCAAGATTTAGAAACCAGTTTAAGTGAGTAAAGTAGAAGATTGGCAAAAAGATTAAAACAAAATAGGGTTGTCATTTTGGTAGTCATTCTCATAGAGGGACATTTATTGCCTGGATGTCCCACAGAATTTTTTGAGAATTTATAGCACTATTTTTTTTCCTCTCACTGGTGTATCATTCTTAAGACTAGAGCATCTGAATCTTGAAGTTTGACAAGAGCATTTTAATGTGCATTTCAAGAAGGAAAGATGTTGATTTAACATTTTTTTTAACTTTGTGGTTTTTTCATTGAAAAATATTCTAGGAACTGTAATATTTACAAAATGTAACACCTTCTCAAAAATAGAAATAAAGAGAGAATCTAAGTTCATTCAGCAATGACAGTCCCCCTATAACAGTAATAATGATAGTAATAATAGCAACAGCAACCACAACCCTGGTAACAGCACCCCCAAGAACAGCAACAGTAGCGACAGACACCTGAGACACTCTCACTGAAGACCGTATGTTGCTCTAGACAGACCACTGGAAAGTACCTAGATTTAGGTACAGTGAGGTTTTCCCCTATCTCACATGCCCAGGGAGATTTCTAAACAAAGACAACATTCCAAAGAACTTAGACCTTTAGGGGAGTGAAAACCTAGTTTTCTTGTAAATCCTACTAATAACTTTGGAGCTTTGGTCTGTTCTTACTCTGGTGGATACGAATTACTCAGGCTTAGAAGAAATGTCAAAACTAGACTGAATCAATCCAGTCTCTAACCGATTGGAAATGTATTTGTGTTGGCAATATCCTTTAAATGTACGAAAAGGAAAGATTTTTTTAAATAGCATATAGGCCCTGTTGTTGCTAGGTAAAAGGTTAGAAAAAGGGTTGACTATTAATATAGAATTTTTGCTATTGGTTTCTTGTCTTACAAGGAACATTTGCGAGGTTGATATTTTCTTAATTAAAAATTTCCTGCCACGTTAAAGAAAAATACAACCTATCCCATGTATCAGTTATCAAATGGTTTATAGGTTACCTTTTACTATAAGACAGTACAGAAATATATGTTGATAACGCAGTCTGACATGATTTGCTTCAAGAGATTGTTTTCAAGTGTTTTCTTTTTTAGTTCTACTAACCAGAAAAATATAGGAAATACTATCAGGTAGGAGAAGGCATTTTTCCTACTAACACAAGTATTACACTTACATTTCTTATTCTTGTAATTTCAAGGAATGTTACTTTCAATCTCTTATGCTTCTAAATATTTACAACTTATTAAATTATGCAAAATTTTAAGCTTTATTTCTTACATTTTATTAACTTATGTTCATAGGAAAACCATACGATATTCAGTGATTTTATCATTATAAAATGCATTTATTTTCCCTGGATAAATGTGAATTTAAAAAAAGTCTTAAAAAGCCAGAAGTCAATCTGATGATTACAATGTATGTTTTTTCCAGATTCAATAAAACATGAGAGACAAAAGCATTCCTAAATAATTTCTTTTCATATATTGTGGCAATTAACGTTTCAGATACCAACAAAAAAAAGAGCTTATATCTGTGTTAACTGTAATGAAATTATCTGTTGTTATTATCCATTAATGTTCTAACCATTTTCCCGTAAGAAATATTAAGCAATCTAAAAAGGAGCATATGTTTGTGAAAATTATATTCTCCCTTAAGATTTTATAAGAAGCTCATCATAATAAGCAATTATACGGTACTTCTTCAGCTTAAACTTTTAGATTAATCATAGAAAGGTTTCGTGCATAACCTTCTTGCCAAGAACATGCTTTAATGTGACAGGTTTATCCTCAATTAGGTTTTGTTAAAGAGTCTTCTTTGCACTATTTTTCATGTTTTGGTTTTGTACAAAGACTGTGCATTCTCTTTACATATATATTGATGCAAAAAGTATTCTGCTGAGCATACTCCTGTTAGTGAATAATTAATTTGATAAAATTGGGGTTTTTTTACTGATTGACTTATTTTGCATGCACACCTTAGCTTCTGATAATCAAGATGACAAGTTAACACATCATCATGCGAACACTGTAACTAAAAGGTAAACCCTATGCTGCACTTTGAAGAAAAGTATCTTTTGTAGTTTTATGTTATTGTTTGTACATGTCAATTAACCCTATTTAATATATTTTCTCACAATTAATTTGCATGTTTGAATGGCTCTATGCCTTTAGGGTGAGAGAGAAAAAAATGTCTAACTACAAATTCCAGTCTTCTGTACTTTTATTTGACATTATCAAAAAGTACCACAGAGGCAAAATGTCATGTTATGTCATAATATAAAATGACAAGCTCTGTACAAACACATGAACAGCAAATCTTTTATCTGGTATTAGTGAAATAAGTAGCAAAGATATAAATGTCTTCATTTACAAAGGATCTAGATACTGTAACTAAAGACAAGTGAAATCTTTTAAAGGACACATTTAAATGACTGTGTGTGCATAAAATAACATGGGAGCATTAGAATGGGAATGCTCTTTGCAGTAAAATAGATGGAGTCGCTATTCCAGAAGTTGCCTTTTTCTTTGACGATTTTATGTTCCTTTATATTGACTGAGCATTTCCACTTGACTAGGTACCTCAAAGCACAGGGGATTTCTGGTGTGCCCGGCCTGCAGTGGAGAGCTTTCCAGTGGCAGGCTGTTCTTTACCAAATAGCAGATCACATGGTGTTGTGAGAATGCATTTACCACTGCAAGTTGGCCACTGGTGAATTCTCAGGATAAAACTGGTATTTGTGAATAAACTTTTCCAGCTGTCTTCTGAAGACAGATTTGAATTTGATGCAATGTGGAGAATGAAATGAAGCATTATATAGTATAGATGGCAGTGGGATATGACCAGTAGTCTCATAGAGGTTGGAGTAAGACTTGAATGTATTGCAGTAACACAATAATCACTTAGAAATGAAGATATTCTCTAGGAGAAGACAGTACCCAAACTGAGATAAAGGTGATCCTCCTCCAGGTGAATATGTAAAGAAAACAAACCCTCTTTGAACACAGATTTACATGAACTATGGTAGATAAATAAAACAAAGAAATAGACGTTATGGGGTATTATATTTTAATTGTTAAAATAGTTGCTTTTGGTAATAAAAGCAGTTAGTGGGGTATTTGTTGCTTTAGCATCTCTCAGATGTCTAAAATTTAACTCACTGTTTTAGCTGCACTAATAAACAGTGCAGAGATATCATTTCTGTCAGAGCAGGAGTTACCTCAGCTATCTCAGGTACTTGTATTAAGGTACAATGATAAATTGCCTTATGGATGCTCCTTTTTTCCCCCCACTGCTTATGAAGAGAATTCAGGCCGGAAGATTCATCCCCTATGACACTTCTCTGATGACAGCATGAATCACCCTCATGAGTTCTTGTTTTCTTCTGTCCACTGCAGAAGGGAAGTTAAAAAGTTTTCAAGTGTTGCCGAGTTCATGTCTATTAGATGATAGAGTGATTATCTTTTACTTTTCTGTCTATTCTTCTTTATGTTCATAGAACAAAAACCACAGAACTACTCTTTCTCTTCTAAGAAGGTTTCTGACTTGTTTTCTAGTGTTGGGGATTTAGACCAATGTTTTACTCAAAAAATTTAGTCAGAAAGAGATAAAGCAGAAATAAAGCCATAAAAGTAACTTTACTCTCATATTGGTTTTGTCTGGGGTCGAGTTAATTTTTGTCGTAGTATGGAGCTAGGTTTTGAATCTGGGATAAAAACAGGATTTGAAAATCCAGATATATATTAGGTTTGCTAAGCAGTGCTTACTCAACATCAAGGCCTTTTCTATATCAAACTTCCCTACCAGTAATTAGGCAGGGGTAGACAATACACTGTGTGGAGGCACAACTGGGACAGCTCACTCCAGGTGATATCCAATGCCATTCATTTGTTGTGGCCAGAAATAAAACCTAGGGAAAGGAATAGGAAGGGAAGACATCCAGATTTATGACATTTGTCTTACCAAATCACCGCTACATGTGATGGATCCCTGCTTTCCTAGAGATTGCTGAACACGTGCCTGTCCATGGGAAGTGATGACTGAAATCCTTATATTTCTTTGCTTGCACAGATGGCTTTGCTCCATTTATTAAACCATTTTTATCCTGACACATGAGTGTTTCTGCTTTTGCACTTCTAATTCTTTTTGCCATCCCACTGCAAGGAACTGAGTGTGTGGCTGGGTGGCACTTAGCTGCCTACCAGGGTTAAGCAACAACAGCTCCTAAATTCTTATTCATGACCTGTTTTTTAATGATTTGTGTGGTGGAGATCTTTTTAAAGTCTGGATTACCACTTGTAAATGTGTTTAGACCTTCAAGCCTATTTAGTATTACTTTATTATCATTGCATACGCCACAGGGATACAGTGACTTGAACATTCAGTGAAAATAATTTTGCTCTTTTACAGAATTACTGTGCTAAGAAAAGGTCTCCTTGTCAGAAAAAAAAAAAAAAAAGTTTGATAGAACTCCATCTTTACCCTTGCATCCCTCTTTAGAATTCTACATATTCCTTACAAGAATTTATTCCAGTCCTTAAGATGTGCACAGAAGCTCACATGCATGCGCACACACACAACCAATAACAGCACTACAATATTCAGTTTTGAATCAAGTTGGAAGCTTTATTGGAACAGCTGAACTAGTTGCTTACCAAACAAATTTTGCACAGATAGTTACAAATTTGTACTGAAGCGTAATTTCCATTAACAGCATACGGCCGTCATTGGAGGAAAAATATGCTGGTATGTCACTTGAAATTCTGTACAAATGAATGATCATTGGGATCAGATATGTCCAAAGCTCCACTAGAGTTCTACAACAATATTCTGAGACTTTGACACAGCTTGATCAATCTCATGAGAAACAATCCCTCTGGGCTAAGCTGCACTTTAGGTGCTGGCTTAGTTTCTTTACCTCAGTGGTTTTTCACTGCTGTATTGATATTTGATTGGGGATTTCTGGTTGTGTTTGGGGTTTTTTTTCTTTTTGGTTGGTTTCTTTGGGTTGGGTTTTTTGCTTCTGTGAGTTTTTTTGTTTCTGTTTTGGGGTTTTTTTGAATTGTTTTGTTCCGTTTTGTTTGTTTTCTGTTTTTTACACAGTCTCAGGTATTCAACACACTAACTAATAAGATAACTATATGAATTATATGAACTTTCTCTATGAAGATAGTGTGTCAAATGGGATTTATGTTGTGTGTCAGAAAGAAAAAATCTGAATAAGAGTTAAACTGTTTACTACAGTATGGTAGCATAATTTACTAAATACAGATTTTACACTAAAAGACAGATGAAAACTTGGATGACAGATACCATACATTGACAATTTCTCCACGTATACATGGTATCAAAAGTAATCCACAGAAACGATGTAGTGCCTGCCAGTCGCTTTAAAGTTATAAAAACATAGAAAATTAAGGTACAATATTAATATTTTTTAGAAGTGTATTCTTGGCCTGAGTAGAAACTCAAAACCTCTATGAAAACTCTTAGACAGTGTTGATTTTGTAGATTGAAGCCAAATTCCCAGCTTTTTAAATTCTGTAATTAAAAATTACAACAGTAGTTCAAGTAAATTTTCCACATTAAATTCTGGTTTTCTGATTGTCTTAAGAATATTCTTATCACAAATTGTGATATTAAGTTTGTTTTCTGACAGTGTTAATTTACCATTATGCTGCTATCAGAAGAAGACAATGATATGGGCTTTTCCTTCTCTTTCATTTTATATGTTACTATTCTTCAATAAACATTTTATCTTGTGCAGATAGATGAAGCCATATGGGTAGATCTCAATCTTAAACTGGCATAGTGGCATACTTCAAGTACTGTGTGAGCTTAGGGCTGAAATTGTAGACAAGAATAATTTTCTGTGTTGCAGGCATGTACACTGCATTTGAAGAAATTTGAATTGCTCCCAGGTGATGTTCTCAATCTGGCAGTAACCAAAGGTTACACAGTGTAGTAGTAAAAATTTGTGTGTGTGTGTGTGTGCTTAGAGGACCTAAACTATAGCATAAAAGAGTTAGGGTCAAGTTTTCTCCTCATGCTCTGCTGATCCACTCCCATTTCTCACCTGTGCATGCCTTTTCTAGGGGTCCATTCTATTTCCCTGATTATCTGTTTAGGTTTAATCCTACCTGCTAACAGGCCTCCCAAGAACACAGGAGCAGGAAAGTCCCAAATGTTGGAAGTTAAGTAGGTGCGCAGAAGGCCAGTTTGGCTGAACAGGAATCTTCTCTTGGAAATAAGGCAAGAAACAAAGGTGTATGTCCAGTGGGAGCAAGGTCAGGTGACGTGGAAAAAAACCAGAGGTGCTCCTTGCCACTGTAGGGGATGGTCCTGTGCAGGGTCAGGAGCTGGACTCAATGAGCCTTGTGGGTCCCTTCCAGCTCAGCATATTCTGCATATTCTGTGATTCTGTGAAATTTATGGTAGCTTTTAGGAGGAAACGTGTTACTGTAAGTGTGGCGAGGCACTGGAACAGAGAAGTTGTGGATGCCTGTCCCTCAAAGCATTCAAGGCCAGGTTGGAAGGGGTGTTGAGCAATTTGGTACAGTGGGAGGTGTCCCTGCCCGTGGCAGGAGGGTTGGAACAAGATATTCTTGAAGGTCCCTTCCAACCCAAACCATTCTATGATTATGTGATTCTAATAGAGGCAGAGATTACTTGACAACTGAGACTTGATAAGTAAAGAAGGAATTGAAAAGGACAATCATTTCAATTGCCATGATTGGCTAAGGTGGAAACATTGTTGCTTGCTACAGATATTTGTTGAATGATAGAGCTCCAGTTTTGAGATTATTTGGAAACCCAGGACTATTACTTCCTTTACCATCTACTATTATCAAGACATCAGACAGACGGGGTGCAAATTAACTGGAATCTTCATTACATGCTCTACTTCTTGTTTGTATCATCAGCCATTTAGCCATTGAGCTTCTTTTCTTAGTGTCATTTTTCTTTCCCTACTCAATGATATTTACTTGCAAAATGACATTTACTTATAAAGTGACAGTCTTTTTCACCCTCAAGTGACATTTCTATGGCACACTGTGCAAATGTTTGGCAAAGATTTGCTGGATCGATTAGAAGAAACAAAGAAAAAACACACAACAGATGTTGATTTTCTTGTAGCTGTGACTATTGTTTTGAAAGACTGACACAGAATTTTCAGGTTTCTCTGACTTCTTGGCAGCAGTATAGAAAAGCTTGCCCAACTGCAACACACATACTTTCACCCTCATTAAACTGACTCCGAAGACTCCTAATAAGGGAGGCTGTGTGTCATCTTTCACAAGATGAGCTGTTCTGAAAACAGCAAAACCATTACAGGACAGTCATGCTTCAATCATGGAATTAGATGAACTAGTTTTCATTGACCTTACAGAAGTCTTTTCTCTAGCATTGGAGAAGCAAAGAGCCATTTTCTCCAGTATTTCCTTTATTTAACTATTGCATCCATTTTTAAGAAAAATTAGATCTTCAGTAAAGTCCTGAGCCTGGTGAATATTTTTTATTTTAAAGTATCAGTTTTCCATTACTTTGGTAATGAAAATTTTATGAAGAAGCAGATACAAGAACAAAGAAATGTGTTGACATGATGATATGTCCTTCAGGAACTGTTTGATGTGTTCTTTTAGATTTGTGCATTTTCTTATGCATTGCAGAAACAAGAAAGAATTAATCTGGTCTTGGCAAAACCTCAGTCATTAAAGACCTAGCGCTTTTGGCTGAATCTATAGTTCACTGAATTTGGCACCACTAGCTCATAATCTTTAAGCTCAATTTTAGAGAAAACAGAGTCAAAATGTATCAACTTTCCATGTTGGTTTATAAATTTTGGACAAAAGTAAAAATCCAAGGCAATAAAAGGTGTCTGGATGTTTAACACTACAGGTTACATGTAATAATCTCACCTTACTAATCTAGAATCATTTTATACAACTGAAAATGTCTGGGACATCTGCACGGGATTTGAAATACACATCACAGGTCATTGTGGGGTGCACAGAGGCTTCTAGAGCAGCGACTGGATGCCAAAGGGAATACTCTATGGTATCTCAAACGACTCTAAACTCATTAAGTTTAAGATGGTCAATTTTCTGCTTGCTTAGGATTTTTCTTCTTTTTTTTTTTTTTTTTTGTGAGAGAAAACTTCATTCCCTAGTGTTCTGCTTCAGATCAAATATGGGATCAGTTTTCACAATTGCACTGAGAGGTTTTTTTCTTCAGTTCTTCCAGTTTCTTCCTTTTTATGAAGAGTTTCTAATCAGATACTCTACGTATTGTAAAATCACTACTTAGATAAAAAACTGCTCCTCAGAAAATATAAGACGGATGCTAAAGAGAGTGGGCACACTTAAATTGGTCAAGTCCCAGGTTCACCCCGCCTAATGACATTCACTTAGTACCTTAACTTCAGAGGTTAACTGATCCACAGTTTTGAGTCTAGTCTAATTTAGTTTTGGACTCTCCGGTGTCTCCTGTGACATAGAAGTCAGTGTAGCACAAGGAAATGCTCAGCCTAAGGATATCCAGCTAAAAAACATCCAATGAGTAAAAATTACTATCTAGGATCTTCCTTACCTCTTGAAAGGAAATTGGTCTTCACTTACATTTAAAGGAGCTTGCAGTAAGAACAATTCCTAGTTCAGTGCTTACATAGATGAATGAACCTAGCTTCTGCTATGCTTCCCACAGCACAGCTTTGATGTGCCCTAAAGCAGAGGTTCCATACAACAAGCAAGCTGTTGTACCTTGCTCGTTTCCCTTTCCTAGTTGTAGTCAGGTACGGCCCTTCTGTCAGACATGATGATACTTTAATTTAAGAAAATACAGCCTCTCAGACATGAGGACAAAAAGCTGACTTTTATTAAAGTCTGGCCATCCACAAGCAGATGGAATCTGCAGTAAGCCTTAAATGAGAGCACAAGTAAGGAGAATGGGTGTATTCTCTTATTTAGACACTGGTAATTTCTGCAATCATTTCCAGGTGTTTTAGTGAGCTCATTGGTGTGCTGTAAATTTGGTCTGAGCTGGGTTTCACACAGATTTCCCTCATTCATGGACTACTCTTGATTAAATGACATTTCAAATACGGAATCATAGTGTAAAATAAGCTTTATTTTTGTCATTCCTATTACCAGGTCCTTATAAAATATGTGCCTCCTGTAACTTCATGTAATATATGCAATATAGTAACTTTTTGGTAATCTCATTCTCATTCTGTGTTCGGAATTTCTTAAATTCTTATTATGGGTATTGAATTTCTCATTTTCCTTCACATGCTGGGATGAATGGATATCACTAAGTGTTGTCCTTTCTTCTTGTAACATCTGGAAGGCTCTGAAAGGGTCTCTTTTAATGATGGAAAAGTAAATAAAAGGATGAAATTACAACTAAGAGCAATGCTCTGAATTACCACCATCCTGCAAATATGATTCCATATGAATTAGTTTCCATGTTGGATATGAATTCATACAATATAAAACAGAAATGAACAACAATTTACATTATGAGAATGTCAGATTTTGAAATTAAGCACGGTAGGCTGGGTCATGCTGAATAGATTTTTTTAAAAATTGCTGCCCACACACTAACATATTCACATTCCTATCAGCATCAAACAATAACAGTCTATATAATTTTTACCTTATACACCATGTAGAAATGTATTTTTAAAGTATTTTTATTGTATATGAATACACAGACTTCCCATACTCATTTGTATTTTAAATAAAAAATATGAACATTTTTAATGTTTTAAGGTCACATGTGAACTATACTTATTGGATAGATTTCCTCTGAGGAGCGTGTACATTATTATGACATTATTTTATTTAATTAGGTTTACTTTAAAAAATATTCCATAAGTGTTTCAACTTTCACCTCCATTGAATTCCCCTAATGTGCTGTATACATTTGTACAAATAGTAATAATCTCTGTATTACCTTTCAGGAAACCAGTTTAGTTGAAATTAAATTGCATTACATTCTAAATCAACTTATAGGAATAAAATTATGTAATATTAGAGGTTATATTCAATATTACGGGTGGTGGTTACAGTTAATGATGAAATATGGAAATGATACATTATATAAGATAATAACCAGGAAAAAAAAGAGGATAACATATAGGAAAGAAAATAAGAGAAATAATGCCCAGAAATGGAAACTCTCACTTTTCCAGTCCTTAACTTACTTATCATCATAAAACAAAAACAGTGAACAGAGGTTTCAATTAGTTGGATAATTAGATTCCCTAGGTTGGTGTAGAAAAATAGACCATTTATTAAAAGGCCATCACAATAAGAATTACAAATAGTAATGAATGTCCTTCGGGAAAAAAAATATATCCCTGAGTAATTAACAATGAAAAATTTCCTGGGGGGGAGATGAATAAAACTAATGGAAATAATAAAAATGTTTTGTAATGCAAAAAAATATGAAACAGCCTAATCAAGGTGCAAAGCAAAAATTCCCCTTTAAAACAAGAAAAGGAGTGCTAGTTAATCTTGTATTGTGTAGGCAGATGGTAATGGTGTAAGAGCTGCTAATGCAGTGAACCTTATTTCACTCTAAGTTCTGTACGAAGGTCTGATATGATGAGAAACTTACTCAGGTTTAGTAACCGTATATGGTGGCGTATTTGGTCACATGAAGTTTCAGATATACGTATTACAGAACTCTAAAGCTGCAATTAATCAATTCAGTTGTGCTGTGAGAGTTCCAGTCCATTCCTTTCCTTTTTTTTTTCCTTTTTTTAAAATCTGTTTCATCTAAATTCTCTGAGCCCTGTTTAGGGGCTAAAAGTATTAGCATTAGCTGCAGTCTGTTAACAGGTGTTTATTTAGTTATGCCTTGGAGTGAAATATTTCTCTTGAGACTAGAGTTTGGAGGAACTCATTCGCTAGATAATTTTCTGCAAGGGTGTATATTTTATTTCTTTTCATTTTATTAATCTAATAGAAAACAGATCGAGGTTCTTATGACCTTGAGTTAAGTAACACTCAGGAAAGACAGCAACTGTGATAACAATACTACATAGATAAGATATTGACACCCATAGACAACCATTGTCAAAACATTTCTTGACAGTGCTCCAAGTCACATGATTAAATGCTGGCCTTTTTTGTCAGACAGAGATTGATTTAGCAATCAAGCAGTGTCAACAGCACTTTATTATTTTTTTTTTCTTCTTCTTTTTTTTTTTTAGTTTAACTCCAAGACAACCTTTTCTTTCTGTGAACATTCACAGGATGGTCTTGCTTCACTTTTTTAATCCTTTCAAACTGACACTTGAGAACCCCTCCGGCACTCATGTAATTCTTGGCAACACATTGTTTATTCACAATAAACAAATGTCTTGAGAGAAGACAAAAGAGGAAGAAATAAAAGTCATCAACTCAAGAAAATTTGTTGCATATGTTAAGCATTGGAAAGCAGCACCAAAGTAGCTGTTACATGTGACATACTGAATAACAAGTTGGCACTCAAATTTTCTTGAAATTCCCTTTGAAAACTGTTTTTTTTTTTCATCTTATCATTAAATATTTTTGTGTTTATTTCAATTTGGCTCTGGGTCCCAACACACTCCAGCTAAACAAAATGCCCCAGGCTCTAGAAGTATTTGGAAACAAGGCTTGAACAAAGGCTTGACACAAGTATTGCACAAGTTAAACATAACAAGCTGGAAGGTCTTTTTGGAAAATCTGGACACTACCATTTTTTATCTTGGCAGGATTTTTGAAAGGAACAGATTCTGAGACCTGTACTTCTGGCTCCCTATTCTGGACGCATGATAACATAATTACAGGATGAGATTTTTAAATTCCAAATTAACTACAGTTTGGAGCACATGCCTCTGGATAATCATTAAAAACTTTGTGCTCCAGAAACAAAGTTTCTGAAGCAGGAGTTTTAATGTGCTTGAATTTCTACTTGCTAGGACTTAGATTAATTCATAACACTAGAATGGCATTTTAATTCTAATAGCAGATGATTTGCACAATCTGAAATATTATTTCTAAGCCTAAATTCAGAACTGCAATCTATAAATGCTACTACCTAGACTTCACAGGCACCTGCTATGCCCCAGGTGAGTAAGATTTCTGTCAAAACCTTCCCTGAGGGCTGAAATTTAAACTACTGTGAATTCTTAGTGCCGAGTTAAACTTTACTGTGTTGATCTCTTCAACTAAAGATTATTGAATTAAAAGCAGATTATCCTATATTTACATTTTTCTTAAATTTTGCCTTTTTTCCCCAACACTTTCCCAATGCGTAACAAAGACAGCAGGTGATGATGAAAGCTAACCTAACCGGAATACTAGGTTCTATCCTGCAGCACTGCCTTCATTCAGAATGGGCTGAACTCATGGGAATTGTCTCTGTTTAGTGTAGTGAGTTTGATTTATATAATAGATCAATAGCAACTGGTTTGATTCAGATTCGACAAAACTTTAGAGTAATTTCTTTTTATCATATATTATTTGAGCTATTGCTAGCCCATGTATTGTACTTTGACTATAGTGTTATCTTTTTTCTTATATACATACAGACAAAGCATACTGCTTTTAACAATATATTTTTTCTTCCTAATCTCCTTGTAATATTTGTTATTTGTATCAGTGCTGAATAACACAGAAAAAAATGTAAAAAGTAACTTCATAACCCAAAGGACTTTTGATGCAAAAGCAGCTATTCAGGTGCCAGTTTAAATGCTTTGAGTTATCTAAAACCTCAACAACAAACTGGAAATTGGGCATGAGCCTATGAAAAACTTAAATCATTCTGTATCAGCAGCTGAGGACCAGACGCATGACACTGGAAGTGGCATTAGACTCATACTGCTGGATCACTGCTAGTGTGAAAGAAACACCTGTGTGTGTCCTGTGCAGCATCTCCGCCTTGAGGTACTAAAATATGAAGAGGATCTCTGACAGTTCCCCCTGATTAGAAATGGTGTTACTCAGACTATGTTAAGAATCAGCAAGGAACAATTTAACTAACCTGGTTCCATTTTAAGGATGAATTTTTAGTAACTACAGAAAATTTAAGACTCCCAAAACAAGGCTCCTTTAGAGTAAAGTGGCATAATAAAAGACACTACTGCCCAGACACTACAGTGATACAGTAGAAAAACCATTTTATTTCTAATAATTGTGAGTTGAAAAAGATCTTTTATCTGAGAGTGGATGAAAAACATATTTATGCCTATTCTCTACTTATTTAAATTACAGACATTTCTCAGCCAACTTTGTAATGCTGGTTTTGACCTACATATCTTTTAATTTTTGTCAAGTGTGTGATACTGCACCCATACCAGTCAGGCTAAACAATTAATTGACCTCTTTTACTGCTATTGCAAAAAGAAGTTTTAAAAGGAAGTCCCAAAGGACACAAGATCTGAATGGAGGCTAGAAACAAACCTTCTCAGACCTTTCAGAATTACCAGAGTTTGATATGGGTCATCATACAGAACAAATAATTATTGAATGGATTTAGTTTTTAGAAACTATTCAGAATTTCTTTTTATGTTTGTTGTGAATTTAATACTAAAACTTCTCTCACACATTCATAGAAATTAGGCACTTTCTATATGCACAAATGCACTAGACAAATAAGCTAATAAAATTATGAACCCTTGATGAACAAGCTGTAAACAGAGATAAGAGTTAAATTTGCAGGTATTAGTTTGACTGTACTCATCTGGACAATTTTTATTCAACTTAGTAGAGTTAAAAAACAGTGATAAGTCTGTGTGACTCATTCCAGATCTTTAAAATGCTCAAGATAACAACTCTGAGGGAAAATGATCTTCTTTCAAATAAATTTAATTTAAGATTTTTAAAGACAATCCTAATCTCTAGGTCTGCCTGTCATACGCTAGGCACCATAAATGGCGTATCTGTATCTGACACCAATTTTCAGATTGCAATGCACTTTCATGATTTTTTGCAAACCACATTTAAATACTTTATGAGAAGTAAAAAAAAAACAGAAAAAACCAAACCAGAGGCCCAGCAGGCTTAAAATTACCCATGTATATCCAGAAAAACACTGGAGTGAACCACTCTTCACCTTGCCTTCGTTTCCACCAAAAGCAATCTTGTTTCTTATGTTAGACATGCTACACACTAGTTGCAGTTTTCCCCAACTCAGCGTCTGTGGATTAAGGGGACATTCAGCACCTGTTAAAGGGATTAGCTGACCAAGATCTCACCCAGTGAGATCACCAGTCAGCGTTTATGAGGAACTGTTAAAGGCCGCCCTCACATGCAGGGTGAAAAACCGCTGTAATTTATCGTGACAGTCTCAAGAAGATGCAGAACAACACACCATAGTCCCAGTGAACTAATATGGGTCCACAGAAACTGTATTTATCATATATTAGAAATAAGCAAAGCTTATTTTTGATTGCCTTGCTTTTATCTGTTGTTAGGTCAAGGCCTTCTTTCTTCTCAGTTTTTCTGTCTTCAATCCACTACTTAGCAGGTAAGACCAATTTCTTTTGTCCACTCAGGGGTCTTGTCATGCCTGCCTCAGTATTGATCCTTATTTCTCCTATCTTATGGTTTTGACATTTGTCACCTCAACTGCTCTTTCTACCTACATTTTTTCTTTATTTTTTTGGTGATGCTTGAAAGAACTGACTTTGGTCTATATTAACACTGTGTTAGGCTGAATACAAATAATGCTGAATTTTTCCAGGGACAACTATTCTTTCCAGAGCTTTCTCTGACTTTTTTTCAGAAACTGAAACCACACAAAGGCAAACCAGAAGGCACAGTGGGTACCAGTCCTTTTCCCACAGGGGAGAACAGAGAGAATGTGATTGTAGGGGTTGTAAGAGAGTGCCTACGTGACATTTAGGTATTCTCTCTAAGAAGCAAGTGGTTGGATTTCTGGGCAGAGTGTGGCCCACGAATAAGCTTTTGTTGTGAAATAGGGAGTAAGACTGAAAGAAGGTAAAATACTGAAATAAATGGTATGTACATATATATATACACACCTCTGTATAAAATCCAACAATTTCCAGCCAGATAGGGAGACTTCTTCAGGTTCACATCCACAGCATAGGAATCCTTACACAAGGTATGTATCTAAGTTCTTATTATAGTCAGCCAACACAGCTAACAAAATTTAAAAAGCAGTATCATCTGAATGCAGACACCAGAGGTGCCATTCAGTTGCTTTAATTTGTCTACCATCATTTCAGAAGTCCTAGGTTTTTTTTGTGTGTCTTTAGTTGCTGGTTCAGAAGGGCACAGCTCTCTTGCCTGTCCTGTGTCAAATATCATAGCCCTATATGGCTGTTTGGGTATGCTAGCATGTCTCAAAAGTCATTCAATGCCCATTTTCAGGCATCTGAATCAATCTATATGTCTATATATTTTATATAGTCTAAATAGAATTAAATTTATATTTTGTAATTTAAATTTTAAAAAGCCCGAGACAGGATACTGTGCAACTGTCATCGCTTAAGAGAAATTGGTTTTTTTCAACAATGATTTGCTGTTCTGGCCAGGGATCTTTATAGTTAGCTAAGATTAGCTAAATTCAAACATCTAGATTACTTAGTTGAGTACATAGAATCAAAACAAATTCTCCAGGAAACTGAAGTACTTGATAAAGCACAACGGTCTGTAGTCAACATGATTGCATACACACCTAGCATCTGCCTAGGCATTTTGTTGTTTGAAGAACAAACAGAACCTTGCAAAATAACTAATTGCTTTCAGGTAAGTTGCCTCCCATCTAAAAGTGAGAATTAGTGTATCTCTGGCACAGCTGTGGCCATGTGTTTGTACAAAAACAACGGTAGGAAGCAGAAAAGAACTGCTCAGAATAAGAGATTTTTGGAAGAAAATAATATTGAGGTTTGTTTTATTTTTTTTTAGATTTGGTTTATTTTTTTAAACTTTTATGAGACTATTGGACCAGGGGTTGTCACTGTCATGAAAAGAGGACACTTGTTTTAATAGTCATACAACATTTTTCACTAAATGCATTATGAATGACAAAATAAACAAATTTTTTTACGCTTCAAACAGCATTTTATGTATTCATAGTCAACTGTAGACTGTTTCTGCAAAGTCAGGTACAACCAGTTAATGGATGATAAAGTGCCTCTCCCTGGCAAGTATTATTGACATATCTTTCTTTCTAATTCTATCCTTCAGTTTGAATAGTATTCTAAAGGTAGCTAAGGGTTAAAGATAGATTATGAGTAATAAATTATGTATATGGTGAGATTTTGTGCATTCTTTTGTTTCTTGGTTTTATGTCTCTCTCCTTTGCCGCAGTTCAAATTTGACCATAGGACTTTATAGGATTTCTCTTTTTTCCCTCCTCTCCCTTCTTTTTTTTTTTTTTTTTCCTTAAACTTCCTTCATTTCTAAATAATGTAAGTATCCTGGCATGTACCATCTTTGACAAGTCAGAATGATTATTTCTAGAGTACTGTCAGGTTAGATAAGCTTTCCATCTTGTGTTAAATCCTGTGTTGGAGTGCTTAATTCTAACACAACCTTCCACAGTCTGACAGCATGACACTAGGAATCTACTGATACATGGAGGAAGTACATCTGGAAATTGAATGATTCATTGAACTTTTAGAATATGTCTTTCTCTATAACTTTCAAAATTTATTAGCATAATTCATGTTAAATAATAATGTAAGGTTTCATAGCACGAAGAATTTTTCAGGTACATGACAGATACTGGTGTATGTATATGTCTGTCTGTAGGTATGTGTGTATCCATACATATATTTATATGTGTGTAAGCAGAGACATAGCAAGATGTAAGTATTAAAGAGATGCATATGCTTATAACAAAATTATTTTTAAAAATATTTTCAAAAAGAAGCTTTACCATAAATGTTTTTCTCTTTATTTTTTCTATTATTATCATCAATATTTTTACCATTATTTTTATTTATTTGTTTATTATTATTATTACAATTTCCTTAGTGGCGTTCTGTTTCTGTTGATACAGGAGTTTTATTTTATATATACGTTTACCTTTTTTTTAGTATGTTTGTCAGCTACTGAAGGCCAGTTTTATTATGGTGCAAATATGGGAATGCATGTGGCATATCCTTGTACCTTCAAAGAAAGTTTGATCACAAACTGACGGAAATTCATGGCAGAAGTAGCAATTCACTTAACCACAATTATGAATAAGTGAAAAGAAGTGACCGTGTCACAATACATTTTTTAACACTTTGCACCATTCTACGACCTAACTAATAAATGATTTCTCAAGAAAAGTGTGAAAGATTTGAAGAAAGAGGAGAAAAATTACTGAGATTTTAAAAACTGATTTAAAGGTAATGACTCAGGATGACCAAGTTTTTAAGCCTTAAAAGACTGGCATATTACACCCCATCAATATCTAACATGAGAAAACATGAGGAAAATATATCTGAGATTCAGTAGCAAGAAATAAATCTAGATAAATTTAGAATTTAGAATAGAACTAAAACACAGTTACTTAATACCTATGGTTTTTAATCATCATTGGATGTGCAGGGTTCTCTCTCACTTGAAGACTTTACCCCAAGAAACAGAGTTTTTCACTGAAAATTCTGTGTTTCATTACAAAGCTCTGAACCTGTCAGCGGAACTTTCAGGTGAAATTCCAGTGGGCTTGATTGTAGAGGAAATCAGAATAGATTAAGACAATTATTCCTTCTGATTCTTGAGGTATTTTTTTAATCTCTCCTTGGGAAAGGAAGATGGCATTAATATTCTATTTTGCTGATGCTTCACCATGTACTCTTTGGCACGTCAGTGGCAGAGAGTGAATCAGGTGAAAACTTAGGAGAAAAGAAAATGGAGACAAAAAAAGAACAGGAAATTGTTTTATGTTTGATTGTAGATCTCTGTGAAATAAGACAATGAACTAAAATGCATTTAGAAAAAAAAAAAAAAATACAGGATTTCACCTATCTATCTTGCCACAAAATAGATTAGGACATTTTTTGTTGCTTGGTACAAAGATGAATGTATACAATAATCTTGAAAGAATAAATTTTTACAGCTTTGCCTATGCTATTGTAATTCTTTTAGTCTTGAACAATTTAAGAATTAATCCTCTCTTCCATCTTCCATACCCACCCATCTATTGTTCATGCCTCAACCTTTATAAATTCCTAATTCCTTGATGGACAGTGAGAGATACCCTAGCAAATTTCTAGTCGTAACCTAGTAGTATTTCTAGTCAAGAATTCTGTAGGGCTCTGACTTTAACTTTAATTACTTTAACTGTAACTTTAATCAAGTGCTCTGTCAGACAAATGTTTCCATTAATATGATTATATATATATAGGTAGAGGTGCCCTGTCTAGGAATACAGGACAGCGTTTCTCACACTGAATGAGACTGAAATTTAAAAACTAATGTTTTATGTCTCAAAGAAAAGTTAATTTCTTGCAATTAAGAACTGCTTTAGGAATGTTGCTGGTAAAATGCATGCCTTAACCTAGCAATTATTTTGCAAGCACAACATTTCTGCTGGTGAATATCCAAATGTTAGAGCAGATAATGACACATGTATCTAAAAAATTTTAAATATTTTCTCCTATGTCATCCAGTTTGTCCTGATTTTTTTATTTTTTATCCCACTATACGTTATGATATCATGTTTTACATGCTATTAACCTTCTACTCAACTGGAGGATAAAACTTGTAATTTCAAAGAAGTCCATACATTTTCTTGTTCCCCTGTCATAGAATATTAATTGTTGTTATTTAAAGATATTTGAAAGAAATTCAGCATGGCTGATATTGCAAATTGCAGCATTTATAACATGGAAATTGTCTCAGTAGTTAGATAGATATTTTTCATTAAAATTACAATCTATTATTTATACTACTAATAAATAGGTCTAATGAGTATATCTTCTTGTAAATAACAATGGCTTTATCTAAGAAAGGGTATGAGGATTCTGAAAATTCTATTTTGAAGTATCTAACTTTATTCCAAAGCAGGATACAAAATCTCTGATTTAGGTTCCTAAATACTTATGCACAATATCAGGACAGTCAGTTACCTCAAAATGGAATGTAGAAACCAACATTCAGGAAAGAAAATATAGAGGCAGAGGTGTATCTCTTCCTAAGTTTTTGCCAACAGGACTGCCACTTGGAACTGACAGTCTGGAACTGTTCTGGTGAAAGGAGACCAAAAGGCAATTCTTTCCTTCTCTGAAAGTGAAAATAACCTGTATTAAATTCTGCTCACTGGGAAAATGTCCTAAGTTTTGATAATAACAAGCATTGATATTATCTTCATTTTGTCCAGTCTTGAAGTGCAATTTGTAGGTTCTGAATGATACTGGGCTTTGATCTATCCAGGCTCTTAAATCTGAGATGTATACAGAGGTGCAGCTTAAATAGTGAGGTAAGCATCAGTAATAAAAGGAAAGTACTAATATAGGTTAAGTGACACTGAGTTAAAAGGACAGATGTCCAGGAAGGACCAAATTTAGCCTGTGATGTCTGCTGAATTCCCACTCCAAGGACTGTGGTTGCTTGTTACCTCTAATAGATATTGTTTTCACATTTTATGGGTATCTGTCATTTTGTTTCTGTGAATTGGCGATTAGTTTTCAGAACACAAACTATTGCTCTTCAATATAAATAATAAAGAGAGTAACAGTGTATTTTAAAGTACTGCATATATTAGAAACTAATTGCACTCGGGATATCACTAACCACAGTTATTTGCCATTGAAGAATGTAGATTGCCATTTTGCTGTTTGCATAATGAAAGTTTAAACTCCTTGAAATTCCCTTTGTTCTTTGTAACCAGGATTTGGTATTTATAATATTTTAAGATATCAAGCTTTTTCTTCATGGTCTGTAAATGCTTAAGGGGAAAACCCCTTAGACCTCAAAATTGTAATTTGGAGACTGTAGTTTTTAATGAGAGTTTTTAAGTTTGACTCTTTAGGCATTTCTTGTTCATTATCTCATCTGTGACCTTCAAACATTCTGGAAGGAGATACTGAGATGATATGATTTCTACTTTTACCATGTTTGTCTTACATACATCGAGGTCTCTAAATGGTGATAAGGAGGGCAGGAAAGAAATGTCATCAGTGGAGTATTTGTTTCTCTTACCATATCACCCCACTGCCCCCTCCCCTGCTGCCTTCCTGTGCTCTGCCCTTTGCAATAGCTGTTTTTAAAGGACTAGACTTCTAATTTCTCTCTGTGTCTCATATCTTGCATCTGGTTAGGATATGAGGATCTTGTCAGAGAAAGGTATTAGAAAAGACGGACAACGTAAAATGATAGGCAACAATGACCTTTCAGTAGTGATTGCCGCCCAGAGCTGGATTTTACCAGACATTGATAAGGCTGGGCTGCAGGAAGTTATGCAGGTTATTAGGAGCGCACACTCACCAATGGCTAGTGCATTAGCTGTGAACACTAATTAGCTTAAGCAATTACCAGAAAGAGAACGAGAAAATACGTGATTAGAATGATTGTGGATAACTTCCCGTAAAAAAGAGCCGGATGAAAAACTTATAAAGCAAACAAATGCTAATCCTTAGCTAGGGAACCAGAGATGGGAAAAAGAACAGAAGTTATTCTGGAAATATGATATTTCCCCCCTTTCTTTTTGTCTAGTACAGGCATGAGCATGAATGCATGTAAATTTGTACCATGTCACTATAGCACATACTCTTTATCATCGACCTTAGAGAGATAGGATGCCTATCTACGAAACATTTGGTAAATTAATTTCCATCAAAAGCATAGGGTATTCTGCCTATGTTGATAAAAACCCATTGCAGACATTGTGACATCTAAATAGCAAGAGTTATGTTCTTTCATATCCACATTGGCCAAGAGTTTGAGCGTACCAACTGCCTTATCCTTCAGACAGATATCTACACATGTAACAAAGATCAGCAGAGTACCCAGCTGTTCTTATCTTTGTAACTTATTAAACAAAAAAGCACAGTGATTATATATATTCAAGGGGAGAAACACAAATGTTCTGATAAAAGATTACTTTTACTGGACTAGTCACAAGGTAAAATTTGTGCCTTAAAAATGTACTTTTGAAAATAGGTATGTATGTATTGCCTCCAATATCACAAATATCAGTAAGCAAGCTTTAAAAATGTAGGTATGAATTGCTGTTTCCTACAATTCTTATCAATAATTTTACCTCAGATATTGAGGAACTAAGAGTAATTCAATTCCAGATTTTTAAAAGGTAAGACATATAAGGACTGGTGGCACTAGCACTTCTAAACCTGAGTGTTTTGTTCCCAGACACACAGCTCAGAAAAACAAAGGCCACATCTTCATTATCTTCAGTAATGAAGGAAGAATCCATTGCATTTATTAAAATCTTTAATTACTTATGAAATTTGGGATGAGTGATAAAGGTATCCATTTTGTTATTTAATAACTTAAATGATTAAAGATTCATTGTTATCATTGATCAACCAGAAACAGTAGCGCTGAAAGCCTGAAGATCTATTCTGTTAGATAGTAGGCAGCTCCTGCAAGATGTTTGAGAAATATCTTTATCTTTCAAATTTGAAAAGCTGCCATCTGGAGCTGTATTCCCACTTTTTGCTGAGCAGCACTCTCTTGGCTAAGAAGCAAAGTCATATGTTCTTTTTGGGATAGCTTATTTATGTACTCTTGAGCTTCCCGTCACCAAGTAATTTTCAGTGCGAGTCAATCTTCCAAAAATGGGGATTTGCAGAGGCAAATCTCCACAGAGATTGGAAGGCTTTTCATGTGGTTTGGTCTGGGTATATCACCTCTGCATAGCCAGTTAATCCATCATCTTTTCTTTTTCAGAGTTTTTGGTTGGTATTTCATATAAACTGATAAGAAAAAAATAAACTGAATGGAACTGGAGCCATAGTCTGTTGTGGAAACTGGTGCAATACAGTTGAGATTTGAGATAGTCTGGACAGGCAGTGCAAGCAGTCATTGCTTTCTAGTTGTCTATGCACGTGACATTGCTGAAATACACTCTTTTAAAAAATGCATTTGTAGAGGCAACATACTGGCAAAGCACTTATTTTCAGGCCAGAGGATAAAGTAGTATACAAATAACAAATCTTCAGCTTGGCAGCTCTAATTAGCATTCTAAGATAAAGCACTAAAATATTTTTAATGTCAGTGAGTTTTGGGAGTTTATAGGGGGTTTGTGTTTTTCCTCTTATTTTCATTGAATCACGACATACTCTTTTTTGTGATATGTGATTAAGTCTGGAAATAAACAAATCATTGCTGTAGTCCTGGCATTAATAAAATTGTATACATCTGACAATATGGGGTAGTAGATATTTTGGAAGCGAAAAGGAATGTTTACTGTGTTTGTGCCAGAAAAAGATGTTTAGCCTACAGCTATTTCATGGCAGTATTAGTGTCCAAGATCTGAAAGCAATGGAATAGATTTAGCTTGCTTGTAGGCTTTTGTTGTTATTTTTGCATGGAAAATATCAGCAGAAAGACAGTCTGGAAAGTCCCTCTATTCAAACAGTCATTGCACTTCAGGAATAACTGGAAGCATAATTATTTACTCTATATAACTGCAGATAAACTCCCTTAAACTTACTTTCCACCACTACTCCTACTTCTTTTTGTTTTTTTTTTTCTCTAGGTAACAGTGATGCAGTAGAATTCAGCAGAGCACAAGCTCGACTGATATGTATCTCAATTGATTAACTGTCTAGAAGATTTGATTTTCGGAATAGATACCCAAGAGAGCTCCAATTCATTAGTGGTTGTCCACATGTGATTAGAAACCGTGGGAGGTCTAACCCCCTCTTTTAATTGATCCAATTTCATATTCCACATGGTCATTAAGTGTGTTAATGGTAACTTAGCACCTGCATTAAGAAACCAACTTAACAACATCCTATAAATGACTTTAAGTCAGCAGGTGCCAAATTTAAAAGGAAAAAAATGACATGATTTTTGCTCTAATGTTACCGCAGGAGGCATATGAAATAATAAAATGTTGCAATTGTTTAATCCATCATGATCAAGCAGTCATCATTTGATGATAACATGATCGTTATATTATTACTATCCTTTGTTACTTGATTGCCCCTTCCTCACTCAAGGGTATTCCTTTTTTTATGTTAATAACTGCATTCATTTCTGCTACTCTGTAAGGAAGTAGGACTTTCCACTTTCTTCACTATAATGATATCATAAGATTGAAGATGGCAAGCTGTTTTAGCTATAGGTTTTGCCAGAAACACTCACAGATTCTTTATTACTGTGCTGTGTTTACACAGACATTGTACTTGAGAAGTCTATTTGTAAATCACATGAAAGGAAACTCTCACTTTAAGAACATGCTACTTCTAATGTTATTTTGATTCCAGAAGGATTGGCAGTACTTTAAATAAATTCTGACAAGATTCAAGACACAGTTTGAGAGTGATTATAGCAAATATTCAATAGCTGTATTAGTCTTTAATGAGGGACATAAGAGTTAAACTTTTCATTTAAAAACATTGTCCAAATGTTTCTTAGTTTCTTCCCCAAAATATATGTGCAAGATGACTGCATAGATAAACACCATGAATACATATTCTTAGAGTTGTACCTCTTCATATGCCCAAATTTGCCCCATTCTGAGCAGCCATATGCCTAAACCCTGTTGGTTTCCAGAAAATATCTGGAGAAATGTCTGTGCTCCCTAAAGTGTTCAGTCTGTGAAGCATTTTGACAATGGCACATTTAGCATGCACCTATTGGATTAGGTTGTCATACAAAATGGAGTTACTCTAGGCTTTGTTACTGCACAACAGTGTAATTGGCAATAATTTCCCAAAACATCTGAGAAATCAAAGAGCATTCTGAGAATGAAAGGGAATCAGGTCTGTTGTAAGCTGTGACAATGGGTACCCCATACAGTGAAAAGACAGAAGGAAATACCAGAATAAGAACTGTTCCTTGAAATTGGTTAGCATTTAAGAAAAAATTAAGTGGGAGAATATGAAAGACATGGGTAAGGAGAAGAAAGGAGAGAAGAAGGTGAGATGCAAAGAGTAGGGTTTAAGGTGGTACTGGCAGTATAACAGAACATCAACCTCTCAGAAAATAAATGTAGTTTCTAATATTCCTAATGTTACAGAAAACCAACCTCATTGGCTTCTGGGACAACAGAAAATATACAAATATAGTAAGTATAAACTTTAGGCCAAATGCTTTTCAGGAAAGAAAAGATTGTGCTCTGAGTGGCAGGAAGACACAGGAACCTGTGGCAACAGCCAGGTGACTGGATACTCAGAGGCCCAGCTGGAGATGGGGATCCCAGACTTTTGCACGCTTGGACTGGGGGAATATAAAATCCCTGGGTTTCCTTTATTCAGGGTCCCTTTCCAGATGCACTCAACTCTGGCTGTTATTTTTTTATTTGGCTATTGCACCAGGTCTAAATTATTTTAAGGATCAAGATGCCTGAGACTTAGCTATGGGAAACCTAGGGTGGAGAAGGCAAGGGCTGTGAGAATGGGGTGTGGGGGGAGTTAAGAGGAGTACCTGTTGTTTCACTGGAGAGACGCCCGCTGTGAAGCGGCTGCAATTCCACTCAAGTTGTGTGATTGTGACTGCCAGAGTGGCTCCTGGGTGGTCAAATGGGAAAGTTTCCTTAACAAGGCAAATTACAGTAAGATGAAGACAAGTATATCTGAGAAAATAATTGGGGTGCTGATTGCTATCAATTGCTAGTTCTTAGATGAATATGGATCTGTACTGACGGAGTACACATCTTTCCTCCTTTCCTAGCAAGCAGCAAGCATTTGGCTTGGTTATGAGTGTTGCTTTCTATCACCCTGAAATGGTGGGAAAGAGTTTTGTTCCTACAGCTGGACTCTGTGCTTACCTGAGAAGTGTTAGCTGAGACAAAGTATTAATTGGCACACCTTGAGAAAGACCAAGGTTGTGTCCCTCAGAGAGGAAAAATGAGTTCTTTGGGTGTTGAGCCAGAAACTTTGTGCTCTTTTACTTTATAGTAATGTGCTCCTGTGCTTCATCGTTTGCTTATCAATTTCTCAGGATTCAGAACTCTTTAGGTGATTTGCTTTGTCAGACTTCATTTGGTGATTGGTTTAAAAAAGAATAATTAATAAAATGTGAGTTTCTTAAAAATATTTACATATGTGTTTATACACATATTCTTATGCGTTGGTATCAGATTTGTTTAATTAGCTCAGCTGAACTAACAGATTGTCATGACTGGCATAGTGGTATGTAATCAGAAAGTTTCTGTGTTAAAGCTCAGTGCTCAAGTTTAATATGCAAGGGAAATGTAGAACCCTTCATGCTTGTATTTTGCTTTTTGGAACTGACAATATGAATATACTTGGTTCAAAAAGATGTAAAATGAGATTCTATTAATATTACCTTACACAGGAAGTTTATATAATCCTTACATTTCCATCTCTGTCACATCTTGATGCAGAACAAAAATGTTGCCAGACGTTCTACAATTATGTAGTTAAATGGAAAAGTGTTGGAACCATCTGTAAAATCCCACCACAAAGAAAATCTAAATGTTCAATATTTTTATGCTTTTTGATAAAGTCCAAGAAAAAGCAACCATAAATCTAAAGAAGAGTACATGAAGCAGTAAGAGGAAAGGATAACATCACCAAATTTTGTAACAGTAATTGACCCAGAATTCAGGCATTTGGCCTTAGTCAGTAACGAGAAAGGAAAGGGGATAGGCCTAAAAGTTTTGTATGTACATATACAGGTATATGCCTAAAAGTTTTCATGAGACTCAAAGAGCATGGCTAAGCAGAATTCTCAAAAATGTCTTTTTTTTTTTTTTATTCTTAGCCTCTTTTTCTGTTTTTCTGATCATCTTATTATAAATTCACTGAAGCCAAGGTGAGTAAAGTAAAAAAGGTGAGTAAGTAAAATAATGATTATCCTGCTCTAGCCTTTAGGAAAACTTAAATCTGTTGAAACTTTTCATTAGTATTTCCCTGCTTGTCTCTTTATTTTTTGATGAATTTCCCACAGGGGAAAAAATTCTTGTTAACTGACTAATGAATACCTGGGTCATAAGTGTAAATTATGAAGATTCTGTAGACAACTGTTTGGTACAATGTGAATAATTTAATTCTTCATTAATTCCTTAGAGTGAATATTCTATTATCCTGCCAATTTTTTATTTTATTAGTAAATTTAATTTAATCCTTATAATATCAAAACAAACAACAGTTGCATAAATCAAAACATGTGTTAATAGTTTTCAAAGAATTCCAGTCAAATTCTTAGTTTGTATAAACTGATTTTTGTCTAACAAAGTCAGTGGTGAAATATCTTTTTATAGCAGCTGAGGGCTTGGCTCCTTATATCATAGAAAATGTATCTCCTTTGGGACACTACCTGATACTGCATTTGTAAATTGCTACAAGCCTTGTGCATTGATAGCCTGATGTGAGCAATTCATACCAGTATTTTTTAATTTCAGTACAAAATGGGAAATGTAGTCTACACTGAGAGAGCTTAGAAAAGCACAACTATAATTAGAACTATACAATGGATGAATAATTAGGAATGTATACTAGCTTCAGCTGATGTGGAAAAACACATTGTGCTGATTTGTTCTCCCTTCAAAAAACATTGTTTTACTCTAATCAACTGAAAATCCATGAAAACTGCATGATGAAAGATGCATGAAAACTGATTGGTGAAGATCATTCTCTTGCTTTCTAATGTACTTTATATTTATACAATAAATTTTCATAGGTTACCATTTAAGTATCTATGTGCCGAATATTTTATTAGAATATTTATGATGATGAGAAGTGGAGAAAGCAGCAAACTGTTTGTCTTTATGTGGTCACAGGATTTGAATTAGCTGGACTGCTTCAAAGGAAAGAGAAGAGTGTTCTGATGCATGGGATAGAGCAGGCAGTGAATGGGAAGTACAGCATATGCATATGTGCATTTGTCAGCACATATGGAGACACCAGAATTCAGGCGGTTTAATCTTCTACTGTATCCTACTTCTATAATTTGGCAAAACATTTGTACCCAACAGAGCAGCTTGCTTGCCTGTCTTCTAGGCTCAGACAGAATTTTGAAATTCGGTGTACTCCAGGCCCTCAGAAGGACTCAGTCTGCCTACCAGGAAGACTGAGCACTTCACAACATGCAGCTGTACTTTCCTTTTTGGAGTGTTCCAAAAAGAGTTGCTTGGTTTTCATGTTCTTACTGTTTTGAGCCCTCACAGCAATTCTCTGAGCAACTACATCCATTCTATTCAGCATAAAAATAATTTGTCTTTGTACCGCTTAATTTGTTTGTTTGAAGTCATTAAGAGCAGAATCAGGTCTTGTATGTACACTTCAGGAATGAGACAGCATTCTCTTCTGTTTGGAGAAAGTGATTACTCTTAGCAACTAAGTATAAATATACCATGCATTGTTATTACCATGTCTAAATGTGCTTTCACGATGATAATAATTTGGATGATTACATGATGTTGGGGCATTGTGTTTTTTAAGTTATTGTCATGATTATTTGTCTTGATTATGAACATTATAATCAAATTATGTGTCTACTGGCACATATCTGTTATACATGCCATTTTTGTCTTAATGGGCAAAACAGCCAAGATTTAAATAATTTTCTAACACAACACTCATTTTTCTCTAGGTTTGGGTGTTGTATGTTTTATTTTTATAGTTCATTTTTCATTCCTTCTGTCTCTTTAAACTCTTAGGAAAGAACCAGGAATCAAAGTGCTTCACCTGAATTCACCTGAGTTCACCTGCTTGTATTAAAACTTCATACTTAGGCAATGCTTGTATCAATGATCAAAGGTTTAAAAATTGCTTACATTCTTACAGAAGCAGTTCTACTATGAGTAAATATTTAAGTGTTGGGTGTAACCTCAGCAGAATTCTGGGCCAACCTCGCAAAGCAGGATCAGATATTGGACAGATTAAGTTCCTCAAGTCTTTGGGAAGTCAGGTCTTGAAACATCCTGCCAGTCTTTCTGGACAAACTACTCCATTGGTTTGCTGCTTTCCTTATGAAAATGTTTTCCTTCTAGCAAATCTTATCCTTACTTGGTTTAGCTTGCGCCCATTGCACTTCACATTGTGCTTTCAAGCTGTATTATTGTATGTATGCTTGGAACTACTTTCCTTAAAATAATTTCACACATTTCTCTTTGGGTACTGTCAAGTGAGTTAGCAGACCTGAAAGGTAGCACCAGTTTCCTGATCAGGGCACAGTGTAATAAAGGACCTACCTATGCTGGCTTTGTCAAAAATAAAGCTATAGCCTTCTAAGAAACACAGGTATGCAGAGACATCCCAGACTACCTTTACACTGGTCATTCTTAATGGCTCCTTTAGATATTACATTACCTTTTTCATCCCCCCCATCATTTTTCAAGCAAATGCCAGACATCTTTTTCTTAAAACTATTTTTTTTTTAAAAACTTATTTTATAAAGGGTTTTGCATTCTTAGTTTAGGTAGTTCTCGTTGTCCTACTCCCCTACCTGTTAGGAAATCAATACTTAATGTACAGGAAACTCCTTTCTTCAAACTTTTACATTTACAGTGGAATACGCAGATGATAAAACATACATTACAAAAAAGCATCCGTGCCCTGAATGTTAACATTAAATCCTAGTTTTCCGTCCCTCTAGACTCACTATGCCAATACCTGTGATTTCACTAAGGTTCTTGTCGCACCAAGCAACCTCGTGTTCTGCAGAGGAAGTTGTGCAATGTCATTTGATTGTACTCTGTCCAGTAGTGTTCTGCTTACTTGAGAGTTTTGGGTTTTTTCTTTTTTTTTTCCCCTGCAATGTATTTCCACCCTCTCTGTCTTCTTATAAAAGTACTTAGAATTTAATGGGTCTTCTAATTGAAGTGAAAGGTACTTGTTTTCACTTAAAAATAGCTTTCAGTGAATTTGTCATGTACTGGTAATGGAAGAGCTGTCTCTCTGTTATTAGCACTGCAGAATAAACCTATGGTTAATACCTTATTTACACAAACTGAAGACGTCGGGCAACCTTGAAGCTGCATTGTGTTCAGTGCCCTTTTTATAACCTTAATTACCAGGGAATACAGCGCTTTAAAGAAAGACTAACATTTCACTTTAACATCCACGATAATCTATTATAAAGCCAGCTAAGCCAGCCCCCAAATGCAGAGAAATGTTATTACATGCTCAGCTAGCTGTCAAGGGGCCATGAGTCAGTGGCTTAGAGTTATCAAAAGTAACAAGGTTGTTCAGAATTTCCTCCAACAAAGCCAGCCAGCTTATGAAGGGATTAAGCACTCTTTGATTAGAACAAATGGAACACATCCTGCCCTTTTAATTAGCATTCCCTTTCACTGGGTTTAGTCTGGTAATTTGACACTCTTACTAGCCAATGCAAGAAAAGACTTTCAGTTTTGGCCTACCCATGAGTATTATAGCAGTAGTATATTAGCGTACACTAGCTAAATTGTGAGCAATCTTAGAGATCATGCTCAAAGTCCTCTGAAAATCCCAAGGGCATAATGTCAACAGACAAAGTGTAATAATATTGAATGCAATGTGTGACAGAAGACTCCATGAGCCTTTAGGCACAGTATATTGCCCTGAGGCCACAGCCTTTCTACCTTCTATCCTAGACAACCAAAAAGGTTTTATGTCAGTTTTATTTATTTATTTTAAAGATTTACATTTTAATTTCTAACTTAAGTCAGTCATAGCAACCTGTGTTTGCAGTGGTGAAGAAATGAGTGAAAAATACATTGAAAATAATTAAGTGTTGATATGAAGACACTTTGGTGTGGAAACATTCACCCTTGCCATGTTGAAAAGAAAGAAAAAACTTTGTTTCATTGGAACACAGATACTGACATCGATTTTGTAGTGCCTTCCCTCACCCTTTCCCTGTCCTCCTCTCCCTGACTTGGTACCTTAGTGATAAAGATTAAAGAAATTGCAGGTGAGTAACGTGCTCTCTAGACTTCATTTGTGCAAACTCTGAGTGTTACACTTAATAATCACTGGATGAAATGGTCATCAATGGCAACCTGCCTACTTTCTCTGATACATTTCATTGACATGTATTTGTAATAAACCCCAATGTACGTTGTCCTTCTTTGTCTCAAATCAACTTCTTGAATGTGTTCTTGAGCATGTCATCCCACTCACCCATATCCTATCACTCCCTTCTTTCTTCTGTCCTTTCTTCTATACTATACTAAATGCAAAATATTCAGTTTTGTTTAGCGTAAACAGTGGTGACAGTCAGCTCGTGTATCAAGAGCACCTGCTCATCTCCTACTCTCCACCCACTAGACATCACCCCTTCCTCAGATCTGCCCTGTGATCTGCTTGTGTAATCACTCCCTAACACAGTTCAATCAAAACTATCTGTGTTAGAAAAGTTCCAACTTCTAAAGGGTTTGAGCTAACCAAAATGATATTGACTTAATGGCTTATTTGGGAAGTAAGTATAATCTAATTCAACTAAATACTCAAATTTGACTTTTATATTCTGTATTTCTCATTCCTAAAAGTAGAAAAGCAGCATAGCATTTGATTTATATGATCATCTGCCAGACCACAAAACGACTAATTTGAAAATATAGACTTTTTTTTTTGAGGTCCCTTCCAACCCAAGCCATGCTACGATTCTGTGATCAACTAGAATTAGACTTCATGTAGTGTCTCCCAAAGCTATCACTATGTCTCTCACCACACCTTTGTTGTCCTGCAGTAGAGCATTGAAGCAGACAACATAACCCGCATTTTTGTAGATATTCAGACCTTCATTTTCAGTTCACACCAGGACTTTGGACTCAGTAGAAATACATGAGGGAATTTAGTTACGACTCCTCTCAAATTCTGTAAGTGGGCACTATTTTCTTAGGGCAGAAGAGCAGAATATTTGGTGTCTCAGTGCAGTATTAGATTTAGGAAAGTCTGCTGGGAATTATATAGAGTAGCCTGGGTTTTGTTCATTGGCCTTTTACTTCAAGTGCTTCATCTCTTATTGGGTTATTTGGCTGCCTACAGTCAGGAAGCAGTATAAATTACTTCAAAAATCTGTAGTAGCTGAAACTGTGCTCTTCTCTTAACACAGCTCTTGCCCCTTTCTACAGTCTATTTTTGTGTGACCCCTGACAGAAACATTCAAAAGATATGCTTCACATTCACTTTTCAGACCTCAACAATATTTTAAATCATTTTACGAGGTAGATTGTGCATGCTTCAAAAGTCTACATTCTAAGAGACAATCCTGGTCCATTTTCAGGGATAGTATTAAAAAACAAAACCGAAAACAAACAAACAAACAACAAAGTTCAATATGGAGATTCTTTCGAAATATAAAAAAAATAAGTAAAATTATTTGCCCTTGAGAATGAATAAACTTCAGAGAACAGATCAGAGTAGTTTTTTTTTAATTTAAGAAGAATTTCTGTTTTAATGAAAAAAATTCAGATTGCCTGTCAAAAGTAAGATCCTTTACAATGGTGTATGAAATGCCACCACTATGATTTTTATCCCTGATGTATATTTTTAAAAGATGATGGGCATGTTTTGGTTTGGACATAATAATTTAAGTCATGCACATCATTGTAGTCTTCTTGTAACTTGACTTCTTGTTTCTTGTTTTCCACTGTTAGGTTGGCTATTTTTTAATGTGTCTTGGGATGTAAAAATCATTTGAAAATGACAAATCACCTAATTGCAGACACACACTTTCAAAAAGAAATTTTCTTGAAGGACAAAACATAATGAAATTAAGTGAACGAATTTACTTTTTCTCTTCTTTTTATAGAGGCTTTTAAGGCATTTAATGTTCTATGAAATACTATTTTTTAGATTGTGTTTCTCTAATAGATGAATAACATACAGTTAAAGTAATTGAATAGAAGCTCTAAGGTAGTAATTTAGTTTCAAGAATATTAGTATAGAAACAATGTGGATAAGTTGCAGGATGGAATATAAAAATAATAATAGATAACATCATAGGGAAAGTGGAAAAGGGGTAAACAGAAATATTCAAGAATTTACCCAGAATGTGAGAAGAGGTGAAAAAAGAAAAGGATGTAATTGTGTTTATGCATTTCCTTAGATAAGCTCTTTCATATGACAGGATTGAACACAGAGAAATACTGTGGAAAAAATACTGTTTCATTTCTCTTTTATGTGTGCCATAAACACGTACTAAAGAATTAATTAGACAAAAAAAAGGAAGGGTACACTTGTCATTTGCTAGTATGACTAGAAAAACACTTTGATTTCATCTGTAAATCTACACACATCAGATTGAAAAAAGAAACCAAAAACGGTGGAGGAACATCTAGTAAACAAATTACCTGGGAACAATTAAACTGCTAAGATATTTAGCTTGTGTATCACACCCCGCCACGAACATATAAAGACAAAGAGAGTGTAGTGTGCACAATGTGTAAATACACATTTGTGTGTATTTACTGCAACCCACATGCATAAACATACTAAAGTGAAACATAAGGAGACTCTTCACTAGGGGTGGAAATATTTGTGTATCTTACCAGCTATCTAGTTGTGCTTAGGTGTTCCCAACTGATTGTTCATTTGTCTTGCTGATGCAAAAAAATGCAATTTCTTGATAAACAAATACAGGTTATATTAAAAATTTGTAACTGAACTCCAACAACAAGAGAAGAGAAAATATCCGTTAATCTGTACCAGTGTCATTCAGTCTTGCATGTTGCCTTTTGAAGGGGAAATTTTAAAGAAAATAATTCTTTATTTCTAGAAAATATTTTGAAATACAAAGTCTGGGGGTTTTTTTAAAATATGAATCTGTATTTTTCTAGCTTGAAAGGCAGTAAGACTGAGTTTTCAATTAAGCTTGTTAGAGATAAACTTCAGCTGTAAGGTAAACAAGCAGGCTACAAGACTCTGGAGTGTGCATATGATGGAAAGGGAGGGATATAAAAGGGCTGTCGTTAGAGCAATGTCTAATGACTATTAAATAAAGGAGAAATGAAAGACGCGAGATAAAGATTAAACAATATATCCCTACTTAAGCTTGAAAGGAAAACACAAATATTTTTTAGTGCAATTCATAACTTATGATTACAGATTTGGTGTATTTACTTATTGATGTACTAATTTATTATATATTGCATGTATAATAAATAATGATAATTTAATTATGCTTGATCAAATTAATAGGGGAGGGAAGAACTGAAATTGCTTTCCTGGGAATGTTATAAAAGCTTTGTAGAATAAAAAGGAAATTTTGAAGTTAGGCAGAATAGAGGAGGCCCTCACATCAGAAGAAGTTTAAGTCAAAGTTTATCACAAAAGATGAATCATTCTGCTTGTTTTTGATGGTACTGATGTTGATAAATGATATTAATAAGAAATTAATGTTTAAAGGAGTGCATCACTACAAAATCATTCTGAAATAACTTTAATAATAATACTACAACAATGAGACTCTTTCAGGGCTTGGTAAGATGTTGAGTATTTCAGCTATGGTTAGCTTTGCATGAATATTTAAAGATGCGCAAATACATTTGGATTACATTAAGAAATTACTTTTGTTAGCCAGTCATCAAACATTTTCTTCCTGAAAATATAGACACAATTCTTTCTTTAATTTTTTGGGTTTTATATGTTACTTAACTTGCTGGTATTCTGTAGGTGCTAAGACGAGCTACCATATCAAATTCTAAATTGTAATCTGCACAGTTTGTGTGACACAGTATGCCAAAGGATTTAAAAAAAAAAAAAAAAAGAAGAAGCTCAGAAAAACCCACTATTTTTAAGAACATAGAAAATGCCATCTGAGCATAACAGCAGATATATGTTCTCCACAAACTTTAGGGATCTAATTTTTGCAAACTCTAGATGGTTCAAGTAAAAGGCAAATTGATTTTACTGTGGTTAAGATAATTTCCAATTAAATCATAGAATGATTGTATTATTCTTCCTGTTACTAATTTTAAGTGATAAATTGTGTAGAAAGAGGTGTAAGTATAATAGACTGGTGTATTCCTAAATTTGTCAAATAAGCACACTTGGCAATCAAACTTCCTGCAAACTCTTTTTTGAAAGCTCAAATACATATTGATAGAAACTATTTTACTTAAGTAAAATGCTAAATTTGTTAGGAATCATGACTCCACAGATTCCCCTTAAGGAAATATTCTGTGGTAGCGGCGGTCTGACAGAAAAAAGAGAGAAGTACAAAGCTCACGAGAGAGCTGGTGTTCTCCCTAATCTTAGACATTTGATGTTCTGTCCAGCCATGGACATTCACATGGTTGTCTGTGGTTCCTGATGTCCATGGTTTCTGATCTGTGCCACAGCATTGCTCAGGATACTGGTTGTACTGGCAATTTTTGGGTGCCACAGATCCATTTAGCATCAGTTAACCCAGCAATTTTGAGAAAACCATACACGTATGTGGTGCAGAGGAGTCTAATGTGTTTGAAAACTTCCACTGAGGTGTGGAAGAGGGGAAAGAGAAGGAAACTGGGAAGCATTTTTGAGTTCCCTGATATGCAGTGAGGGGAACAATTTGACTTCTAGTTTTAGGCCTACAATTTAGTTCAAGGCACAGTTGATAACAGTGCATATGAATCCAAATTGAGCAGTTCAGTATCACATTGAATGTACATTTAATTCTTATTGAATATACATTTTCTCTGCAATTGACTGCAGAGCTACATCACACAGAGCCAGAAAATTTGGCGTAGCAGGCAGATATTTTGGATAAGACTTTTGTTACACATCTGTACTTTTCAACACTTATCTAAAATGAAAATTCTCCATATATCATTACTTGTTATATTATTCAGATGCCAATATTTTTTATTATTGTTTTCCTGAGACAGGCTTTTATTTGTGAAAGCAGCTGCAATACTGTATTCATAATTGCAAGTCATATAGCATATAAGAATACTGCATGCAACAATACAATATAGAAAACAAGGTAAAATTACAGTTCTTATGTTTCTTTTTACCAGAATTAGTTACTCAGCAGAATCAGTTCTCTGTTAACTGATTAGTGAAAGCAAAACACATCCTACTCATGAGCTGACATCTCTGCAAAATATTGAGGACTAGATTTAAAACAGGCCAGAGGCAAATTTGGTGCTTTATGGCTTCGGAGGGATGAGACCTATGTCTATCCCAGAAAATAAGAAAGAACAGAGTTTGTTGGTTCTGAGGACAAAAAACATGGAAATTATTTAATCCATACAGCTCTAATCCTCACCTCTGATAAAAAGGTTTGTTCTGTTGAAAGAGAGAGGAGCAATCATTTTAGCAATAGTGCTTTCTTCTGCTTAGTCTTAGGAATATCTGAGGTTTTTACGGGAAAGCACTGCCTGTGCTAGACCAAATCTATGCTGACTGTTGAGTAGTTTGGTCTTGTGCCCTGGCCAACTCAGCATTTTAAGTAAAGGTATATCTGACTGATTTCTAGTCCTTGCACAATAGCACTGTACAGTGAAAGAGACCGGAAGGACTTCTGTAACACCACCACCCTGAAATCCCTTCTCCCAGTATCCATCATTCTCATTGCTATTAAAAAGAAAATCTCCCAATCAAACATTCCCCACAAAAAACTACCAAACAACCAAAAAACCCACTGCTTAGCCAATGATTTTGTTTTCTCAGGTAAACATGTCTCTCTAATCACTATGGGTTATTTTCAGTTTATATATTTATCCAGTGAAATGCTATGTTTCCAAAAGATCTATACGGTAATCGTAACAGTTAGGTTTTCATTTTCTCTCTTATAAAAGGCTTAATCTTTTGTGACATTGGAAAAAGAACAATTGTAACTATTAATGTTTCAAGGTTTGTATTTGGTTGGTTTTGGGGGTTTTTTTGTGAAGTTCTATGAAAATTCTAATATTTAGCAAGGGTTATATTGATCTGCTGGTAGATTGAACACTGGATGAAGTCAACATTGGTTCTCTTACTTTTTCCAGGACAGCAGTGTTGGGCAGATGTGAGGCAGGATCATTGGCTCACAGTTAATATGTACTTTATCAGATCATAGATGGTTACTGCTACCTAAAATAGCTCTCATATTTTTAAGACTCATTTCACTCTTCAGTTCTCAGAAGTCTGATTAATAAACATAGGCACTCCTTTATTCCTGGCAGCTTTTCAGCTTACTGTCAAATGCATGTCTCATTTAGTTTTAGTTGTTTAACTTCATATACCTAATTATACTACTATAATGGAAACACAAAAAATTTAGAAAGGGTTGCCCCCAAAGTCTTCTGAAACCTGTAGCTATTTCAATATTTCATTATTTCTGTAATATTTCTGAGATATTTTAATAATATAGAAGGAAATTTCTATTTTTAAAGCAGTAAAAAATAGTTGGTGAAACTTATTTTTATGTGGTTTCATATTCCGAATTTGTCATATGCCTCTAAGATCATTCTTTCATGAGTTTATGAACCTTGAGAAATATAGTTCTATAACAGTACTGGCCATTACATTTTTCATGTTCCTTTTTGTTAGTAAGATGAAATTGCATACTTTTAAAATGTGTTGGGATTAAGCTTCACACTGTGCTAGAGAACTTTACAAATAACCTGTGTACTAAAAAGTTATTAAAACTCTGGATTGGAGATAGAAGACATAAACATTGATTGTAGGAAAAGAACGAGAGAGGCTTTTGCTTCAGGATACAGACAGGTATATTGGCTTCATTGTGCCATTGATAATCACTGTGACATTGATATTCATTGTGCCATTTGGCTCATTTTTTGAGAAATGGCCTGGTACACGAAGTACTCCAAAAAAACATGAGTAAAACTGCACTATGCCATGTGTGAAATCATATTAACTGGTACATGGATTTAGGGAATCTTTCACATGCATGAGTCATGGGTTTTATTTCCTGACTTAAGATGTGGGAAAGCAATCTCAAAGAAGGAAGCATCTAGCTGTTTGACAATTTTTCTTCTCTCATTTACCTCCTATTAGGAATAACTTCTTCATATGGCAAACACGTACTTTCATTTCCATATATTTAAAGTTTTTCTTTTTCCCAAGAAGATCCCTTTTGTTAAGGCTTCTTTTTAAACAGATGAGATCAATTTGAAATGAATACCACGCTGGTTTTTTTAGTATGGGTTGCCAAAGATTAGCATAGATTGGGATGCACTTGACAGGGCCTGAGGGCGCTCAGAATTTTCACTGCCTCTGCCCAGCCCCTCTGGAGCTCTTCCCACCCTGGTGTAGTAGTCCAGGGCAGAGATGGTACGCCCATGGCAGCTTCCCTGGGATAATTTTGTAGAATTTTAGAAGATTTGTGAGTGTGAATGTGTCATGCAGTGAATGTGTCATGCAATGGATGTGCATCCAATAAAGAAAAACATGGTTTGTTTGCAGATTTACGGGGAGAAAATCCCATCCACTCAAACTAAACTTAGGAGGACAATACTTGTGTCTGGGATCTATCAAAGACATATTGCCTTTCCCCACCAATTTCTAAAAGCCTTCACACTTTTTTAGAATAACTGGGAACCTAAAGTTTAGATAGGTTGGACCCACGGTAAAGCTGCACAACAGTTTGTTGGTAAAAAGACGCAGACACTGAATAGTGTAGGACAATACGACAGGAGAAAAAGTTAAGTTAGCACAAGATATGATATCTCAGGTAGCTATAAATGCCTGTGTTCAGATATCTGAAATTCGGAAGTGAATGTCTGTGACTCATCTCATGTCCCTGTGTCAGCTGCCCATAGCATTTTCTTTGTATATCTTCTGTGCACCCCCAAAAGATTTTGGAAACTCAATTATTTGTACTGAATCAGACCACATATATATTAAAATCATGGAAAGTTTTCTGAATCTACATGGAACAGAAGATGATTTTAGTTATGATAGATGCAGTATGCAGTATTGATGCTCCAGTCAAGCTTCAAATCCATTCAGAAAAAAAAAGCTCTTAGGTATTTATGAAAGAGAGATAGTTAACTGAAGAATTCCTGTAACTCATATGTTTCATGACTTTTAAAGATGGTCACATCTCAAAAGGCTTTTTTAATACCAGAAGATGGTTAGAACTGGCCCTAAAGTTTACCAAAAAAAAAAAATGCACTGAATATGAAGAACCAGTTGATTATGCACATGGTATTTTTGCTGCTAGGGAAAAAGAGCAAACCAGAACACTAAACCTAAACAAATACTTCAGATAATCCTGAATAAAGAAGTGATTTGAAATCTGAAAAAATGCATGTTTCTTTATTTCTTGTATGTAAGTATTCCATTGATGAATTTACCCTCTGAAATTTGTGTTGAAATATCACATTCTGAGCAAGTATTAGTGAATATGCCTAGACAATGAAGTGTGAACTCATAAATGTGAGCAATTGCACTTTAAGTTATTTCTTATTCTCCTAAGCTATGTTCATGCTTTGAGCACTGTTAGATAATGTTACTATTCATAATAAAATACTTAATATCACTTACTTCACTACTCCTCCTGCCCTAATAATTACTTGCTCCAAAGATCAAACATCAAATTCTAATGACATGGTTAACAGCAAACGTGAATGTTAAGGTATTCAGGCTCAAGCAGTACATCAAATAGGAAAGTAAATTTTGGAGTCATCAGGACCAACACCTGGCCATTGTTTTCTTCTAATTGAAACTATGAGAACTTCAGGTTAAGAACCCCAATGGACACAGTGTACCATAGCTCAAAATGGAACAGATTCAAAAGTCCTACACAGTATTAGTTTTAACTGCATGGTCTGATATCAGCTGCTTTAATCCTGCTGAAAATTCTGAGGCATAGCTCATAAAGCATTGCTGTATGCACCCATTTTGATGATGTTGCACTATGCTGTGAATCTGGGGAATATTGGGCTGCATCTCCAAAGCATTAAGAATTTCCATAATTGTGTTTCTAAACACCCTTTTGCTCCCACAACATTTTACAGAGGAAACTCTTAGACTCAGTTATGTTGGATGCCCTCCAATATTTGTCTCCATCAAACCAGCCATAAAGCAAAGTTGTTCTTCTTTTTAGGTAATTTACTATAAAATTTCTACACTGCACAAACCTTCTAGAAGGTTTATTCCTACTTTGAGGAGTGAACAATATCCAGTTTACTGACCTTCTATCCTCTAATGAACACGTTGAACTTTGTGAGGATAACACTTTACACTTACAAGAGGTCTACCTGTAATAAATCAAGTTACCATAATTATGGGCAGGTACGCTGTTATAACAGTGGAGACTAAAGTAATTCAGGCAAAACTGAGTTTAATACTGCTAGAGTATGCTCCCGTTTGTTGATGTTGCCAGTTGGAGTAAAGCCCAATTTACAGAGACATAGGAATTAAATATAAAAAACTAGAAAGAAAATAACTCAATAATTAATAGAGTCACAAAAATTTTCATCTTCTATTAATACTCACCAAAATTCAGAGGAATCCTTGTTTCTTATATTGCAATAAAAATAATGATTACTCATTATGGAAAACATATGACAGGGCAGCTTTCCTAACACACCTAATCACAGGTACAGGATTGCTGACATAATGAAAATAGGAAAAAGAAAATCAAAAGGACAAAACCCACTCCTCCTATCCTTATTTCATGAGCAACACACCAGTTTCAAGGCAGGATGTCTCACCTGTAAATAACAAAAAAGCCATGCTAAGTGTCTTATCTGTTTTTAAGTTATTTATGAAAAAAAAAAGAGAAAGATTAATTTGATAAATTTTCTTCCAGTAGCATCATGTAAAAAAAAGATAGTTCATACTTTGAAAATTTCTTTACAGGACTGATTTACACCATGGGATTCAAGATTTATAGAACAATTTAATAATCAGTTGTGAGTGGCCTATAAAATTCATCTGATTTAAATTTCTTCTTAACTAGGTTTGACTTTAAAGCTAGCGCATGTGCATCAGGATTTTTTCCAATTGAGTTGAGTATCACCAAAACCAGAGATTCCTCAGCAATTCTGGGCAACCTGTGCCACTGGCAACTCTGGAGAGTTTCATTGTTCATAGTGAAAAAATATTTCCTAATATCTAACTTATTGCAAATTTTCCCCCTTTCCTTTTGCTGTAAAACTCTGAAGACCGTGATTCGTTTATCCCCACAAATGATTTTCAAAGAACTGAAGACACAAGTTGGATCTCCCTTACTTTTCTATCCTTATATATTTTGCTGTAGGACCCTAACTGCTGTGCTGTCTCTTCACTGGATTCACTGCTCTAGATGCATACTCATAAGTGCCAAATAGAGAAAAATAATCTTGTTGACTTGCTGTCTAGACTCTAACTAATACCTGTCAGTTTGCTGAGGGTCTTCTTTCCTACAATAGCACACTTTCCTCATGTTCAATTTACTGTCTGCTTGAACATGAAAAGCTGCTTTCTAGCAAGACTGTTTCTAGTTAGTATTGTTTCATTGAGTTATTCCATCCTTACTCCATCCCAGGTACAGGACTTTGCATTTACCTTTCTTTAACTTCATAGGATTTCTGTTCACAGTTTTTTCAGCCTCTTGTAGTCCCTTTGATTAACAGTCTTAATCTCTGAGATAATCCAACAGATCATCCCAGTTTGGTATCATCAGTGCAACTAGATGTGACAGAGTTTTTTTGCCTAATTTTAGGGATCTACTGGTGTTGCAAAATCCTAGAGTATTCAAGATATCCCATTGGGTTAGCAGTTATGACACAAGACCTTGAGAGTAGCAATAAAACTGATGGGAGTGTGTTCTCTATGCCACGCAGAGGCTTAGACATAAATATCTGAAGTGAGCAACCGCATTTAAGTAGTCCACATGCAGACATTGACCTGTGAGCTATCTATGCCATCAATTAGTCTGCGGGGATCTGGAAATTGGTTTACTGGCCACATATGTGTGTTTAGTGTGCGATGAGATGTTTAACAGCCATCTATTAAATGAAATATCCATGTGAAGCTAGCAGACGCAACAAAAGACCTGCATGGGAGACCTGTGTAGTTCTGTATTGGCACTTGAGGTCTAACATGACATGACAAACCCTTGCAAATGGGTTGTGCACCTATTTTAAAAAAATAAATCAAATCTGTATCGAAGTGGAGTTGAGGAAGTCTAAGGAATTACTTAGTGCAGCCTTTAAGAGACTTGCAAATTTAGTCAGCTGAACAGCTTTTTGGCCTGTATGGGCTTAGTTCATTTGCCCCCAAATATAGGCTCCTGGAGCCATTTATGATATGCTGGGGTATCCAAGATATACAGACAAAAGTGACAGATGGGATATAAAGCAGACCTATGTCACCCTGAAGCGGCAGCTGGAGTATTTGGAAGATGGCATGAGATGAACACATTTAAGCAAATTGTTTGAGTCTCATTCAGTGTATTGACCGTAAATTTTATCAGTTTACTTAAATGTAGGCACGTAATGCAAATTTACTTACCCTAGAATGTACAAGCTATCTCACTGGTATGGTAGTTAGGCCACAACGCTTTCAGGAGGTCCTTATAATTCTGAAACAGAAACTGGAGAACAGACAAAAAACCACTCAACACCAAAAATGGTACTAATATTCTGCGTGTAGGCAGCTGAACTAAATCCTGCATAACGTGGGTGAATCTGAATTTCACCTCCATATAAAAGGATGAAGTATACAGGGAAGACTACAGTGAGAATGACCCTAGCGCATACTGTATTAATGTGGTTTTTTGCTAATATATATGTAATTATGTACTGTGAGCCTTATGCAACACAGAATAAACTGTGCTTTATGTTTAGCAACATAAGGCAAGAAGCATAGAAAGGTAAAATAATGCTTATCAACCAACCCATCTGAAAGTCTACAAAATAGCACAATTAAAGCAATCCTTTTTTTTTTTGTTTTTCACATTAAACTTCACAGCAATAGCAAATCATTTTTTCACTTGGTTTACTATGCAATAAAATGGTGAAACCTCCAAGATTTTTCTGAAGTGATATCACTAACAGAGATACCAGGTGTGGTTTACGAGAGCATAAATCTTCCATCTGCTACATATACAAGTGTCTCTGCCTTCACATTTCTGCTAAAGATGATCCCAAACTCACTTCTTGGAACACTAAAATGATGGGCTGGATACACTGGAAGAAGAAAAAATTGTTCTTTACAGAGAAATGTTGTTAAAAATTCATAACTTGAATTTTTTGTGCCTTCTGGGGGTCACTGCTGGAAATCAGGGAACAAGTGAAAGAAAGGTATAAAATTCTAGTTCTACATTTCTATTAACCAATATTGTAATGCTGCCACTTATAACTCACCTAACTCATCTGTGATTAACTCCACAACAATTTTGGAATAAAATTAAATAATTACATTTAAAAATAATTTTATGTACACCCAGAACCACAGAAGAATTCAAGTACTTAGCTAAGCTGAAGTTAAATTTAGTCATCTAAAAGCAACATTCTGGAGAACTTGTCCCAGTCCTATCGCTTAATCCAATGTTTGTTGCTGCTTCTCTCTTTTTATCTGTGTTGTGCACATCTATTTCATTTGTGCCTCTACTAGATTCTAGAAATTTTACACACTTCAATTTTCTCATGTATGTGGAACAAAGATTTTGTATTTTTAATTAAAAAATCCCCACCATTTTCTGTTTTATCTATTTTCTTCTTGAAAGTGTATCTTCAGATTTATTGCCATCTCATCAGATTTGGAAATAATCTAGACTGCAACTGGAAGTTATGATACAATAATGTGATAATGAAAAAAATCTATAAATCAGAATGTTAATTTATATTCTGGCTATCTGGTTGGAATTCTTACTGTCATTTCTCCCCACCAAATCATATATTCTTATTTGCAAATGTTCATAATCCGTGTTTATCAAGCTCATTGTTTTCTTATAGTTGCTGCCTTCAAGTTTACTGACAGTAGAATAGTATCCTAATTCCTAGGTTAGAAATGATAATCAAATATCTTTGACTTGCAAATGTATTTTTAACTAAAAAAAAAAAAAAAGAGGACAATAAAAAAATTAACTTGGAAGAAAAAAAAGATCAGGTTTTCGGGTACTGTGCTTAAATAATTCATCAAAAATAAAATGGAGGCAATGGGTGACATAAAAAAGAACCATGACGGTTCATTAGCCTTGATGGTATATCACACAATGAAAGAATGACAAGATATTCAATAATTCTGAAAGAAAAGACGATTTTAAATGTAAGCTCTATGTTTTGAAGCAGGTGTGTTTAGACAGAGTTGAACAGCAAAAGGAAGTATAGCTTAGCTTGTTGCGTTGTGTATATATGTGTGTGTGTGTATATCTGACATTGTGTTTCTAAATTAACATCTCTGAGGCTGTTTGAAAGTGGTATACTTTAAAGAAGTATGCAGAGGTAGGTTTTAATTTAATTGCCTGTTCAGAGAATTGAGTGAAGCTCAAAGTTAGGAGCAAATGCAAGTCAGAGAAAACTCTACTTCAGAGGAGAACTTTTCAGTGCATTATTCCTATGTTTTCTAGAATTGTGGTCTGTGAAGTATAGTTTGCACTGAGTATTATCACTGTGTAAGCTTGCACTAAATCATTCTTGAGGAATCTGGATTTATTCTGTATCTCAAATTTCCTTCATTGGTATGTAGTTCAGAGAGCTGGCATACTGTCTCCAGCATTTGATGTACTTCTCACTCCCAGCCTAGCATTTAGGTTGGATATCTTAGTTTGAAGGATGATTCTTGTAGCATTCCCCCCAAGCTCCGCGTTTTTTTTCTTTTTCCTCAAGCAGAACGACCAGCTTTGTTCTAAATTTGCACAGGGTCCAAATACATTCTGCTTTACTTTGTTTTGGCTTGTTCTGTTAGATGCCTATTCAACTAAAGGAAATTTGTACTTCTGCCCACAAGCTGTTGCTTTGTCCTATGTTAATCCTTCCATTTTTCCTGTAGAACATCACGCCACAACTTGGTGTATAAAGTCTCAGTAACCTTTAAAGATGACTGTAGCACAGGAATCAAACTTGAATTGGATTTTTCATGGCTTAAAGTCTGAGGAATCTCATCCATGGAAGACCAGCTACTACAAGGCACTCATAAGTTCTAGCCGGCGTATAAAAAAACATGCATGTGTAAACACCACATGTAATTTATCAGAAAATGAAATACAGATACCCATGAGAAATAAATCTACAATTTAAAGAAAGAAAAATATATTGAGAGTTGTTTATATAAACTAATCTGAAATTCTTGAGCAGAAATTCTCATGGAAAGACAATTCAGTCTGTCTCCCTAGAATGTTGGAACAATTAACAGTAAACAGACATAATAAAATGACAAACAGTCCAGAAGTTAGCACTGTAAGCTTTATAGTTCTTCTACTTTTCAGAGACTTTTCACAAATTGTTTAGTTTTGAACCTTTGTATGTTTCTTCTATATCTCCTAAATAGTTTACTATCATATAGAAATTTTAATACTGACCTTTTATGTCACCCATCAATGGGACAATCTGTCTGAAAGTGAAATGAATATATGCTTAGGAATATTGAGCATCCATGGAAGCATATAACGATTAGAGTTATTAGGATGTCCTTTAGTATGCTGGAAAAATAGTGAGATGGTTTCACAGTCCTCTCTTTTAAGTAAGTAGGTCCTCTACACTTTGTATGGAAGCATATACAGATCTTCATAAAAGTAATGCTTTATTTTAATTTAATTTCAATGGGTAATTCCATTCACATTTATAAACAGTAAATAAAACTGGCTGTGATTGTACTTGAAAAATAAGTGCTTCAATATCTACAATTTCAACACATCGATGATGCCTTATAACAATAACAGTTTATTTCTGAACTCCTGTTTAACACAGGACATTGTGACAAGATTTGTCCAATAATGTATGACTTTTCCTTTGTTATCAAAGAAAATGTCATGTTTTGCTTTCAAACTCAGAGTAATAATCTCATATCTGAGTTCAGGGACTGCATTTTCAAACCTTTCAAACCATCATATTTTAGTGTGAGCTACTGACAAGCTGATATATGAAAAATATGAAAAAGTCTATCAACAAAAAGTGTATCCAAAGGACCTTTAAAAGTAACCTTAAACTCAGTAACTGATTGTAAGCTTATGATATTGGAACTGCTCACAGCTATCTCCTAAAAGACATCTGTAGATTTCACATACATTTCATAACAGCCTAAGTAATGCAGGCTAACCCAATTTTTGCAGTATCACACTTGTCAAGGCACCCAGATGATCTGTGCAATCATATGGATTTATGATCCAAGAAAAGTAGAAATTCCATGAGGGGCTGATAATAGAGAGAAGCACTGAAAGAAATACTAGTTCCACACAGAAAATAGGAATCAGTTTCTGATAAGTACTTGCAGTTCAGACATGTTCATACTTTCAGAACTATTTTTTTATAGTGAGCATCTTATTAAACTTCCTAAAATAGATATAAAATAGATGTTGTTTTCCCATTAAACAACAAGCTCAACCTAATGGGAGAATAGAGCTCATTTTTACTCCTGGGATTTTACTTACTTAAGGAGATTGTGGCAGTTTGCTTCAGTTCACCATGCAGTGCAAATTCACTGGCTAAGCGCCAGATCAAAGAACTACAGTACATTCAAAGTGCTGTGAGCTACAATCTGACTTCCAGAGGTATGAAAGAAAATGGAAGGGAAAAGCAAAGAAGTAAAAGATGGACAAATTGCTTAAGGTTATAACATAGTGGCAAAGCCCACTGATATACAGAAAAAAGCAAACAACAAAGCCACACTATAACTCTCTGGTAGTATTTTTCTTTTCATTCCAAAGGGGGAAAAAAGATAAAAAGAGAATGATCCAAGTATATGATAAAACGGCAGCATTGGTAATGGAGAGACAAGATCGGGAAGTATCTGGGAGATTGGTCTACTTGCTAAAAATATTTTCTCTAAACCTGAAAACCCATGGCTATGAATTTCAGAGAACCCAGGAAAAAGTCCTGACAGGTGATTGCTGTAACAACCCAGTTGCAGAATGTTTTTGAGTCAGTAATAAAGAAGCTTGTCTTTTGCTACCATGGGCATCTTTAGACAGCAAATTATATTTCTCACATCAAGTTCCAGTCTAAAGTTAAAATATTTAGCTTACACTATTTTTATTGGCACATTCTTTTTCCAGTAGGAAAAATACAGTCATTTGCAGGTTTGATGGGTAGAACTACCCTGTAATGCTCAGCATCTATTTTTAAGGTGGTTATTTTGTACTAGGTTCTTCACTGTTACAAGGCTGGAGTCAAATGAGAATTTCAGCCTGCAGGATTGTTTTTCCTACTTAATTGTAAGAAGGAAAATAAAATACAAAATCTTGTGGAATGCAAGGGAATATCCATGTGCTAGAAGGCTGGCAGAAAGGTGTTACTGTTTAAGAGTGGCAACCCTGTGATGATGATGATGATGATGGCCATACAAATGACAGCCTTTTTTGCTCAAAGTATTTCACACTCTTTTACCTAGAAGAGTATATTGAGAAACTCTGGGTTATAGAATAGTGAGCCAACTGACATCTTGTGGCTTTTCCTAATCTGATAAAAACTTCCCTTTCTCTGCAGTACTACCCTCATGCTTTAGCCATAATAGCAACTTGGAGTCTAACCATATTTCCTCTGGATACTACTGTGCAATCTCCTAGTGAAACTGTTACATCCACTATCACTTGCTGGGGTGTTGGGGGTCTAACATTCTCGAAATTCTGGTATACAATTGAAAAAACGTGCAGCTTAAAAGAAAAAAAACACATGGAAATAAACTATGTAGTCAGACAAAAGAAGAAAAGTATTTTCTAGCTTGCAGGTATATTGAAACAGAAACTTAATAATTACAAGTAAAGCAGAAAATTAGGAACTACAAGTATGCAGGAATTTCAAGTAAAACTGATGCATAATTGAGTTGTGTCCCACAGGGAGACCTTCACCTCAAAATTCATCCTTGAACAGATTTAATATTTGCTACAAAATTATTTCAATGCTGTTTATACTATTAAATTTGAAAAAGAAAATGATGAAAAGGATAAATATAAGATAATGATAATGATAAAGATAAAAATAGAAAGGAAAAGAAAAAAAGAAAGGAAAAGAAAGGAAAAGAGGAAAAGAAAAGAAAGGAAAAGAAAAAAAGAAAGGAAAAGAAAGGAAAAGAGGAAAAGAAAAGAAAGGAAAAGAAAAAGAAAAGAAAAGAAGAAAAGAAAAGAAAAGAAAAGAAAAGAAAAGAAAAGAAAAGAAAAGAAAAGAAAAGAAAAGAAAAGAAAAGAAAAGAAAAGAAAAGAAAGAAAAGAAAAGAGAAAAGAAAAAAGAAAAGAGAAAAGGAAAGAAAAGAAGCTAAATCTCTGTGTAGAGTTTCAGAGTCATTTGATAAGAGAAAACAAACCAGTTACTTTGTGAAGACATTTATTCTCTTGATTAATTTAGATAGATTTCTTTGGGTTTTGACTTTCACTTTTTTCCTATACAGAGACACAGATTGCAGTTAATTTTTCTACAAGTCGAAACATCTTCAAACTGCAAAATGGCAAAATGTGAAGTTGTTGTGTAAAAATTAAAATTCACGGAGCTTGTTTATTGGCACTTCTCTACTTGCAACACATTTCTGAGATTCCAGCATTATTAGCTGTTCATGATGATTTGTGTTTCGAATTATGACTATGTTTCAGGATGAATAAAGGTGCTATAATTCTGTATTAGGCAGCCCATCACAGTTCCTTTCCATTTACTTAAATTACGTAAAAGCAAGGATGGTGTAGAAGGACTACAGAAGACCTTCTAGCGATGTTTACCACCTCCTGCCACTGGCCATCAGAACAAAGTGGAAGAAGCTGTGACACTGGAAGAATGATACTTGGCAGTGCTGCTAAATAAAAGAGAATCAAAGAATAGTGTCTCTGAGTATGAGTAGCATCCCCAGTGTCATCTCTCTTTATAGCTGGGTCATTCTACAAAAAAACTAATAAAAACAAACCACAAAGAACCAAACACAGTCAGGGAAGACATTAATGACTCTATTGAGTGCAGCTGGCAATGCTTTGTCAGCAGGGAACTTCGGGGACGGCTTCTGTGAAGAGAGGCTGGGACTGCCCTGCATGCAGTAGGGCATGGCTAAGCCCACAAGCCCAGATGGTGGCATCTCAGAGGTAACTTATTTAAGAAAGACAGGCAATGAGGAGAAAAGTGAGAAACAGTCCTGCAGAGAGCAAGGTGACAGAAGAAGGTGGCTGGGGAGGGAGGGAGGAAGGGAGGGAACATGCGGTCCAGAAAGCAAGGCAGTGATTCCCTTGAAGCCCATGAAGAACCAGTAGGGAGCAGATATCCCCACTGTAGCCTGTGGGTGACCTCATACTGCAGCAGATGAACAGGCCCCAAAGGAAGCTATAGTCTGTAGGATAGACCCATGCTGGAGCAGAGCAAAAGTATGAAGAGCAAGAAAAGCAGAGAGAACCTGTTACACACACCCCCCCATTCCCCGTCTCTTCTGTGCCACTCAGGAGGGGGAGGTAGAGGATTCAGTAACAAAGGAATGAGTCTGAACCTGGGAAGAAAGTGTGTGTGGGAGTAGGTGATTTATTTTTTTGTTTTTGTTTCACCATTCTACTCTGTTTCAAATTAATAATAAATGAAATTCATATTCTTGAGTTGAGTCATGTTAGAGTAACTGGCAAATCATGTCCCTTTCTTTATCTCTACCCATCAGCTTTTTTAGCTTATTTTCTCCCCTTGCCATATTGAGGAGCAGAGAGGAAGAGAGCAGCTGAGTAAGGGTCAGGCAGGTGGCCAAGATCACTCCACCGTGGTGATGAAAAAGGATCTCTAATCAGTAGCTCAGCATGAAAATTTGCACACTGCCCTTCTCTTGTTTAAAAGTAATGGAAAACCCAAAGACAGAAGGTATAGGGAAAAAGCGTCAATCACTTTCTCAAGGTCTGAAGAGAACAATCTTTCAGTGCAACCTCAGACCTAAACTGTGGAATGAAAAAATGTTTTTAGGAAGCTACAGCTGTATCGTGTTAAGGCATGGACATTTACTTTTTCAGATTCAGAAAATGTTATGGTCATTTAGCCTGACCTCTCGTGCAACATGGGCCATAGTATCTTAGTCAGTGACTTCTGCAATTAGTCTTTAGCCTAGAAATTCTGTCTTGACTTATTCTGATTTAGATCTCCTATTGACTATTTTGTTTACAGGCTAGCTTTTATTCTAGTTAAAAATAAATATTACCTGGTGAGATTAGAAAATTTTGGAAATTGTTCTTTTAAACCTCATGTATCACTGTCTCTTTTTATAATTCTTGGATGATTAGTTCCTTGATGTCATGGAGATAGCTGCCTATATATTGCTTGTGACCCTACTCTTTCTTGTAGTATCTTCGTAATGTGACAAGAAAAAATAGCAATTTTTTTACCTCATTCCCACCAATCCAGATATCAGTGCCTGATTTAACCTTCCATTAAAAATGTCAGCCTGTAAAAATACAAGCACTTTTTACATTACTGTGGAACTTGAAATACTGGAGTCACACTCAGCTGCTCTAACTCATTATTTTAAAAGAGTATATTACGTAGTAGGGTGAGGTAAGAGATGATAGTATTTTCTAATAGATCAAATATATAGAGTAAACCTATAAAGGGTAAGGAGTGCAGATCCACTGCTTTTGACAGAAGATCTGACAAATTTACTGAATATGCATAATTTCTGATACTAGTAAAATAAGCTGTCCCAAACTGCAGGCTGCATAAGTCTTCATTTAACAAAAATATTAGCTCAGTTACCATACCATTTTAGAATTCCTAATCCCAACATAGTGTGTATTTCTTGTTTGTGTAAAGAACTTCTAGTGCATAGATCAGGAGAATAAAAGAATAAGCAAATTAATAACACAATTCCCCCATCCCAATTCTTTGTAGCAGAATTTGAGCAGCCCTGTGCATGCACATACACCCACAGAGAAGGCTGTGGGTGGTAAATTCATTGACAAGCAGTTAAAAATAAAACGCAAAGCCCACTTGGTTAATTGCTCATGTTGCCTGCTTTCACAGTTGGCATTTTCTCAAATGAAAATGAAGTACTCTTTTCCAACATAGACTTCTAAAACAACAGAAATATTGAGCTGTTTACAAACCATTTCCTGAAATTTTACAACTATAATATCTTTAACTTTCACGTGCAACAGAAGAGAACCAGAAGAACAATAAGAGTAACCATCAGTTTTAAAATTTTAGGTGGATGCATAAGTATAAACGAAGTTGCTTGTTATCAGTGTCTCAGTACAATGACACTTATGGAAATCAGGTAAGTTTAAATTGTTATGTGATACAGTAGGATGAAAATCCTAAATTTTTTCACTGCTTTCCAGTGAGCACTACACAGATATTTAGCTCAGGTGACTAGAGCATCGTGCTAATAGTGTCAAGGTTACAGGTTTGATCTCTGTAAGAGCCATTCATTTAAGAGCTGGACGTGATGATCCTTGTGGGTCCCTTCCGACTCAGAATATTCTGTGATTCCTTGTCTAGCCAAAAGTAAATTCACACATTCTATGATGAGAGCAGCTGTAGTTCTTATAAGGTCCAACTGGTGAATGGACCAATTACTATTCCCACAATCAACACTATTTTCTCTATTGGTTGACTTGATTGGTGAGTAAGAGCAGCCCCCACTTAGTATGCAGCTGGTGAATGAAATACTTCAAGTACTTCCTTTTCTCCACTGACTATAATCAAATCTTTGAATGACACAGTCAGATTTCTTAGTCTGCATTGTTGATTTCAACAGCTGGATAAGATGAATCCCCTGGCCATACTGATCCACAAATTCTTGGAAAGCATTAATAAAAATTTAGTTGTACAGAAAGATGTAGAAAACATCTTGAGGATGTGATTCTAATTAACAGATTTTATTCTAATTAATAGAGAACTGATTGGGAATATGTCTGTGGGACCTACTTAGAAAAGCTGAGTATGAAATGGTTACATTTATAGCCTTCAAAATAGGAAAGCAGAAATACAGTAGAACCAAAACAGGAGGGCAAACTTCGAGAGAAAGAGGAATTTTTATGAAAAGATTTACCAGAAACTGTGAACCCTGTGAAGGAAAATATGAAGTACTATGAGTGATAAACCTGGCTAAACTGCATGTTTTTCATGATAAACCTGGCTAAACTGCCTGATGGCGAACAGAGGAAAACATTCAGAAGATGGAAACTGTAGATCTGAAGACCAGACAAAACCGTGTTAACAATGACTACATCTACTTGATGGAATACCTTATCTTTCAGGGTCCCTTCTAAACTTATGATTTATGAAGTACAGTGGCCTTTTGAAAAGTGTCAGCTTATATTTATATAAATACCTTAGGTAGCTTAAATGATTTTTCGTTACCCAATACCTTTTGTCGTCTGTGTTGCTCTTTTAACTTACACTCTCACCTCCAGACATGTTGTGATGCAGTTTAATAAATAAAAAGTATCCTGAGGACCAAACCAAAACTGGTTTCCATTTGTTGGTTTCTTTTTTTTTTTTCATCTTCCTCTCAGTTTCTACTAATTTACTGCAATATAATATACTTGAAAAAATAGAATAGTTTAAATTAGTTGGTGGAAACAGATGTTGAAAATTCTTGCTGTGGACTGCTTATGAACTTTTTTCCCCCCCAAACCACTTATTTTTAATTATATATTTAAATATTCCAGACATATTTTCCACCTGGTAGTTGATTCAGCATATTGCACCATAAATTTTGGTTTCTAATTAGCTGTATGGCTTTTTGCTATGTAGATAAAATACAGAATGAAAAATCAGCAATGGCTGTATCTCCCAGTCTTCAGATAATATTTTTTTTTCCATTTACCTCCTCCTTTGTTTAATTGAATCTTATGGTGGAAGTGACTAGCTACACAAACGTGCACAAGCTGGTGGCAGACAAATAATGACACCAGCACCTGTGCAGAACGGCAGCTTATAGGGAACTCAAAACCAGCTGCAATGATAAGCAGCAGCCAAAGTTTGGAGTGTCACTGAGCACATGGAAGTGAGGACAGTTGGGTTAGTGAGGTAAGCACACACCTTCATAAGCCTCCAAACAATTCAGAACTGCGAGGATTATCTAATAATGAATTATAAACATCTGTATTCAGCCATGCATTACCTACTTGCCAAAGTATTTAGAATTGATAAAATAGATTTATTTGTGGTTTTTTTAAAAAGATCTCTGTCCATTTTTTACTCAGCAAAACAGTTCTCACATTTTTCAACTGTTTCCTTTTGAATGAAAAGAAAACTATTTTTGTCTAAAGTAAGGATCTTTTGTTTTCCTTGAATCTATAATACTACAAGTAAAGTAAGAAAAGTAACAGACTACGTTTACTTATTCCTTCATTAATGGAAGAATTCAGAATATATTTAATGAAATATATTTCTGAAGCACAAATATCTATCAGAAATGTGATGGTTTCAACCAAAACTAAGAACATCTCTCTTTTCTAGGCAAAAATGGCAAAAACTAGCATTACATCTGTACTCTACATGATTCAAATGGATCTGGAATGGTGAAAGCACAGCTGAGAGAGGTAGGACAAGGGGTTGAACTTAATTTATGTAGACAGGAAGTTCAGGCAGATGTTTGAACATAGTATCTTATATTGATAGTGTTGAATACTGATGCTAGAATTCTATGCATTTCATTTTCTGACAGAAATTTTGAGTTGGGTTTTTCTCTCTTTTTTTTTTTTTTTTTTTTAAAGTTTCTAGGAAAATGGAATTTTAGTTGTCTAATCAGCACTACTTTCTGGTGCCATTTTGATAATAATTTCCAGATCTTGATTTTTTACTTTTCCTTTAGAGGCCCATTGAAACTTTTATTGAATACATACACTCCTATTTGAGTTCCAAAGGTGTTTTCAATCATTCTGAGGACTTTATATGTATCTGCCTACTCATGAGCTCATGATTGCAAAGTACCTTTTGCTACAGGTGTTGAAATCAGTAATAGAGCTTTCTAAGCTTTCTCGAAATGGTTACTCATACAAAAAAGGGAAAAAAAGCAAAATGCCGCTATCTACAGAGTTAGTAAATTTCCTTTTCCCTTGTATTTTTTCTCTGTCTTTACAATTGTTTGGCCTCTGGTCCTAATGTAGTTTCACTGCCTACATATTTGATAGCTATAAAATATTTAATGCCAGAGAAGAAAAGGAAAAAAAAACCACAAAACACTTTCTGTCCTAATTTATGTTCTAGTACTGTCACTAACTCTTACAAAAGAAGCATCTTACAATCTGTAGAGGAAAAACATCTAAGTTAACCTTTAAATACTTCAGATAGTTGCTGCCTTCTGTTTCAATGAAACATACTGAAGGAAACTTCCTTACAAACTGTTCTTGAAAGTTACACAGGATAATGTGTCCCTTAACAAGCCAAAATAAACATGTACAGTAACTGAAAGTCTTCTATTCTTGAAAATATCAGATCTCATGCACAGATGGATGAAGAGTTTAATTACAGCAACCTTTGAGTGTCATAGACATCACTGTTCTCTCAGAGCTGGTTAAACAGCAACAAAAATATCCATCAGGAACTAGTTTGACAGATCTATGTCAGTTATGATTGCAACAAGATGTTATTTCATTTATGTCACCCAAACATCAAAAAAATTTGCAGTATCCTTACTACTGTAAGGATGTCTATTTTTAGATATCGTGTAGTGTTTTTCAAGTACAGCAGCAAAAATTATCAATATGCAAAGGCCTAATTAATATTTGAGTTTGCTTAAAATGATGTGCTGAGTGCTTGCTTTTTGGTGTATATGTGGAAACAACATACACACCTCTGAATTATCCTTTGAGCATCCCCACTGCTGAGATGTTGCATCTTGTTTTTTTCTGCAATAGCATTGCAGTAATAAATCTGTGATCATGTATACAGAATTGCAGGATATTGCCACGTATTTTTCTAATATAGAGCTAAATGCTTTGTTAAGACTGGAATGAATCTTACTGTGGTGATTGTGAATACAAATGACATAACACTCCCTTTGTTTTGATGTTTTCTTCACCAAATGTAAAAACTCCACTGGCTACTAAAATGTAAAATTAAAAAAAAAAAAATAATAGAAGATAAGCTAATTACATGTTTTATAACGGGAAATATCTTTTCAAAAACCATAGGTAGTGAATAATAACCTATGCAGGCATCACTGTGCCACAGCGGAGCAAAACAATAACTGTTGTGAAGAAAAGCACTCAATAAAGTAAATATCATTCTACCGCGTTTATGGAATAGTTATGTATAATGTCACAGCATGTGTCATTTTAATTATCCTCAAAATAATATACAACCCATACCATCTTGTACACGATAGTACATATTTGTAGGTCCTGCTTATATATACTTGGGTCCTACTTTATTCCAAGAATCAGTGGGGATTTGCACTTCCCTTCAGCTTCTACAATAACTTGCAATAATTAGGAAATGTTTGAATGGGTGAATGAAGACAGGCTGAATTTATTCCAGTAGTGTTTAGAGGTGGCTATGTGAGCCAGCTGTGGTGGGGAAGCCAGTTACTTTGATATGGCACTGTGCATGAGCTCATATATCCTACTGTACAGTATAACTTTGGATCAGAAATGTTTATGTGCCATCAGTACTTTAATTCCTTCACAAAGTGACTTAGAATCAGGATGAAATACTTGGTTTCTGAGGGAAATATGAGGACAGTTGTGGTTTCCTCATGTTGGTAAAAACTCAAAATACAGTGGTTGATTTTTGCTGTTCCTGATAATGTAAACTGAGCAGAAGGAAGACAAAGTTCCCACTCTAGTTTCTACTGTAACACTTGGAAAATTCCTTAATCTAGAAAACACACTGAAATTGTTTGCAAATATGACAGAAGCGTGTCTGGTTTTGTTGCTGAACAGAAGAGGGGCTGATTAAATATTTCATGTTCAGCATGTAAACTTGAAAAAAGACCATTCTGCACTTCTCAGACATTTTATTTCTAAATGCAGATGTTTTGTAAAGCTCATAATTTTAAGAGTTTGATATTTTCATCTTCCTATCCTGTTTTAAAATATCATAGTGCAAGGACTTGACATAATTATTACATCTCCCTTGTGTTTCATGGATAAGACTTATATAGCCAGGTGCTTCTTGTAACCATTTTTAATCATTCATTTCTAAAAAGGCAATTATAAATTCCCTAACCATGATAAACATTTAACCTCTCATGTCAGCAGGGCCTATCTTGTTGTTCTAAAGAGATTTTAGCTGTGAAGTGCAGATGGATTGAATTAAGTGTTTCAGCTCCCTGGAAATTATATAAGCATCCTACCAACATCAGTCTAATCAGAAAACTATTTCTACTCTTCTGCCTTAAATAGTATCAGTCCAGGATGTGTACGGGGAGGGGGAGAATTGCTTTAACAAATTTCACTACCAAGTGTCCCTCAAATGGTACAAAGTGACATTGCTGTTGAATAGAAGGTGCTGACTGTTATCTGTGGTTAATAGCATCTCTTGCTGGCCCTCATTCAGCTGCCAGTTAGCACAAAGCCACGTCTGCACGACTTTTAAAGGGTCTGCATTAATACACCCAGACAATCAATGGTTTCTGCCCCTTCCACAAGGACATTGGTTTGTTACCATTGCTAGATGCTGTCAACAGAAAATGACACAGGAGTCGCAAAAGGTAAAATGGTGTCAATTTAATCAGAGAACAGACAAAAGGCAAACAATGCTGTCCTGGAAAGGAGTATAGCAAGGAGACTCAGAGGTTGGCGTAAGCCACACTTGGCAGGTCCCAGTGAAACCAGATTGAAATTCAATGATACAAAATCCAGCAATGTGACACACAGGATGAGAGCTGTTGTTTCCATTCAATTAAAATCAGTGACTGCTGCTGGCGGAAAATAAATTTGACAAAATACCTAGAGAATCTATATTGTAGGTCAAACTATTTTCCTTCTAAATGGAAAGAAAATAACAGTGGGAAATGAGTTAGTGCAATTGTTGTCTAAATTACACAAAATAATAATAAAAAAGTCATCCTACAATTTCCTGTTCACCATGAAGTTAAACAAAACTCCACTGACTGAGATGATTTCACTATAAAACTAAGCAATTTAAAGTGTTTACATATTTATGAAAATAGGCTGCAAGAATTTTAAGATTCTTCATTTTGGAATTCGTACTGGGTTGTGCACATAATTTCTCAAAAAACCTGCTTATTTTCAAGGATTTATAGAAAAATAACATGATCTTGCTTCTTATGTGTGAAAAAATTGGTTTTACAAGCAGTCTAGTTATTCATTTATTTAGTGTGTGTGTCCTATACTGACAGGAGACTGTAACCTGACTGTATGTCAACACAAAAATTGCGCCTTCCTCCTTCCTCTCTGTGATGGCACATGTAAGGAAAGCTTGGTGCCCAGCCAGGGAGCGATCCAAATTGTGTCTGATCTGATCTCATCTGCCTGGGTTAGGAGAACAAATTTCACATCACGAGAACGAATCTTGCATGTCCTGTAGCCTAGATTCAGGTCTGCAAACACTTAGGCTCAGGTTCTCTTTGTCTGATGTTGAGTACCAAGCAAGAGTTCTTTTCTAGCAGATGTAAATCCAGAGGGTTATTTAGTGTTCCGGAGTTCTGAATCAACTAGAGATGCCCTATGTCTCCCTCCACTGCATACACAAGAAATGTAAAGTTTAGTTTTCTAGTATTATTTGGGATAACTTTGGTCCTTTGTGTGCGTACATGAAAACAATCATGTGATGAATGATAAGGATAATCGTTTGTGTTCAGAAAACTCCCCAGATTCTTTTGTCTTCTATGTAAACTATTAAGATGGGAAGATGTTAGAAAAAAAAATCTTTATTTTTTTGAAAATATGCACTTGAAGAAATTAAGATTGAAAGATGCTTAAGATGATATAAATGCTATGGTCAGGTGAACCAGCTGTTTATCAACTATTGGTAATATATGAATGCTTATATTAATGAGCTTTTTGACTAATTAATCCATTAAACTTTCTTGTTCTGTTGTACTGATTATTTCTTATAGTGAAAAAAAAAAAGACTTCTAAGAATTTACAAAAAGTTTTACATACGTGTAATTTCTTGATCTACATAATAAGTCTAGAACTTATTTGAGTATTCTGAAAACCTTTCTGGTCATCTGCATGTCGTTTCTGCCTGTAAACTACTTCAAAGTAAATGAAAGTAACTGCAATCAAAATGCCTTTGTAAGATGTAAAGTGACGAGGGCAGGTGCCAGCCTGGTAACAGCTCTTCATTCACATGGCATTCTACTGTGGGAAACAGCTGGACTGTGACTTATGAATGAGGATTCGTTAAAAAAACATCAGTGTTATCCTGCATGGACAATTAATCTGGTGGGAAGCCACCTAAACTCAGATCCAATGCAAGACAGACAGCTGTCCTTCTGAAACAGCATGGTCAGCCTCCTTGACAAGGGAGCAACTTGTGTTATAAACAGTCACAAGCAAGTAGACGATGGAAAGAGTTGAGGATACAACTGCCTAAACCTGATGTGTTGTTCAGAGCAAGTCACTTACCCTTGGCTTTATCTATCCTAACACTAGGTATCTGAAAGATAAACTGTTATCATAAAATAAATGTGTATGCCTCCTATAAAACAGATGGAAAGAAGCATACATATTCCATACTAGAACTTCGGATGGGATCACTTGTGCCTTGGAAGTGCATCTTCTACTCTATTGACAAATATTTTGTTTTTCAGACTGAGGTGCTTATTTTCAGGAGCTTCAAAGTTAGACAACATGAAATGAACACCTAATTGAATGATGTTCTACTAATTTCTGAGCAGCAACAAGTTTTATACAAAAGTATGATTTTAGAAAGCTGCTTAATGAGTGTTAACAACGTAGCATGTCAGAAAATATGTTTGTAAATTATCAAGTCATGGTGATGAAAAAATTATTAAAAGTAAGAAAAATAAAAATTGATGAAAGCTTTTCTATCTTCCAGTGTACAATCACTGGATCTCATATATGACAGAAATTTTGAACTTAGATTTTATCTGTTGGAAGCAGTATCTTTTCCACTAATTAAATTGATACTTTTGGGGGATCTGAACTGTTTTTGTACTACAAGTAACTATCACAAAAAGCTTGGAAATGTATGAGCCTTTCTATTGATAATGCCGTCAGCAGAATTCTTTAACATTAATGAGAATAAAATTTTAAAAATAGATGTTTTTATAAAATACATTTAAATGGTAGTTACACACAAGGTAGCAAACATAACTTCCTAAGAAAACCACAAACAAAAAACCAACCAAACAAACCAAACAAAAAAAACAAAAACAAAAAAAAAGCTCTTATTGTTTTCTCCTGGGTTTTGTTGGGTTTTTGTTGGGATTGTGTGTACATTTGTGCACACACATGGCTCTGTGTGTGTGTGTGTAAATGTATTCCGAATGTATTTGTCATGAGCCTGGATTCAAGACTTTTTCCAGACAGCACCTTTTTTACTCTTGAGGTAGAAGCTTAAGATAGGTCAAGTCAAGTACATCCTGAAAATTCCTATTTAATTCTTAAGGGAGGATAGATGATAACTTTATATGGGTATCTACACAGCAGAAGTCTAAAGTTTTTAAGGTTAATACCATTCTATGCATATGTTTGAGGAAAGATGTTACACTTGCTTTCAATAAAAATGTCAGCAAAATCTTGCATATAGAGTTCCAATAGACAGTCAAAAAAATATTGGGATTCTTGTCTAGATGCCCTTATACCATACCATTCTTTTTAAATTTCTGTACGTTGAAATGCAAAGCATTAGTTTTGATTCACTGTATTTTGAGAGTAAAGTACTACCTATCTTAATTAATATATTTTGGACATTAAACACCTTGAGAGAAAGCAGTCTGATTTTGTTTCTGATCGAAACTTTTCATAGCATTTTTGTGGACCCTTGGATTTTTGACCAGAGAAGTGGTCAAAGATGTCAGAAAAAGCAAAGATATTTCAAAAGTAATAACACAATAAATTACATATTTTGCCTGTTTACAGATTAAAAGCTGCCTACTATTGATGTAGTAAATGGTTTTAATTTCTCAACTGCACTGACACCTCAGAGGAAAAGAGAATAACATGTGAAAAACTTAAGCAATAAAGCATCAAGCTTTAAAACACATAGGGACAGGGACAATTCAGCCACTTATTACAAACCACTTCTCCATGGCTGTGCAAGATATAAGATTGAGTCTCTGCAGAACTAAATTAAATAAATACAGTTCGGGAGGTGTTTCTGATAGTTGTGTAGCTCAGATATGCAATACTGGTATCCCAGGTTATGCCCAAGACTATTTCATGGCTATTTTGTAAGTATTAAACTTTACAAATTATATTTTTCTATACCTTCATTTGGTGAAAAGCATCATTTGGCTAGATTCAGTTGGGAATGACTGTATTTGATCACAGGGGCTGTTAAAATAGCACACGACTGCAACGGAATATTCAGACTGGATAAAATCCTGAGTAAGTAACCCAATATCATGGCTGACTCTGTTTTCAGCCAAGGACTTCCCGAAGTCCTTTCAACCTGAACTATCAAAGAATGCCATTCAATTCTCATCACAACAATATTTTCTTCTTCCTCCCCATTCCAAGAATTGCCTAGAATTTCTATAGTTCAAAAATACTTTTCTGCTTATCTGAACACCATGTCATGAGATACATATTCCTTGTTCTTCCTCTACAATGTAAATTGTGCCAGACAACATTATAGGCAGAATCATCACTAAAATCTATAAATCTATAAATCTATACATTGCTGTATTTTCTACATGGCAAACAGTCAGGTATTTTCCTTCTCAGGAAACTATCCTCTATTCTCCTCTTGCATTTACTTTTCCACACCCTTACAAACCCTTGTACAATAGTTGCTTCAGGGAAATTCAGAGTTTGAGAATGTTATAGCAAAAGCGGGGGAGAATTACACAAAGGTCTGTAAATTAAGAGTTGTTCCACATTATGAATGTACCTTGAAATCTCTGCAACAGTGAGAATGTAACAACTGAAGGAAATAAAATAGGGTGAATGAATAGGGCTGTGTGAGGAGTCTTCATCAGTACATGGGAGAAATTGGTCCTGAAACATGCACACATGAAGGATAATAGTATTGTTTTCAAGAGGCAACAAGAGTTGGACAACCTGAGCATCTCCAAGAGAATATGAAAGAATCTCTGTGTATAAAGAGGAGCTAAGCTGAATACTGAAAGAAAGATGGCAAAATGCAAAGTTTGGATGCGAAAGAGCCACTTAAGAGACATTATTATATGTTGACTTTAAAGTCTTTATTGAGTTGCCTTTGCTGTACTGAAATTCTATTTGTTTCAGATTATGATGTGTAAAAAGAGGAAAAGAAGTGTGAAACTAGTGGTAATGTGGTCGAAGCAAAAAAAACCAGTTCTGCTGGAGCCTCACCTCAAGTGCTATGTGCAGTTCTGGGCACCACAACAAAAGAAAGAGAGAAAGGTATTAGACAGTGCCCAAAGAAGAGCCATGAAGATGGTGAATAGCCTAGAGGGCAAGCTGTGCAAAGGAGTGGCTGAGGTCACTTGATTTCCTCAGCCTGGAGAAGAGCCTGAGGGGAGGCCTGATTGCTGTCTACAGCTTCCTGAGGATGGGGAGTGAAGAAGAAGGTACTGATCTTTCTGGTGACCAATGTCAGGATCCGAGAGAACGGAAACAGCATGAAGCTGTTTCAGGAGAGGTATATTTTGGGTATTACGAAACTGTTCTTCACACAGAGGTGTTTGGGCACTGAACAGGCCCTCCAGGGAAGTGATCACAGCACCAACTGTGACAGGGTTCAAGAAGTAGTTGGACAATGCTTTCAGGCACATGGTGTGATTCCTGGGGCTGTCCTGTGTAGGCCCAGAGGTTGGACTCAATGATTCTAACAGGTCCCTTCCAACTCAGAATATTCTACAAAATACAATTTAATAGCACATTCAGAGAGACAGCATTGATCTGTGGACTCACTCAGAGACATTTCTGTCTTTGATACTATCAAACTGTGGGTTCATACTACACCCTTCTGATCTCCCTGCCGTGTCCCTTTTCCCGTCTTCCTATGCCTTTGATGTAGAAGTTCAGATTTAGATCATTTTAATGGGCTTGTCCTGAACTTTATCCTGAAAGATAACCTAATACCTGCTGAAAGAATTACGTACTGGTTACTAGAGATGGAAAAATTACTTTCTAAGAATGACTATAACTTAAGCTTTCTTACACCCTTCATTTTTATTTATAATGTACTGAATGATGTGAACACCTTCCTGCACAGTGGAAATTTTCATTCATGATAAATCCAGTACTGGATAGATGCACAAACAGTACAGGCTCTTTAAAAAAATGTTTCAAAGAATTGTATAAACCATAGGTTGTGTAATTCTTAGCTCTAAGTGGTTTTGTGTTTAAGTTTTCTGTATATTGAAGGAAGCATCGAACAAATTCTGAAAGATCTTTCTCATTTCTAATACCATGTATGCATGGACAAAATCAGTCAAGCAGGAAAATAAAGAGATAATGAGCAACTAAGCATCTATTTGCATTCCCATGGGGCTCTGTGCATTCAGATGTGATATTTCCACTGTAACTTTAGTAGTTAAAACAAGGATTTCACTTGAAGTCCTGGATGAAGGATTATTGATCCAGAAGAAAGGAAAAATAAGAAGGAAGCAAAATTATCTTCTTACCCAAAGGTTCAAAAAGTTTAAAACTAGATTTTTTTCCCTAAAACTCTCCATCCAAACCAAATCAAACCAAACCAAACCAAACCAAATCATAAAGAAAACACATAATAAAAGCTAAAAAACAGATAAAAAACCAAACAAACAAAAAATAAAAAAAAAGGAGAGAGAGAAAAAATTTTAAAAAATTAGGAATTAAAATTGGATACACAAGAAGTTGTTGTGCATAAGATAGATCGGGGGGTTTTTTGAATAGATGGATAAACTGACAGATACTTGCAAATTTCCATGTTCATAGTTAAAACAAGAGCTTGTTTTTCTGAAGGAGTAAGGAGGTTGGAGATAATTTTCAGGATTGTGAAGTAACTTATTTCTATTTAAAAACTAAAAAAGTTCTTTAAAAAAGCTAAAAGAGGTGAGGATTTACTGGGGGTTTTTAGGCTATTTAAGTACACTTGCAATTACTGCAACAGCTAATCAAAAGTGTTGAGACTTAGCATCTGAACTTGAATGAATTCAGTTACACACCTTGAATGGATGCTTAAATACCTTATGTATTTATTCCAGTACTTTTTATTTGTTGTGATGTTTCCACATGCTTACATAAAAGCTTCTCTTTAATATCCTGCTTTTACAGCAACCACTTGTTAATCGCTTGATGTAATAGCAATGAATATCATTGAAGACTATGCTGAAGCTCACTGACATGATTTCTGAGCAAGAGTAGAGAAATGAGAAGAACTTTTATCTGTTTGTTCTGATCTAATGTCAGTAATGTGGAGGTGGGCAAACCAAATTTTTATATCACAACATAATTATAAGAAAATAACACCTAAGATGGCATTAAACTCCTTCAGTTAGATAAGAGATGTACTGAATATTGTAATATGTTTATAGCACAGAGGAACATGCTTTTATTCTTTCACAGGCTACACTTCCACTGTTATTTGGCCCAAATCACACCCTTGTCTGGCTTTTAAAACTATGGGAACTACTCAGTTTTCAAAAGCCTTTTTTTCATCCTTGTTTCTTTGACTAAAGAAGAAAGTGGATGGTGACATATTTCTACTCTATAGAGCTGTACAGGGTCTATTTACAGCATGTATTTGTCATAGAGTTTTGCTAATTGAAACATAACGCACAGATTATGCACATCAAAAACACCTTTCCGGTGACTAAATTAATCCATGTTATTCAGAGTACAAGCATGATGCTAGTGGTTCCTTTAAGAAATCTGGCTTTCTAGAACAGTTAAACATCAAACATCTCAACTTTCACACAAAGTGTTTTCATAATAAACAAAGTACATCACTCAAATTTTATGTCTTCTGCCTGTTATGGAAACTTTCTGTAAAGACTTTGGTGACTCCTCGTGGAAGACTTTGAAAGTTCTTCTTTTTCCCAAGTAATTCTGCAAATATTATCAGGTATTTGCTTTTCCTTTCTCATTGTAAGATGCATCACCTAAGACAGCAGATGACGTATCTCTGTGATGAGTCTTTCTGTTAAGGTAACAATATTTGTTCATGATATATATTCTGAGTCATGATATACACTATCATTTAATTCCTTTCATTATTTCAGGCAAAGAAGGGGGTATTAATGGCAGTCATTTCCATTTTGGTCATTGTAGTTGAGACTGTCTTTGTCAGTCTTAAAATAATGTATCAAGCCTGGAGCATCCCTAGAGGAAGAGAGAAACAATTTTTTCTTATTGTAACCTCCCCTGCACCCCCCCCCTTATCCCTCCACAAGTTATGAAATAAAATAATTTCGTCATTCTACCGTATAGGTAACCCAGTAACACAATCCCTGTATGTGTGGGCTAAACATCCATCACATATGGCACAATTCCAGTTTATGCTTGAGCCTTTTACTCTCTGTAGTGCACACTGTTTTCATAACTTTCTGTTCATTATATTTTCCTTAGATGGCAGCTGACTGGTGAAAAGAAAGGGTGAAGGCTTGTGGGAGTAGGAGTGGGCTGTTTAAATGTGATTGGAAGGAACTTAACTCTGCATAAAATTATGTGCCTATGTTCGGTCAATTTACCACCCATATACTTTTTTGCATGTAACTGAAAAAGAAGAGAGACTGGAGGGTGTGAGGAAGACTATAAAATTAAATATTGTAAAGATATCAGTAAAGAAAGAATTTAAAATTAAAGGTTTTTTTTTTTTTTCTAACCCGAGGAGGAGGAGAATGGTCTGTGGAATCAAAATTCTAAATGTTGTCTACTTCTTTATCTCTAGGCATCCTTTACTGGATACTCTCAGTGAAATGTGGGTGCCACTGCAGTTTACAGATATCGTATGAATACTTTTTTTTTTTTTTTTTTTAATGTGGAATTGTCCAGAAATGAGAATAGTGGGTTCCATGAAAGACCTTATATAAAATCTAGATAAAATAATATAAGGGTTTCTAAATGTAAATCAACTATGCATCTGTATTTGGTTTTCTTCTACCCCTCCCACTGTACCCATTCCCAATCAATGAAACAAAGGAAGAAAAGAGAGCAGAAAGACATTGACACTGGCTTCACAATGAAGGACAGTTCTACGCTTAAAGCACAAATGCACTTGTAATGTTTGCAGTACATCATATACTCGCTCAGATTATACTGTTTAAAACCAGCCTTTGCTTTTTGAGATTTTGAGTACAGATAGAATTTTCTGAGAATTTACAAGTAAATTTGTTTCTTAGCATATGAGTTAATTTGAAAATTTTTTAAAAACTTTAGTACTTTCTTATCAGAATATGTCACAAATCTTTTAAATAATAAAATATGTCTTCAGACCAGCTACTTTACAAAATCTCATTGAATTTTGTTACACAGGTGTTACTTATAATCTGAATACTCATTTTAGGGTTATATATATTTTTTTCTAGTATTATATATAAATGACAATTGAGTTTCAGTGACTTGAAAGACTGACTACCTTTTTCCTCAAAATGTCACCTAATTTAACTGTTAAACACAAGATCATTACTGCTTTTGAGGAGATAGGCAGGCCATGTTTTATTTACTTTGGAATTATTTCTATTTATGCTCTTTCCTTCTTTCAGATACATTCCCCAGTTCTACTTTTTTATATAAGGAAAGAGAAGTCTAGTTAGTGCATCTTTTTTCTCTACTTAAGGCAGGAAAGCAGGTGTTGTATATCCCCAAATTTTAATTTAATTCCCTTACATGCTCATTAGCCTGGACCTGGAAGGCTAGAACATTTATCCTGTTGATTTCAAAGGTTACAGAATTTCAAGTTCTTTCTGTTCTTGCATAAATAGGTGAAAATGAGAATACTCTACTCCAGTCAGTAGTTCAAAGATAGCTGATTAGGTTTTATAGAGCAACAAAACTAGCAATGCCAGTCTGTGAGCTCAATTCAAGTTTCCTTTGACAAAAACATCAAGGCCAGCTAAGTAGAATAGAAGTGATAAGAATATAGTTATCATTCATATCATCCATTTGTTATTCCTATTTGTTATCTGCCACAGATTGCTAATAGCAGGAATTTGACAAAAAAAGACTGAAGGCATAGTAAAAGTAAAACCCTTTAGTATTTTTGTAGAAAAGTTCACCTGAGTAATCGGTTTCTTAATTCAGGTTTTTCTATGTCTTGTGATGAAAGACGCGAGTGTTTTCTTATGAGTTTTCAGAACACTGAAAACATTAGGTCTTTTATGTGGGGGAATCAATTTATCAATGGCCATGTTCCCTTGCTTAGAATCATGCATTTCTTCAATTTGATTGTAATTTTGATTAGGTTCCCTGCCTCCAGCTCTGTGTTGAGAGCTATTGTGGAGTAACTTGCCAGAATCAATAAGGATATCTGATGTCATTCCCATTTTTGACCACAGGTATACTCTTTAGGTCTTTGGCATACTGAGAATTTAGTAAATTTGAAAAAAATGCTATTTGGAAGTCTTGTGGGGAGAAATTTTCATTTATCATTATTTTTTGACATGTCTTTTCAACACCGTTATCATCCATTATGCTGATGATACTACTCATTTTCAAGTCAAAAGTATTAATTAAAGTTACATTACGCTTAGTGAAAAAGCTTAATATCATAACTTGTTATTTCATTAGTAATCTCCTAATTACATCCCAAACAGCCTCAGACTGATTAATTTCTTTTCTTACTGTTTATCTACAAATTAATCTTACAACTTGAATTAGTACATTTATTCATAAAGAGATTTTTATGAAGTGCTCCAGTAAGTTAAAAAATTATGAGTTGTACATTCCTTTCTGTAATTTGACAAAATTGAAGGTCTAATTTATTGATGATTTTACATGATCATTTTTATCATAGCTTTGAATTAGTTTTCTACATCTATCTGATTTAGAGTTGCTTTGCATTAGGCTGGAAATCGTGTACATTAGTTCTGTCTCAGACGATCTGGTTAATATTGATATCTATAATGAGTAAGGATCTTTCCTGGGTAAAAGGGTTGCTTGAATTAAAGACAAAGGAATCTGCTTCAGCAGTGAGAAACCTGGTTAAAATACTGATATTTGAATAACGCTTAACAGACTCTATCAAGTCTAGTCTTCATCAAGGAACTGGGGAAAAATCATGGTCTCCCTAAACTATAAATATGCAAAGTACGTGGATGCATAACATGTGCAAGAATATTTTTTTTCATTTCTACCATAATGCCCCTATAAAATTATGAAAAAGGCCCAAGCAAACTACAGAACAGGAAAAGGAGCCGGAAATAATGCACAGAATTTTGAAAATCCAGAACTAATAAACTAAGCCAATATGTGTGTGCATGCTTAGGTACATTTTCAAGTGAGACTCGTCTTTAGCACTGTCTTAGCATTTTCAGGTTCCAAAGAGAGTGAGAATGCAATAATGAAAGTTTATTTTCACTGTCAGTTTTGCCTTCCTCCTTCTCCTTCTGTTGTTTGTTCATTGCAGTTACAAACACGGGAAAGCTCAGAGCTTAGAAAATAAGTTTTTTGATGTCCAGCAGAAATAGTATCATCCAACTCAGTTATGACATTTTGTCTTTCCATACTTATTAAATTTTCTCAGCAGGTTTCTATGTTCTGAATACTCAGCAGCAGCCAGCTCTTCACTTCCATAAAACAACATCTAAGCTCCATAAAGGATCCATTATCTGTAGAATCCTAAATACAGTCCTTACACAGAAGAAGCACACAGAGGAAGCACTTTCATCAGGCACCATCTGATAAGAATATCACAGAAACATCATCTGTTCCTCTGGCGGGGGTGGTTAGTATCTTTAGCCTAGTCATGTAGAACTGTGATAATTGAGGTGTCTCGGCTTGGTCACAGTCGGTGCCATTCTTATGCAGTTAGCTAGCCAGTGAGAGTAATACAGCTGTATCGCACTAAAAGTCAAATTGTACCAGAATGCACAGAAGCATCACTCAGGAAAAGGTTTTGATGCTTTGCTCATCTAGTAATTTCTCCTTGCTTGCTAAAAACAGTTGCCAGAGATTTCTTTCTCCTTTTTCTACTTTTGTTTGTTAAGATTTTTTTACTGTTCCCCCCCCAAGATCTGTTTTTTCAGAGAAGTAAAAAGTTTTCATGGAAAATATAAGTTATGATAAAACTTTCTGGGCTTTTGGGTGAAATTATTAATTATAAAGGCCACTACAAAGAATAGACCACAGGCTCAGTGGTTCAGTTAATCATCTCAGGAGTGAGCAAAATTTTAATGTCTATACTAAGTTGTTTAAGGCAAGAATGAAGTTTAGTTCTTCCTAAAGGTAAGCAAAGTACCCTCATGCCTCAGGGTCACTGAAGAGATTATTTGCTTAGTGATAAATTTCAGGTTTTTGCTGGTGGAAAATGAAAGTAAATTTCAACCTTTTGACATTTTACATGTGAAACTGAATTCTTGTTCACCAGATGGTGTTTATATTTCTTATAAAATTTACTTATTTGCTTCCCACAGCCCTAACTTACAGTAATCTCCTGCATTCTGATGGCTCAAATACTTAGTTGTTTATTTTTACCCTAAAATAAATCAAATGGTGTTGTTCTGTGTTTGAAATGTAGAGCAGGTCATAGCTTTTTCTGCTGTAAATTTTCAAAAATACTCCTTTTCTATGAATCCAGATTAAAAGTGATATTCACAACATTATCCTTTTACAATTGAAAAATAGAAATACAAGAATACTTGACGTAAGCAAATGAAATATCAGATTCTGTTGAAATATATCTAAGGCATAACTCCTACCATTCAGTTGACAGCTGTATCTCATCCTCCGGTTCCCCAAATAAAGGCAAATTGTACAAATGGGATGAGCAGCAGGCAAAGAGGGTTATTTCCTTAAACAAACACATTAACGTTTGGAATGATCGAAAGTGTCCCCAGTAGTCACTAGCTGCTACTCCACTGGACTCCCATGGTTTCTGTGTTGTATCTGCCACCTTCTTATACCTTGGATGTCTCTTGGATATTCATGTGCCCCTTATTGGTGCAATTTCATTCTGGAAACGTTTGTACGATGTAAAGTTATTGTAAGTAGAGGATGTCTATTGCAGATTTTGATTATTTAATTTTGGTAAGCAACATTAATAATTCTAACATTCATAATTCTGTAATTATGTATTCTTATAACCACAATAACGTATGCTTGAAAACTTCCTTTGATATCTACATGTAGGCACAGAAAGTTGGCAATTTAAGTCAAAATCATTAGTTAGTATTTGAAAATTATGTAAACTGCCATGATATCATATTTAAGTAACAGTAGCAATTTTCATGGCATCTGAGCACTCAGGAAGACTGCCAATCTTCAAGTGAGTTCCCAATGCCAAAAAAGAAAGTGCGATTTAGAGTTCCTGAAACATAAAGCATCTGCTGTGTTCTATATTCTTTTTCTATATTCTTTTTTGCTATTAATTCTTTCTTTATATCAGATGCAAAAGCAGGGGTTTTTAAACATTGTTCTTACCAAACTTTGAGGCAAAATGTCTCAGTTCAGAAAACTATACTTATGATATTTTTTGCTTTGTCTTTCTCTTGCTTTACAAAGAGGGCTCCACAGAATTTCTTTCTGAACTCTCTTTTAAGTCTCAGAATATGAGTTTCCTGTGTTTCCTGGGAAACAGCTTTAGGTAAACCAAAAAAACCACATTTAGTTTGGTATAAAATTTTTGACTAGGAGAACTATACTTTTATAAGTTTAAAGTATGTTGGCACCTATTATGCTTGTGCAACCGATAAGATTTCTACAAACATGGGCATCTTTATATTATGAAGCTTTCTGCTAGGCCCTTTGCCAGAGCAGCATGAAATAGCATTATGGACTCACTGGACAGTTGCCATGGAATTTTCCACAAGGCAGTTTGTGAACTGATTATGGATTCTTCATAAGCTAAAGAGAAGTTCAAAGGAATCATTAATTACAGTAAAATTGGGCTGATAGTTGCAAGTATCTGCTTTTAAAAAAGCATCAAGATCAAATGAATCATGGACTTATCAGCTAACCCAGCTTCAGACTGAGCTCTACGAAACTCACAGGTGCCATAAGAATTTCTTTGGAACCCATCTCAGGTGTTTCTGAAGGCACTGTTGTATGGATGTGTGTGGATAGATGCAAGTTTGCCAGGACTCTGATGCATCTCCGTGCTGAGCTGATCGGGTTGAAAGCCTTCTAAAGTGAATCTGGTTCATGACCACCTTGCTTGGAGCACATGCCAAGTGAATCTGAAACTTTTCACATATACATGTGTGTAACTACACCCTCTTCATTTATATAAAGAGAAGAGTTCTGATTATAGTGTAATTTATGGGAAAAAAATTGAAAAAAGGGGTGAAATAATGGGAGACCTTCAATGGTTGTAGAGAAGGAGTTCATGAAATCCCTTTGAGCCTGTGTTTTTTCATTGCTGTTGACACTCTTGAAATATTTGGGATGAAATACACAATTCTTATATGAAAATTTATTAGTTTTATTTAATATTTTTAATGTGTACATCACATAAAATGGTTTCTCTCACCTATTTCAGGCTGTGTGCATGATACTATATAGTAAAATATCTTTTCAAGAAAATCTCAAAATACTATAAAAGTATTTAAATGCAGTGCTTGTTGTTCAGAAACTCACCTGTGACAAAAGATAGGATTTTTTACTGATTTTTTAAAATATATTTTCACTCATTAGTTTCAATATGCTCATTTTTTACTATGGTTGCAATGCCATCTGTGTGGGACTGTGTGTAGTGCGTGTTGGTGTGTGAGAGAGGACATAGAGCAAAGGAATACAAAAACTCTTGAAACATTTCACTATTCCAAAAAGTAGTGAAATAACACATTTTCTGGTGACCAAACTGGCTACTGGTTAACATCTTGCTACTCACCAGACTTGCATAAATCTTTTCAAATGCTCTCACCAATGATTTACTGTGTTCTGGCTTTTCAGCATATTAAAATCATATATAGTAAAGTCCAGAACTAGTCGTCTTACATGATATTAATTATGCCCATAAAATTTCTAATGGGAGAGTCAGCCCTGATTAAGTACTTTCTGCACTATTAGCTATAATAAATCTAATATGAAGTTGACTTGAAGTATTATTTATATGTACACAACTATAGGCTGGAGTTTCAAACTCCTTTGAAATTTAGTTAATTTTTTATTGGTTATTAAATTAGCACCATATACTTTATGTCGAATGTGAAAGATATCCAGAAATTCAGTAAACCCACTTTTATTGTAGTTGCCAAAATGCTGTCTTGATACAGCCATGCTGTTATAGAATATTCATCACACAGCTTTGTGGGGAAACAGGTCACTAGTAGGTTTGTTTTAGTGTGAGAAAAAGATTTCCATTCCACTATTAAGGAGAGATTGAATCATTCATCAACATTTTATTGGATCAACTAATGTACAAATAGTAACAATATTGTTAGAGGAGGAAACCAGGAGGAATCTTGGGTTATATAGCAGTTGTACTGCAATGCAAATGCAATGTCTAGAATTTAGTGCTCCTGACAAAGTAGTAACAGACAGAGAATTTCTTATAGGAACTTGCAGTATAGATTGCTCCATAGCCCTCTTTTAGGTGAAAACAGATCATGCTGAGCACTTATTTTGCCATACAGACCAAAGTATATGACGTACTTACTAATATATATGTCTAAGGATTTAGACACTAAAATAAAACAAGAACATAATAAAAAATATTGTTATGACTACCTAGGACTTTCCTTCTAAATAAAAGCATATTTTTCTGAATTTTTTTGCGATCTGATTCACATTTGGGGATATATATAAACATGTTTTAATAGATTAAATAAGGTGATTTCATACATATATGTTTGTTGCTTTCTACTAGTACTGATATTTACTAAGGGGGGAAAATCATTCCCTTTTCCTCAGACTGTCTGAATGATAGGTTTTAGTATAAAACACAAGATGAGAGTATAGGTAAATATAAGGGTTTCTTAATGAATAATTCAGATATTTTTAATTTTACTGAGAAAAAGTCAAAGTAACACATTTATTCTCATTCTCTAGTCCTAGTGTGCAAGTAGGCTCAGCATTCTTAGGAAATTAGGTAGTTTATCTTTATCCTTAGTATAGCACTAGACCTTCAGGAAGAACTATCGTCCTTGGGTGTCCCTCCAGTCTTGAAAGTGCATAGCTGTGAATGCAGATGAACAGACTGAGTGTGTACAAGGGCACAAAGACTTGTTACAAAGAGCGACATATAAAGAAATTGGTGTCAGAAACATGACAGTCCTTGAGGACAGTGGAGAGACCATAACAGGAATAATATCGTACTTAACATTATTTGTTTAGTGTGCCTTGGGCAGAATAATTCTGCTGCTGATCGGTTCAGTAAGAGATACAATATGATCCTCTCAAGTCCTTTCACTTGTACTGTAAGATTTAACAACTGGTTAAAAACTTTTTCCCTATTGAAATTATCAAATATAGGTAATACACTACAGTAATAATTATATTTTAAATAAAGTTAAAATTAATAAGCTGCATGATTTCACAGCAGAACACTTTAGACATCTACTATTCATCTTTAGTCTTCTTTTTAGCTATCTAGATTTTTAAACTATGATTTGGAAGTAGTCTATAATACAACCTCATTATTTTGGCCTGAGAAACTAGTCAAGGGTTCAGGTTTCAGTTTTTTTCTGTTTGCAGTAGGAGAAGAAATCGATTAATTTGAACTATAATTTTCTGATGCAATTATTGTTTTTTATGAAAGAGATAAAAAGGGTTTGTTTTTTTAATTAATGATTCCAGGATGGCTCAAAAAAAAAGGGACATCGCTTCTATTTCCTGTATCTTTTCTACTGATAAGCACGTCATTCCCCAAAAACCTCCCCTCTGCCCTGCATTCTACTGCTACTACCTGGCTTCTGCAATTATCCATTATTATTTCTCTGCTGACACTTTGACTCATGGACCTACGGGTAAACTTGGAAATTCTGACTGCTGTTCTCATTCCATTTAGATTGTGTTCTTGAGAAGATTTCATGTATCTTTTTGAGAAAGGATTTTTGCCTAATAAGGATATTTGAGTTTCAGAAAACACTTTTTTTTCTAGATTATTAAATTAAGAACATTGATTATAGCCACTAGTTTAAATGGTATTTTCTTTATCATAAAGAAAGCTTTCTTTATATTTCCATGGCTGAGTTACCAGCTACAGCTGGGCTTACTAGTATGTAACTGGGACAAGTAACCAAGGAGGCTGCATAAAACAGGCTCAAATCATTAGCTCGATCATTATCAAACTTCTAGGAAGAAATGGCCTGTTTCACTTAGCAGTTTTTCATAAAATAGCTTGGCACAGCTCCTAGTAGAATGCATTTCAGGTACTGCTAGTAGCACAAACGTGTAGATGCCGCTGCTCACTATAAGGAGTGAACAGAAGACCCAAATTTTGTTGTGTGGTCTGGAGTCATGTGGTGAAAAATTATCTGGTTTTCTTTATTAGGACACAAAGGCGTGAATCCATAGTTACTATAAATAACTGATTTAGGACTAGAAGTGGCAGCTGACATCTGTAAGATATAGTGCTGTTCATTTCTTTTACTTCATTGGTTTAGCCATAGAAAGTGAAGCCTCCCCTCTTTCTATTCACTTTTTGCCTTTCCCAACACACATGCAGAAGAATGTGATAGAAAGACCTGATAGTATCTGTATTCAGACTTGTGCTCAGATGTAGGAAGATGACTAAAGTGGGAGAGTCCAGTGGATATGTCTGAAATATCTTCTCAGCTGAATCCAGGCTCAGATTTAGCTCTTGTAGGACGGTGGGACAATCCAGTACAAACACTTTATATGTATTATCCTCTTAATTATTGTCCCTGTTACAATCCTGTCTGCACTGTGAGCCCTGAGATAAGCTAATGTGTCACCACTGGTGGTCTGGAGTGACCAATCTCAAACTGAATAGCTAGCTGTCTGTGAGATCATCCCTGTAAGGTTTAATTATCATGCCTCTACATGAGATAACGTTTTAGTCAGGCTCAGACCAGGATATCAACGTAAAATTGTAAATACTTCCTGCTTAGCTACAAATATACTTTAAAGGCAATAGGGATATCAATTTCTGGTTCGGACCTTTTCTTGAGTTCATCATTTCTTTTGGCAGTGCTGATGTAACTAGTGATTAATTTCTCCCTAGTCTACCTGTGTGACATATGGTTCCATTACTTACTTCCCACCCTTTATTTTGTACTTGGTGGCATCAATCACCTTATACTTAATTGAAAAGTCATTGTGGCATATCTTGTGAAGGAGTTGGTGGAAGTTTATAATAGGTAAGGGAACTTCTGTAATGAGAAATTAGACACCTTGCTCATATTTAGACATTTCAGACAGCTAGTGCTGAGTTCAGCTGATCAAAATAGGCATCTATTGCCATTCAAGATGTTATTAGTGTCATTCTTCTTTTCCTCAGACAAAGAAAACAGGTTTTCAGACGGCGATGTTTAGAGTCTATCAGCTCCATGAAGATGTCTCAGAGATCTTCAGGTACTGTCAATGTATAGAGAAATAAACAGAATTACTTAATTTAGATAAAATGAATGTTACTGTCATTTCCAACTGTCCTTTGATTTAGCTTGTTTTATTTTGGTTTTAAATGGATGATTGCCCCAAGACTTGTTTTCATCATTATTTTTGCTTGTTTGTGGGTAGTGCCATTGATGCCTGCATATTTTCTTAAGTTAAATAAACAGCAGGAATATTTAAAAAACAATTAGTAAATAAGCTGACATTTGTGAAAATGTGGAAATGTACCAATGTCTTAATTAATGGATAACTAGATAAATATATTAAATACATTTCCAACAAATTGCTTTAGCTTCTAAATAAACTTTAAAGGAACCTATGCTGACTTCAAAGTTTTCTCATAAAAAGGATCATCAAGTGAAGGAACATCAAGGTATACATGAACTAGGCATTTGTAGCTAACAGAAACTTATCACCTACCAATAGGCTAAATTCTGAACCTTAATACCAAATGAAATTCCTTTTTTTTTTGGTGCATGCAAATAGAGAGAGTGGTGACTTTTCTACCGTGTCAGATGAAGGGAAAAAAAGTCAAAAATGGTAGGGGCACAAAGCTATCATTTTTTCTTGGGCTAGTTGCATTCCCTAGTGATTCTACTGAGTGATGGAGGTTTCATGTAAACATCAATGACACTGAAAACTGGTTTATAACTCAGTGTGACAGCTACTAAAGTCTCAGAATTGCTTTGCTGTAATCCACCCTGTCTTTCTCAGTTAGCAAACATTATCCCAATTACAGTTATGCCAAATATAGGCAGAACAGATGCTTCTTACAAGCAACAACTAATTTCTAACTGCAAATTTATAAATATAAAAACATTGATTGCCAATTCAAAGTGCATTACATCAATGGCTAGAAGAGAAAAGATGAAAATATTGTTGTATTATGATGTGGCCTCATCAAAGCCAAAATCTTTATTGATGTTTCTGGGGAAATAGGATTGCAGTGACAGGGCTGGGTAAAGATTAAACTAAAAGGTGAAGAAAATCCTGACAGAATCCATTCAGATAGAATTTCAGTTCCAGTTCTTTTTGGTAGAGAAAGGTACATTAAGTAGAACAGTTACAATAGATGTAGAGTTATAAAATAAATTAATACCCTCTGAATAGAATACACCTGTAATTTCCACATAAGTTGATCATAAACAACTCAACAAAACCATCAAGCTAGGTATGTGGAGAAGAAAAAAAGTAAACCCCCACATTTAGGCTCCTATGAATGCTGTTCTTTGGGTACTAGCCATAGTGCATTAGCATATACTTTCAGAGAGAACAAAAGTATCTCCTGCGAAACTGTAAGAGCAGTTGTACCAGGTCTCCAGCCCAGCATCATCATGTATTTAACAGTGGGTGCCTAGGAAGCAGAACATGGCAATCTGTAAGCTCTTGGAACAGTTTGGTTTTCTACGTGATGTCAGTATGGCCACAAAAAGGGTCTAGATATAGGTTGTGCAAGATTCCTGTTCAGAATTAGAAAAGTGTATGTTTCCTTGCTAGTTGAGCAATTAGAAAAAGACTATAAAATTATAAAGGTTGAAGGACAAAAATGGGGGAAATGCTGATAAGTCAAAATTATTATAGATACTGACAATTACATTTTTATTTCTATTGGAACTGACCACATATTTCTTTGGTCTTCCAGTCTGTCTGACTGGTTAAAAAAAATGATTGTCATTTTAATTCAAAAGCTTTATAAATTAAATGAACAGCATAGCATTTTTTACTATTCATCAACACAGGTTCCTCAGAAGCATGTAATGAACTCACCTTCAAGCTTGGAATAGGATACCCGAGTTTGAATTTTTTCTAGTTAAAAAGGATTTTGAGGCTGTATATCCCAATTTCTGAAGGAGTACAAATATTATATTTAATAAGGATAACTGTATCCTTTTTTTCCTCAATACTCACTTCCCCATTTTTTAGCAATGTCTGCTAAATATCGTGCTGACCTGATTTTTCAGTGTGTTTTAGCTGTACTAAAGAGTATCTCCAATTCCAACTGAATCCTTGAGGAAAGCAGGACTATGCAGATTGCTAATGGGGCTAAGTATCAAACAAGTACACAGTACTCAGCCATGCCAAAATGGCAACAGTCCTGGCCCTTCATGGCAGCAGCGTGCCATGCATCTTGAGAAATTTCCTGGGGCAATCTTAGATGTCAGCAATCTCTTCTCAGGATGTTTTGAGGATTATAGACTTGAATTTTGGTACTTAAATTACTTCTGAGTGCCACATTCGGTACCCAGGAGCCTCACATCTGCAAAACAGAACTTAGATTAGAATTTTTCTCTGCTTTCATGGTTCTTAACTTCAAGTTGATGTTTTATAAATTTTAGTTGCAAGTACTTTGGAAGCATAGAATATTCAGAGACTATTGATTAATTATTCTTTATATAGAGATATATATTTATATAAAGATCAATTTGGTTTTTTGGTTTTTTTTCCTATTGTATTCCTGCCTAAATGATTTAGACAAGGGATATTTTCTAGAGGAGAGTCACTGAATGGGTAATTAATGCAATTAATGAAGTCAATTTCTTCTATGTTTTACAGATAATGGGAATAAGATTTTATCCTTTATAATGTTCTGGAAGACTGGTAACACTAAGAGCCTGAAACTACTTTAAGAGGCAGTGATGACTTACAGGCAGGAGAGGCCACACTCAATTCAAGAAATTACATAGGACTCTGACCAAGACAAAAAACTGATTTTTCCTATTCATGCAGATTTGTTTAGATTGACTAAATTTTTGAAAGATTTTAAGGAAATTAAGCTTTATCTCTTATTTTCTGGTAGACTTTTTAGGTTTCTTTTTGTCCAAAATTATATTTGTTTTATGACAGCTAGCTATTTCACTAAATAATCCCCTCTTAGCACCTGAGAAAAGCCAAGAGTATAAGTGCAGCATAACTAAAATAATTATAATTTTTGGAGGCTGAAGTATTAATTTCCATTCCAGAAGAAGATTTTGGCTGCCCATTCCAAGAAGAGGAAACTTACATGGAAGTTTTACAAAATCCTGGCATTTACATGGAATAAGTGCAGTCAGCCTAGCAATTGTGGCACAATGGCCCTTTTCAGTCCTGTAAAGCAGATAATGAAAAGAATTTAAAGAGGGAATTAACCAAAAGTGTAATATGTCCTTGTATAAAGCTATCACATGCTTGAAGTTTGAATATTGTATGTAGATCTAGTGACCTCATGTCTTTCTATTCCTCTCTCTAACTATATGACTATAAATAAATATAGACCTAAAATATACATAGAATATTATGTAATAGGATATATGCAATATATGTAATAGAACTACAGAAGAGGGAGCTGAGGAAAGGACTGAAGCAATTTCTGTACAAAGAAACATGAGATCCCATGGACTTTTAAGACTGCAAAAGATTTTGCTGGAAAAAAGGTGGAAGAGGAATGGGAAAACACGATATGATGGATAACATAGAGAACATAGATAAGGAATGGAAATTTACAACATAAGATTTGGATGACATAAGATTTGTAGGACACTGAATCAGAACAAGGAGCAAATATTTTTAACTAAACTATAGAAAAACAACCATAAAAAGCTTAGTAAAGTGGAAAACACATTACAACATGTTGTCATGTACAAAACCAAAAATGCATTCAGAAAAAAAGAATGATGAAGTCATAACAAAGGCAATAAGCATGATTTTTGAAAGGGATCTAAAGCTTAAAATGAAACAAAAAGGCAGCAAATCGTACAGACAAAAGTATTATTCTTTACTTGGCCTGCTGTTTTAAATATCTATCTAGTGCACACCATGAATTTATATGGTGGGTTGATCTAACTAGGTTTATATTACCCTTTTTTTTTTTTTTTTAAACGTGATTTTCCAGTTATAATTTCATTGCTCTTAATACTTTTTCACACTTTGTCCGTCACTATGGCACTTGTGCTCCAAAATTGATGCCTACCTTCATGCTTAATATCGACAAAGAGATCAACCACTCACTTCTGGATCATTGTCCTGTCACCAGGGCTTGTTTCCCTCCCATTCATCCCATAACTGCGACAGTAGCAGATACCAGATAAGCTCCTCCCTGCTGAAATGGTAGCAGCCTGAGAAAGAGCTGCTGCAGCATTTAGGAAGTATAGACACAGCTGTGGGAGAGGACAGACCGGGAGAAATATCTGTGGAGAAAGCAGTTGCTGGCAAGCAGGACGTTTGTTCCTCAAACAAGGATACAAGGCCAACAAACCTCCCCTGACGCTTTCCACCCCCTTCGTTCCTTATTGACAATTTCAAAACCCTCCACTGGTGTTTGCAAACTCCTCTCTCTGTAATCAACACTGTCAATGACACAGTATTGAATTTTTCACCTCCAGGATGAAGATGAAACAAATCTTTGTCAATAAGGTAGGACAATTCAATTTTGTTTTCAAAATGCTGAAAGATGGAGAAGACACTTCCATATCTGTGCCTACTCTTTTTTTTTTGTTTTGTTTTTTTTTCCTTTTCTTTTTATTTCCTCCCCCCTCCTTAGATATTTTAGGCATGACCAGGTGTGCATTTGGAATGCTGTTAGCTATTCTCTTGGCTTAACACTTTGAGTGACCATACGAATAGTTCTGTTTAAATTGAATTTAAAAATTTTAAATTGTTTAAATTAAAATTAAGTACTGTTCCGTTTAAATAAAATGACATTGATTCATCAGAACGCTTTCCACATTTTTTTCAGTACTGTTTTCAATAGTGTAGCCATTGTAAAAAGAATAAATTCTCTCAGATAGTGAAAACAAACTTTTTGATCTTTTCTTCTTCTTGAGCAAGTGATGATTTGGAAAGCAGCTTAGTTTTTGTACTGTCTCATCTTACATTATTTATATATTGCCTAGCATAAGAAATTACAGTTTTCATGTAGGAATTCTGGGTTCTGTTGTGTACACAAGAAATTATAACGTTTAGAACTGAAACCATAAAAATTGCTTTTACTGGTTCTTTGCTGAAAAAATTAGTAAGAGATCTTGGTGCTGATATTGCAAACCCCATCCATTTATTGTGATTTAACAAAAATTACTTTAGCCCTCACAACCTACAGAAATGCTGTGATGTGAAAAAGATGACACTAAAAGTTACATTATGTTCAGAAAATGTATTTATCCACTATAATGTATAATTTTCCCAAAGAAATGTGGTTTCACCTGAATGACCTGCTGACATAAATGAGGATTTCAAAATTCTGGAGTGCTGAGAAGATCTGCTAAAAGAGCTTGTGAATAACAACTCTCACATCATCAATGAACATTCTCCAACACCTGGTACTGATCTCTTTGAAACTCCCTTCTGGGAATTCTGCTTTTCACAGTGCAGAGAGATGGCACATTTAATTCTTACATAACAAAGTCACAGAGTTGTAGTAGTTGAAGTTCTGAAAGCATTTTCATGAAAAATTTTTCTCCTCTTTTCAGGAGTGTATAGGTAAGTTTAAAAACAAACAAACAAACCAAAACAAACAAACCAAAACAAACAACGGTTTTGGCAGAATGCAATGTTTTGAATAGATCCTAGCAGTTGCCAAGGGGTAAAGTGGAGCAAAGATGGGGATGAGAACTTATTTAAATGGTTATTCTATATAATAATCCTACGCTGCTCCCGTGGAAATAATTTCCTCCTTTCCCTTGGGCCATTTCAGGTCAGCTGTCCTGGCTGTGCTCCCTCACACCTTCTCGTGCCCCTGCTCACTGGCAGAGCGTGGGCAACTGAAAAGCCCATGACTCAGGGTGAGCGCTACTGAGCAGCAACCAAAGGATAGTGTGTTATCAATGTTATTCTCCTGCTGGCTAATGAAAAAATGAACTCTATCCCAGCTGAAACCAAGACATTATCCACCCTTTATTCCTACCATAGAACACCATGTTCGGAATATAAACTGGGGGTTCTTGTCTGGGAGGGGTTGATAGCTGCTTGGGGACAGGCTGAGCATTGTGTAGCAGCTGGCGAGCAATTTTACTGTGCATCCCTTGTTTCTCTTGGGCTTTATTCCTCTATCTCTCTCCTTCGAAATGCAATGTCAATATTATTAATAATTATTATTACCAATTTTTTTTTTTCAGGTTTTAAACTGTTCTTATCTCAACACAAGGTTTATTTTTATTTCCAATTCTCCTCATCACTGGGGGCAGGAGGTTTGTGGTGGGTTTGGGGGATTGCTGTCGAGTAAGTGGCTGCATGGTACTTAGTTGCCACTGTGTCAACTCCTTTTGGTTGTCCTGGAAATTGCATTCAGATCTCCAACCCATAGGATGCTTCCTGATAAATGGAGCTTGATGGACAAGCTTGTCAGGAGAACAAAAGAACCCCACACAAAGTAAGGATGGTTCAAAAACCTGTGACCTTGGTGATCCAACTGGTCTTTGCTATCAGTGGTGTTAAATCAAAATATTTTTCCTCACTACAGTACAAGGTAAATTATGTGAACCTGTTATTGATATAGATTCTTAAAACAGAACCAGAACAGAACAAGAAAACACAGTCTTTCCAGCATTAAAGTGCCCTGTCCTTTCTTTACAGTTAGACTGTTAAAATTTATTTTTTTAATACCACTTAAGGAAAACATTTTGTAAGAGGCACAAACTTTAAGAGTATTTTTAAATTGTTAACTTTACATCTACTAAAAATGGTCGTGGCTCACAGAGCAAGGTATTATTCTTATCAAATAATACTTATTTGGACAATGTGAGCTATCTTCTGCTATTTATCTATACTATTCAATAACATTGATAATACAGACTTAAACCAAGGTAGAAACACAATTATTTACTGTTGTCTTTTGGATTACTTTCTCTCTGTAACACAGAAGATTAAACATAATCATTCCAGCTGGAAACACTTTTGAGCCTAATCAAAGACAAGCTCACAAAATAATTTTACCTGTTATTTATATGGTTTATTAAAAAAACCCCTCTGAAACCAAAAAAGAAAAAACAGTTAAAAAGAATGTGATTAGAATTCATCATAATAAAGTACTTAGGGGTTTTTTTGTAAGGAAGCCTTTTTTCATGTCAAAGTGCTATGTGGAATGAATAGATATTTATTTTTCTCTAATCTAGAATGTTTTTGAGGCATTATACATGAGTTTGGCTTTCTTTTTTTGCTTGCTTGCGTTTTTTTAATCAGTACAGTAAGAGAAATACCTTGTTTGCTTACCAGATACATTAGTATAATAAATATGTGAAGATAGTATAGTGCTGGCTGCCAAATTCTTATTTGATTTTTGTAAAGTTGCTTTGAAAGGTGTATCATTATGCTAGCAATTCTGAAAGTAATTTGAACTTATAAATAGATGTCTAATAAGAATTTAGGAGAACAACATATATTTTCATGTCTGCAATGAACATTGTGACTCTTCATGCTAGTTTCCTTTCCACATCATCTTCCTTTCTATTCTTTACCTCTTTTCTTTTTTTAGAGAGTTTATATTTGGATGCCCATTTTAAATTTTTTTTTTTTTTGGTGACCAGAACAATCTGTTTAAACAAACTCTAAAGAAAAGAAAAGCATTGTTTCAATTTTCTATTCTTTCCTGGGATCAGCCAGAAATTATTGTTTAATTGAACGAGTTTTGGTGAGTTAGAAGGACAAGTCTTTTTTTTCACTTTTCTGTAACTGAACCTTTCAAAAATTGTTCATGGAGATTTCAGTGAAATTTCTCTTGCTGCACAGAGACTTTCTATCTTTAGTCCATTAAGGCCTTTGAAAGATTCCATGTCTTATCATAGTACCAACCCTGATATATCCACTTATTGCTCAGAATAACAACAGCACGTTTATATTTTCTATTTTTCTGAGCTTATTGGTTATTTCTATAACACTGGTAATGGTGGGAGGCTTGAAGGAGTGAGTTTGCTGTGGAAATAATTCAAATCTTGTCATAATTTGTGCTCAGTGTCACAACCCTGGCTGCCCTACAGAACTGGGACCTGAAGGACGCCAAGAACTTATTCTGCTTACATTCTATTCAGCTACAAAAAGTGAAGATCTGACAGAATTTAGGATCTGGATTTATAAATCTGGAATTATACAGACATTAGCACTTTTAATTTTTCTAAATAAAACAGACAAACCTTTTAATGTTCCAGTTTTAACAGCTTCTGTCCTACAAGATGCAATGTACTGTTCATAACGACAGGAAATTTCATTCTATTAGGAAAACAGTCATACTTTTCCCTTTACAACCACCACACACACTTAGAGGCTCTTAAGATAAAAAGAGAGGCACAATATAATTCCCTAATACCATACTGAATTCTTTTCACTTGGATGGCTGAATAGTTCAGAGCAGCAGTTACCTTGAAAATAAATGACTGTGCTGAAAGGAGAATTAATTAATTCAGATAAACCAAATAAACTCTGTGAACTGACTAATGTAGCAGAAATTACTGGGTGCTGATACTGCTGTTTTAATTATTAAGTCCACATTAATTAATTTCAAAGCTACCTTTTTTGAAATCCACAGCTTGACCAACATTCAGAGTATAAAACATGCCAAGAGCCAAATTTTGCTTAGTAACACTTTTGCAAAGGCTGGAACTGAGTCTTCATACAACTAAATGTGATGAACTTTAACAGAAAGTGACAGTTTCAATAAACAATGAAGGATCCAAATAATTGTGTGGTACTTCCTTGACCACAAACTGAGAAACCAAATTTGATTGTGTCAACCTATTTCTTTCACAGAAGGAGCTGGACTTCTTGTTAATTGCCAATATGGTTCTGAATATAAAGGGAACTTAATGTCTCTTTGAGAGTTGCAGTAAAATCTGTGATCATGGCTACCCATGCAGAGCTAGTAGACAGAGTGGAATTCAGTCATGACCCACTGAGACATCATAACCTCACTGAACCTAAGAATGTGTCAGAGGATGAGAATGAGTTACATTACATTTATTAGTTAGTGCTGATGATTCTGTACCTAAGGACATAAATAGTGTAAAATTTATTTATACCATACTTTGTTCCCTAACACATCCCATGTGAAGGACTGGTTCAGATAGTGCCCTGATTGAAGTACTTATTTCAGCTGGAGAATGTTCAGCAGTGATTTTACTATGTGTATATAACTCTAAAAAGACAAAAAGGAAGGTATATTTAAGACTGTCTTTTGTAGTGATTAGTTTCATAAATTGCTAAAAAAATATACAGCCAGCAAATTTGTATCTGCGGCATGGAACAGCAGACAGCAGTAACATCAATACAGTAACTAAAAGATACATTCCTGCAAGGATTTTGTTCTCTATTCCCTCATCATTTTGTTTGATTCTTAAAATGAAAACACCTGTAGCAATGATTTCTCCTGACAAGCTGAAAGGCACTGAAGAGAGAACAAGTTTAATAAAATGCTTTAATTACAATCTTTAGTATAACTTCACCATGTATCAACACCTCTTAGGAACATCTTAATCACTTGCTTTTTCTTGTTTTCACTTGAAGCAAATTTAAATTTTTTGGAGAACTCTACACACAACTTCAAGGATGAGGCACGAATGTCTTTGAGAAAACCACAGACAAAACAGATTTAGGAAAAGTCCTTATGAACACTTTGTGTCATGTACTTGAATTAAGAACATTTAAGGACAGAAAAACTTCTACAAAAACTTTTGAATGCAAGGTTTTCTACACTAAAGTTGCTTTACCAGGATATTCCTTCTGAGACTGTCTGCTCGAAAATAATCCATCTAGACCAAATCTCTGCTTAATTAAAAAAAAAAAAAAAGGGGGTTTTAATTTTAAATACTTCTAAAAAAACTTAAAACTCTTTTTAAAAATACTTTTTACTCTAATTAAAGAAGCAGGAGATTGCTGCTCATTTGCCTATGATTACCATCATAGGCAAAACAGACTTGACTTGGGGAAAAAAAATAATTTATTGCCAGTTAAAAAAGAGTATGATGATGTGAAATGGTAAAAAAAATCAACCCCCAGACACCAAAACATTTTGTCCCCTCCCCACTGCTTTTCCCAGCCTCAACTGCATTCATTTATTCCCAAATTTTTTACCTCTCCCTCTCAAGCAGTGTAGGGCAGGTTGGAAACTCATAACAGTTTCTCTCTGATGCTCCCTTCTCCTCACACTATTTCCACAGGGGTCTTTCCCAAGGCTGCAGTGTGGATATCTGCTCCACCATAGTCTCTTAGCAGGCTTCAGGGGAATGGTTTGAGTTGGAAGGGACCTTAAAGATCATCTAATCCCAATATCCCTACTGTGGACATCCTTCACTAGCTCAGGTTGCTGAAAGCCCTTGCAACCCAGCCTCGAACATTTCCAGGGATGGGGCATCCACAACTTCTCTGGGCAACCTGTTCCAGTGCCTCACTCCCTTCCTGAGGTTCTCATTGACCCACTTCTCAAACTGCTCGAGATCCCACTGATTCACATCCTTTCCTTCAAACATATGAACCCCAGGCAAATTCTGTCACCTCCAAACCTGCTGCAGCTACACTCAATCCCACTATCTATGTAATTAATAAAAATATTCAGCAGTAACAGTCCCAGTACAGACCCCTGAGGGATAACACTTGTTTCTGATCTTCATTTGGACATAGAGCTGTTGACCACAACTCTTTGGATGTGGCCATCCAGCCAATTCCTTGTCCATAAAATGGCTTGTCCTTTGAACCCACATCTCTCCAACACAGCCACAAGGATGCAGTGTGGGGCCTTAACAAATGCTTTACAAAAGTCCAGGTAGACGACATAAATTGCCCGTCCCTTGTCCACCAGTATAGTCACTCCATTGTAGGATTAGCCATGCATAATTTGCTCTTTGTGAAGCCAAATTGGCTGTCTCTTGTCAGCTCTCCTGCATCCATATTACTTGACATACCTTTCAGCAGAATGTCTGGTCCTTCTTCATGTTCATATGACTGTTTCTCCCCTTTTTTTTTTTTTTTTTTAACGTCCTCATGATTTTTTACAGTATATTCCCCCTTTTCCCAGCATCCCTGCCACTTTGGCTGTGGGGCCTACCTAACCATGTTCTGCAGTGGGACAGTTGGAGCAGGCTGGAACCATTAATTAGACATAAAATATATATTGTATTAAAAATATTAATATCTATCATATATATTTTTTCTCTGCTTTTCCTACTTTAACTTCTTTTTTTCCTTTTTTTCTTTTTTTTTTTTTATGTAAGGAACATAAGGTGTGTGTTTTCCAACACAAACCACACAAAACATGTGTTTTCCTTCCTTTCATGCATACATCTATGGTTTTGCTGTCTTCCAGAAAATGTTGCTAGCAGAGTATTCTCCAGTATGCCTTGTAGTCATAGAAATCTTTCAAATTATAACATGTGAAAATAATAACAGCTAGATTTTTAAACACACTGGCTCTTTCGTACAAGATTAAATTTTAGTTGTGCAAATAATATATTTTTAAAAGCTGTCATCTATACAGCAAAAAAAGAAAGCAATATCATGACTAAAAAAATTTCCTTTTAATTCTTTTTATTGAAAGAAAAGTAAGAGAATTCAGTTTCTATAATAAATAAAGAAACCCAAATAAAATTATAAAAATAAATTTTAAAATTCTCATTTTGATGGTTCTATCATATTTTTACAAAATAAACAACAAGTAAGTTATATTTACACTGGTAGATACTTGTTTTGTGCATTTTAAAGAAACCAGATTTGTATCACTTTATACCAAGCTTTAGACATAGAAATCTTCTCTGTTTTTCTAAAACTAGCTCTGAAATTTAGGAATTGTGGTTTTAATAAGTGTCTCCCATATAAAAGGTTTCGAGGCATATGAATCTATAAAAAATACAAACCCGATAAATGTTTTCTGGAATTCCCTAGTATCATTTAGACACAGCTATCATCTACAATTTCAAGGGTGCAGCATGTGTTCTAACTTGCAAAGCTCTAGCTTAGAAAAAGGTGCCGTAGCAGTTTATTTCCTACTTGATTTTTTTTCTGCCTACCCTTTAGTACCAGTCCAGCGTTAATGAGATCATTTTAATTTTTAAAATAATTTACACTTCCTATAGGTTTTAATCTGTACTTAACTATATGCAGAAATAGTTTGTTCTTCTAAGGACTGGATCATAGCAACTTGCAGTTTCCCAGATGGAAATTCTGAACAGCTGAGTTTCTGCTGTTTGCTTCCTGGTACAAGAAAAGGCATTTGTAGATCAAGCAAGCAGCAGATGGAGAACAATTGGAGTATATAATTATTCGGCCTGGACTCCTTTTAAATGAGAAGGCTGAACTCTATCTGTTTGGCTGGGAAGACAGAGGACTAGAGTAGCACATGGTAGATAAACCTTCCAAAGATCCTTTAAAATAAATCTAGGCAAATATGTGAAATAACTTCATCAGTTAACAGGGTCTCTTCTTCTGTGAACTCCAAAATCTGGCAAGTCATTGTCGTTTTGTTTTTTTTTTTTTGAAGGTTAAGATTAATACAGAGCCTACCCAAACACTTCTGTATTAATAAACTACATTGATTTCAGTATGTTACCTGAGGACTCCATCTGGTGACTCTCCTTTACTTTGCCAGATTTTGAAAAGCTGCAGCCTCACTGTGATCTAATGCCAAAATATAAAATCCACTGTAGGAAAGAATTAACATGTTGTGATTCTTGCTCTGTGGAAGTGAATAATTGGATTCTGTGACTTTTTGAAACTGCCCTCATAGTAGCATTACATTTTGTAAGCTGACATCTAACAATAAGGCTACCCGCCAAAATCAGTGTCTAGAGAGCTATGATTATTTTCATTAATTATTCAAGATTAAATGGGTATATGAAGGAAAATACAGAGGGCATCAAAACAGGAGTAATGAAGTATTATGAGAAAAAGAAGCCAATCAGAATAATTAAAACACCAGTAAAATCTGAAATTAGAAAAAAATAGAGGACAGTAAAATATTTCAGAAGACAAATGGGAAGCATTATATGCTCTTAAGATACCTAAATTGCTTTCTGAAACGACATAGTCGAATCAGAAATTAGTCATATATTTTCTATATAATAGTTTTCATAGCAAAGAAAGACTAAGGATGGAGAAAAACAGAGGAAACCTTTGTTTATACCAGCAAAAATTAAGATTAGAATTACAACCACGTGTAGTAAAACTTAGTTTAGAAAATCAATGCTGTAAACCAAAATTAATTTAATGACTGAAGAAAATTTTAAGATGATTGATGGTTTCACTGTGTTAAAATCTAGGCAAAAAGCAAGGAAAACTAGGAGTAAGAAAAGTAGTTAAGCAGGAATAAAACCATAGTAGAAATGTTACCTGCTTCCTCCTATTTTTTGGGTTTTGTCTTCCACCTTATTTGAAGTTTCAAAAGTTAAATTCTTTTCTATGGAACTGTGGCAAATCAAAGGCCTTGGATCCACACATAGTATGATGAAGACTTCATCTCACATTTTCCTTACATATTCAAGTATTTAAGCCCTATTTTTTTGGCACTTTGGAAATGCTCTAACTGGAAAATAGGATATTTGTGAATATGTATGAGGCTCCCTTACCCAAACTCATTTAAGCTAATTCGGGAAAAGCAGATGGTTTCTTCACCTGTGCATCACAAGCAGTCTGACTGTGTGCTTATTCCTTGCACTGACAACAAGACTTCCACGGTACTCTCGTGGCCTCATTTCTAGATCCAAGTCAGGCAAGACAGTGCTGAGGCACTTAGCTGATCCAAACTAAGATGTGACACGTTAGGGTACAGATATGCAGCTGTGCACCCTGGCAACTTTTGAAGTCAAGCAATGAAGTACCTATGGAATTTCTGCCAAGTATATGATGGCTGACAGAGGTTTTTCGATGTCACTTAGAGGCTGGGATGACTCACATTTCTCACCTTACATCTCGTTCAACTAAGTCCACTTTCAGGCAGTACAGAACGACTGAGCAAAATTAGGTAACTTTTTCCTAAGTTACAAATCAAATACACCTAAAAATTACATTTATTAATTCTAATATGAACTATTTTAACAATAGTATTAGAATGTTGCTCTTTGCGATCCTCACTATTTTTACAGGTGAAAAAATAGATTCCATAGCCACTGTTTTTAAAAAATCTTTCCTGAAAATTGAATCCATTTTTTTGTGGTTACTGGTTCAGATACACAAGGAGATAGGCCATAATCATAAATAATTAATCTTTTGCACACTTTTGAACTTTACTGTGTTTCATAGTTTCGATTTTACACAATGAAATGCAATGCTTCAAGTCAAAGGTTAAAGAATACATGCAGAAATAGCAAATCTATACCTCACTGTAAAGCAGCAAAATTAGGATCTAGATTATTTTATATTTTCTTTCTTTAAAGAGGAATGGGTACTATTTTCCTTCAGCCAAGCTGACGTGGGTGCATATGCACACATCATTGCACAAAGGCATGTTGGCACAAACACAACTGCTCATACAGACATGGATAGAGGGAAGTACTGAATAAAAATAACAGATGTTAATGCTTTGCCCTTTCAAGTCAAAATGCTGACATTTTTGAAGGAGCCTTAACAAAGTGCTTACATCTGGTATATATTTAACAGTCTTTGCTACACTCAGTATGACTAGAATTTGTATCCCATGTGCATTAATCATAATTACCGATGTGTAAGATTTGTTCTACCAGAATTAAAATTCTATTAATTGGATTTTATATATTAAATACACTGTGGACTAGGTAGAATGTATAGAGTAGAAATACATAATTTTTAGAATACTTAGTAGACAAAGTGAGAGATGCTCATAAAGAAAAGTTCATCTCTAGCAGTTGCCCAGGCACAGTTTACAACAGAGAATTTTCTCCTGATTATTGAATTGTATCTGATTTAAATTACAATATATAAAAGGCCCTTCTAACCTGGATCTTTCATAATCTACATAAGTGCATTATATACTATCCAATGGTATGAGCATGAGGACATAACCCTTTTAGTCTGCCACAAAGAGTGCACTTTTTTAGTTTCCACTACTACAATGTCATGGCTATCTTAGCACACAACAATGACTGTATTGTGCCCAAAATCATCCTAACAGCTATTTTCCTGTTCTCATTATTTGTTTTTATTGGGGTTTTTTTGGAGGGATGGATTTTTGTGTATGTTTTTAATTCAGAAAAGTACAATGCTCAATTGAAAGAAACACAATAAACTAAAGTTATCTTAAATTTCATGCTGCTAAGGCAAGAGATTAAATTAGCTTAAAAATAGTGGAAGGTACAGGATTTAGAGCAGAGATGTTGCATGACAGTCAAATATATAAAGAAAATATGGTGATTAATGATTCCTGAATCTGGTTGATGATTTTTAGTCAAACTTTCTTGTTAAAAATGGATTGTATAAAAGAAGCAATAGCCAGCGTGAAGTGGCTGCACTAAGCATGTAACATACAGTTAAAAGCATTAGGACACACTTCTATACATGCCTTGTGGCTATACCTGTTACTGATACAATCACAATATAACGTTAATATGAAATAAGTCATCAGTGATAATTATTTGGAGAGGAGAAGTATACCTAAGGACTGTGATTGCTTATTCGCCAGCTGGCAGAATTCATGGGTCTACATCCCATGCTGTGGACATGGAAGAGAAGAGTTTGACTACTGATATGTACCATAGCAAATTTGTATTTATTCTGTGTTTAATACACTGACATTGCAGTCATCCTCTACTACAACTGTACTAATATCCTGAAATTTGGAAAGGAAGAAGATTAGAATGAAAATGAAAACAGAGAAGAAACACTGTCATATTTGTTCTTGTTGCTGTTTTAGCTAGAGGTAGTAACATCTTTATGTCTCTTCGCTGTGGAGGTTAAAACTAGCAAAAGACAAGCAGAATCGGATGATCTGTCACACTAAGTAAACAGGAACATAGATTTCTGTGACAGTTGCTGAACTGTCCTTTTTATTTATACATAATTTTGGAACACATGGTTTTCTCTTGCAAGAGTCTATAAATACTCAAATAATCTAAGATCCTCAGGACAAGGAGAAAGTTGTTTTGCTTGAAGATGTCTGTAGATGATTTTACAAATACACTAGCTATGAAAACAAACAAAAAACAAGGATCACTAGTACTAAGGATCACCTTGTTTTATGATAGAAGAATCCAGACACACATTTTTATGCAGCACAGTCCCTGTATAGGCTTGCTTTGATTCTTTTTCTGCTTGTATTTTTTTGCCTAGTGATCTGCTTGCTTTATTTGCCATATTTCTTTTTTTTTCTTTTGCTGTTCTGTTTACTGCTCTTGTGAGGTCTGCTTCAGTAATCTGAAGATGCCATGCTGAACCTTCAGTATGAATAGCTTGGATACTGGAATGGATAATATACACATATGATACAAGGCTCAGGAAAGCATGTAAGTGTCTTAGAATTCAAAATGATCTTGACAAATAAGATGTTTGAAATAATAGAATACAATTCAATAGAAGCAACTACAAGATACTCAGGCAGAAAAAATATGTTGCACACGTACGAATTTAGGGACAACTGTTTAGGTAAAAGATCTGCAGGTCTCCAAGTTAGAGAGGTCAACATGAGCCAACAAAAAGAATCTAAATGATCGTGAGTCATCAACATTAAAAAGTGGACATTGTGACAAAGCATTTATTGTGGCATACAAGAGGCATAAGTTATCCTTTTAATCAATTCAGCATTCATGAATACACTTGCATACTCCGTGAAACTTTTGTTCACCAGGCTTCATAATGAGTAGATACCAACTGGTAAGAGAGCCAGCAGAACAAAAATACTGATTGAAGGTCTTAATTTTATAACCTTCAAGAAAGGTAGAATAAGGAGAAGATTTAGGAAGGATGTGTTTATAGATTTCAAGAAAATAAAATACTATTCAAAGAAAGGGTTTATATACTCTCTGTATCTTCTGAAAAGAAATAATGCACTTAAATTGCAAGGAAAAAAGACCCATTGTCTAGTATAAGACATATTAGAAAACACTTTTGGAAGGAAAAGGTAGTGAAGGACTAGAAAGTTTGCCAAAGAAATCTGTCAACCTTCTGTCATTGAAAGTACTTTAAAGTAGATTAGATAAACGTCTGTCAAGAACGGATTAGTTTTCAAAACTCTTTTTCATACTTAACATAGTATGAAGATTCTGAATTGACTTTAAATGAAAACCATTTTATTCTTCATTCTGTTCTCTACATGTTTTCCTCCTTCCAGTCTTTGATATTTCCAAGACGCTTCTTATTAGCTTTTATGAAGATCTGAAAATAATTAAGGATAACAGTGAGAATACATAAGGCTGCTTATATTTTTGTTCTCCCTGTGTTGTATTTTAAATATTTTTTTTTTATTTCTCCTATTTTGCTGTGGATTTTTTTCTTGTTTCCAGCACACCATCTGGTTTCCTAGATGGGTGAAACCATATTGCATATTTATACCCACTGTCATACCAGCGCTGATTCTGAAGCTGTTCAATACTGAATCTCTATGAACTTTCCTTACTTCTTTGTACAGTATCCTGCTATCTTCATCTTTGTGTTTCTCTACAGTGCTCAGAAAAGAGAAATGCTGTCTATCATGTAGCTCAAAATTTATCATGGATAACCTATAGCTAATTATACACTCCCATTCTTCACATATTCTCTTACTCATCTTCCTATCACTACCTTTTATATCAACTCCTTTTGTTGTAATCACTGGGCATACTAAGATTTGTATGAACTGACATATGCAATTAAATTTTACTGTGAATTCATGAAGTGCTGGAGCAAATTTATGTTTACTGGAGTTGTGTAGAACTGACAAAACAAACAGGAATACAAAAAAAGCATGTAAATGGTCATCAGCTTTGCTACAAAAAAAAATTTGTAAATTAACCAGAACTTTTAAACTCTGGTTCTCTTTCTTGTTTTTGTTTTTTTTTTCCCCAAGAAAACTGAAATCGACCAATTTGCTTTTTTCCCCAGTATAAATATAGAGAACAATTTTATAAACAAAAGATTGTAAGAATCAGCAAAAGAACAATTTCTGTATTTGAACAGAGTCTATAAATGCAAGTTAAAATATACTCTCCACTCAATGTCTTACTTACGTGCTCAACTTAAAGTCGGATTTATAAATCAACAGAAGGAGGAAGGAAAACACCTGTGATTTGTTGATCATCTGTGCATTCTGTAAAACACATCAGCCTGGTGATACGTCTGGGGAAGGCTGAAGGTGTCTAATGCTCTATATATTTAGTTACCAGCTGATACATTAATTTCTATAATTTAAGTAGGCTGCTGGGTAATATTCATGACAGTAGTTTTCATGGCTTGCCATTGAGAAAATATCCACTGAAAAAGTAGAAATGTATCTGTAATAAAACACAAAACATTTCTATTCATATTTTTGCTCTTATGAAGTTTCTAAAAATTTATAAATTACATTGCTAAAGGACAATATTACTGTTAGCAGCATATCTGCAGGGAAGTGTATATGTTCATGCATGTGTGTAGTCATCTTAATGGAAGTGAAGCAAAAATAATCAGGTAAACAGGTTATGGTTCATTAATAATTGTCAAGTAAAGTAGAAGAAAAAAGGAAAAATAAGAAGTCAGACACTTCCACAACTGAATTCATCCTGGTCTCTAAAATAAAACAGTTCACTAAATCACGGAGTGGCTGAGGTTTGAAGAATTCTCTGGAGGTGGCCCTTTGCTCAAACAGGGCCATATAGAGATAGCTGACTAGGACCATGTCCAGACAACATCTCAAAATCCCCAGGGACAGTGACTCCACAGCTTCTCCAGGTAACTTGTGCCAGTGCTTGGTCTGGGAAGAATGGGTGAATTGGTGGTTCTATCTGGATGGGGGAGGAATCAGCGTGGAAAGAGGAAAAGAAAATCATGGGTTCACAGGAAAATTCAGTTTAGAGAGGATGCCAGGAGGTCCCTAGTGAAGCCTCCTGCTCAAAGCAACATCAGAAGGCGTGACAGTGTGGAGTCTTGCCTGGAGAAGCCCCAGGGATGCAGACAACATAGTGTCTCTGAGCACTTTGGTCCTCTCTGGACTGTCCCCGTAGGGAAGATGGTTGCCCTCTCTCTCCAGTGTAAACTTGTCTTTTTTCAGGTGAGGCCCACTGCTTCTTGTCCTACCATCATACACTGCTGTGGAGAACCTGGCTCCATCTTCTCAACATGCAGGTTGTAGGTCTGCTGCAAAGATCTGGTCTGGGCCCTCACCTGGGCACCTTTCCACTGAAAAGCCACCTCCATACCATTCAGATTCATTGCATGCCTGTACCATACGTAGAACATGGCCCTTTGCTGCTTGCCTTTCCCCAGGGCCCCCTCCTCATGGCTGCTTTGGTACATCTGACTCTGAGAATGAAGGAGTTGGGCTGCTTCTGGATCAGACCAAGCAGCAGGGACAGCTCATTCCAGACTTGGTCACTAGGGGTGCTGAGCAAGTGTCTGTATCTCAGGAAGCCTTGTAGGAACAAACCAAAGAGAACTGTGCCTTATCTCTCCTCGTTGTTTAGTTTATCATGTGTCCCACCATCCTTCCAGCCATAGCCCCTGGGACAGTCCCTGTGTGGGACCCAGAGCCACTCACATCTGGGCAGCCAGAAGAGAAGTATTGTAAGAGGCTGCCTTCATTCTGTGCCTAAAGATGTTATTCTCCACCAAGCCAAAGACTGAGGATCAAGACCACAATCCTGCTGGAGCCTTCACACCTTGCGTGTGTGCCCACAGAAGTCCTGGACAAAATGCAAGGGGACAGAGCCCATGGCTGCTGAAAAGCAACAAGGTTGGGGAGGGTCTCAGTCACTCTCTGACATAAAACAGTTCCCAGGTGCCACCCACCATGGTTTGCTCAGCCAGGAAGACAGGTGTCCCAAAGGGAGAAAGCCTGTTTTGCAAGACAATTGGTATCTTCTGGCCTTGCAGGTGGATTTTAACCTCAGGTGTATCAGATCCTGTGATTAGGAACGTTCCCTGTGCACAAGAACCTGGCAAGAGGCAGCCCAGCAATGAAGGTGGGGGAGCTCTGGTGATCTCCTCAGTGCTAACAGACTGCCATCCCTTGGCTCCTCTGAGGGCCGTCAAGGGGAAAGGATATACCTCTGGTCTCCAGAGGGAAAGTCCTAGGGATGACAGTGATTGAGGTTGGAAGAGACATCTGGATGTGACCATGTTCAAGCAGAATCACCTAGAGCCCACACTCCAGGACAGCATGTGTAGAGCTTAGCTCTGTGTATAAAACCAACAGCTGGAAATAATACTGAAACTAATTTTATACTGTTTCAGCTTTAAGAATGAAAGCTAGCAATGGTAAAGAATTTTCAATATTTTTATTAAAGTCCAAAGCCTTACCAATGAGATGGTGAGGTGTTCTGGATGCCGGGAGAACAATCCTCATTAAAATTGCCAGTGATCTGGTTTTGATGGAATTAGGGTAAGATTCCTCTCTCAAGTTTCTTTACTGAAAGTTTCTTGTCAACTTATGTATGTGTGCAGGCTGAGAAAGCAGATGTGACCATCCCAACTGAAGGCCAGATCATTTCTTTGAACTACAAAATGAATTGACAAAACACTGAGGTTTTGTTTCCTTACAGAAAGAAAAAGGAATTATGATAACTTTTTTACCTCCTTCAGGTTTGATTTAATCCTTCCACCAATCTGGTTGTGAATGTAATGTTCTTGCTCATATTTTATTTTCCATATTGTTTCTTAGCTTAATCTTTCTTTTCTTGGTTTTTGTTGTGTTTTTTTTTTTTTGTTTGTTTGTTTTGTTTTGGGGTTTTTCAAAATTTATTTTTCTTTCTTTTTTTTTTTTTCAGAAGTGGAGCAATGAAAAGGCAAGCTTAAATGTAGAAGAAAAGGTCATTAGACAGCATTTTAGGCACTGAGCTTCAGAACTCGTCATTTAAATTTATAACAATTTTCCTCTGATTATGAATTCTTCCCAGCTAAAATTTTATATCAGTGAAGCTTCATATATGTCTTTTCATCTGCTGCTGAGCATGCTTATAACAGCTTACTATCAGTTCATTAGGGTAATCTTCCGATATTCTCCTAGCCAGTATGCATGCTCGAAGCTTGTTTGAAATGCCTTCCCTTCTCTCTTCCCCTTTGTAAGGCAAAACTAGTTGGACAAGGACTTTTTTGTTTTGCTGGTACTACCTGCTGTTATTTCACAGATGACTACCTATAACACACATAATATGATGAAGACTTCATCTCACATTTTCCTTACATATTCAAGTATTTAAGCCCTTTTTATGTCACTTCAGAAGGGCTTTAACTGGAAAATAGGATATTTGTGAATATGTATGAGGCTCCCTTACCCAAACTCATTTAAGCTAATTCGGGAAAAGCAGATGGTTTCTTCACCTGTGCATCACAAGCAGTCTGACTGTGTGCTTATTCCTTGCACTGACAACAAGACTTCCACGGTACTCTCGTGGCCTCATTTCTAGATCCAAGTCAGGCAAGACAGTGCTGAGGCACTTAGCTGATCCAAACTAAGATGTGACACGTTAGGGTACAGATATGCAGCTGTGCACCCTGGCAACTTTTGAAGTCAAGCAATGAAGTACCTATGGAATTTCTGCCAAGTATATGATGGCTGACAGAGGTTTTTCGATGTCACTTAGAGGCTGGGATGACTCACATTTCTCACCTTACATCTCATTCAACTAAGTCCACTTTTGAGCTTTTTTGGGTCTAGCTTAGATGCTAAATTCCATGCTAGGAATTCTATATAAGTATGGTTTCATAAACTGTAATGAAGAAAGTAATATATGACTGCCTTGCCATTTAAGTAATGACCACACTAGGTGGTCATGCATGCTTTTGTAGATCACATTCTTAGCAATCTCTTTCTTCACAGGTATTGTAAATTCAATCAGGCATCAGTCATCCTATTAGCTACTTCATACAAGATGTTGCATTAAACCAGCCTTTGAGTTTAATCCCCAGCCTGAAGCCCAGGTTTCACACAGGTAGCTGTACTGAAACTGATTCTTTTGGGTCCCAGGTCAGGCCTTAAATGCTTATCCTGATTAGTGTGTTCATGAATTCTTTGATGCTCTATGATCATAATTTTTATGCTCTTGTAAATTTTAATTTTGAAAAGAACCCCACCCTGATAATATAAATAAAACGTGAATGTGATATTTCATCAATGTAAATTAATAAGCGAAGTATGTTAAAGGTTTCCAAGAGGATCATGTTCAAAGTCTCATTGCAAAATGCGAAACTTACTGCAATTCTATTTATGTGAGTAATGCAAGTAAGGCTATTGTGCACAGGTCCTAATAAATCTGCCTGTAAACTTTTATAAATCATTCAAAAGTCAGGAGAGATCAATGATAGTGTAACCAAAAAGTAGTTCCGAAGTTAAATAACTGTTTAAATTCCCAGGTAAAACAATTACAATTTCTTTTCTCATTCTTACTCTCTCTTTACAGCGTTTTTTTTTGCTCAGTCATGTCAACGTACACAGATACCTATGCATAAGATAACAGTTTCTACCTTCGTTAACATAAATATAACTTATTAGCTCATCTGAAATCTAACAAGCTCATTAACATAAACTGTCATTATGCCAGCAAAATATATCGGATTGTGCATTCATTTTGTAAGTACAGCTATACATTTGTACATATTGAAATGATTGAGTATGACTACAAAAGTAGTATTAGAATCCTTGCAGACGCCACTTTTATCATCAAGTCTTTTCAAAATGGGGATAGACCAGGTTAAAAATCATACACTTTTTTAGAAGAAGACAGGGAAACTTTTATTTTGATGCACATTTTTGGAATATCAGTTTTAGAAATTGTGGATCAAAGAGCTGTCACTATTTCTCAGACTATTCATATGCTTCTTTCAGCATCGCCAATGGTCAGACTTAAGAAGCCAATGACTTTCTGCACACTGGTAGATGCTGTTAGTAAATAAATAAGTACAGAACAGATTATTTTTTTCCACATTCTTTGTATTTCTTAAGTAATGTTTCCACATTTTCAATAAGCTGCATAGAACATAGGCATTTAGCAAGAATGATCACACAAATGACTACATTGTGGGTCTTTTTCACAACACAAGAAACAGCTCAGTTTTAAAACTTGAGTTTGTGCACTACAGTTTTAGTCTTCCTGAACTATGACTTCCTGCACGTTAAATCCATTTAGAAGAAATTCATGGAGAATGCAAAAGATATATCTGTGGTGGGGTCCTTGTAGAGAGGGGAAAACACAAAGCTGTACGTATTCCTTTCTTGTATCTGTGATCCCTGTGGAAAGAGATGTTTGAGCACTTCCTGAATTAAGAACTGCCACACTCTGCTGTCCTCATGAAAGAAGTGTGGCTTCTAAGAGTCACACAAAACTAAAACCCTACTGGAGCATTGCTGGCTGCTGAAGGTCTCTAATTCCAATTATGGAATCATAGAAACAGTGAGGTTGGAAAAGGTGTTTAAGATCATCAATTCCAACAGTCAACCTAGCACTGCCACCGTGTTCACCATTAAATGTTAAAAGCGAAATACATTCAGGGTAGAGATAAAACCTGTGACCTGTTTTCATAGAATGAAAAAAAAATAATAAAATAAAAAATATATTAAGAGATTTAAAAAATCAATAAAAATAAAAGAGAGGATCTGGTCTGTGATTTTTTTAATTAAAATCTCATGGCACATCAAAACTGTGCAGAAATCAGAGCATAACAGCACAGTCCATTTGTGTCAACAAAGCTATCTGAGAAACATTTTAGATTCATTCAGAAAGATCTATTAAAAAAGAAATCAATTAACAGTCAGTGGAGAAATGACTTGGAACTCTTGCTCTTCTAAGTGTCTCCATCCACTGATGTCTAGTTAGGCTTTGCATTTTATCATAAATATAACCTCACACAGTGCTAGATGTGTGTGTGTGCTAGGTGCCTTACATTTCTGAAGTCCCATGGGCATATGTATCATTAAACATGCTCAAGATAATAATGTTTAGCTCAAGATAGTAATGGAATAGTATTTTTATACACTCCGGTAAATATTGAGCTCAGTCTACTTTATATATTACCTATAGCCCAATGCATCTTCATTAGTTGGCCCAACAACGAAGATGCACAAGCATCTAATTTGTGAATCACGATAAAATTTGAAAGTTAAGCTATTTAGTATTTTAAAAACATTTCAGGCATGCTCATATGCCATTCATACCAATACTTCCATATCTAGGTGTCAACATTGTAGAGTTTTTTAAGATTTCTGCTCGTGATTTTTGTATTTGTAGTGTGTCATTTAGACAACTAAACCTCAGCTAAATACTTGACTTGGCTGTTGCTATTTACTGAAAAAAAAAAGTGTTAGTTTTAGAAGTTGCAAGTAAAGAAGGACAGAGACTAGTTTTGGTGGGCATAAACCGTAAATGCATGTCACCTGTTACTCTGTGAACAATAGTTCGTTCTTCAAGCTAGTTATTAAATGAATATTTAAGAATGAGATTATCTCCAACTTTACAACTAATGTATTAGAACATTTATAATATCCTTTTGTACCGCTTTTCCGACCTGTCTTTAGTCAGTTTTACAAGGAACTGAAGAGATGTCAGTCTTTGTCAATGCAGAAATAAGATGGTTCTTGACGTTGGAGTTTTCTCATTGATTAAATTGTCATGGTGTATTCACAGCCTAAATGCTGCCTTCTGGTCACTGTCCTTTTCTTGTGTGTAAAATGACCTTTGTGGATAATTACATGCCCCAGATGTGTCAAAACGAGGAGGTTGCAGCAATCCAGAGCAGTAACACCATAGAATGTATTTGTCCACTGATTATCTTGTAAACTGGGGGGAGGAGCAAAAAAGAACCAGAAACAGATTTTTGCCAGTTTATCACCGAAAGATAATTTAAGGTCCATTTAAGAGATTTTATCTGTACTTTGTATTTTGCTTTAGAATACTTTAATGATTGCCTTGTATTGCTGTAAGGATAAGTCTAAGTACTTTTTGAGCCACAGGTTCAGCCACTGCAACTGTAAGTCTGTTTTTAAACTCCCTATATGCTTCTATTTGTGAGGATATCTAAGAGTTATAGGAAATTTAAAACTTTAGGACTGCTATATCTTATGCCAATATGGAAACATCCCTAAGAGTCATTATTTGGAGTGGGAATTTCTGGAGTGCAGTTTGTTCTGGCTGTACTCCAGCATCCTTCAATTTATCATCTGTCCTGCAGGACTTAAATAGGGCGTCAGTGAAATGATGTAAAATTTCTTCCTTTACACTGCTGAATTATCCACACTCAGAACTGAGCAAAACTTTGCAACTGATGATTCTCTCTGAAAATAAATTATCTGATGCAATTAAAGACTTTCCTTGCAACTTTGTTGACTTAACAGAAACTTCAGAAAAACAAAGCAGATGGGTAGGTTGGAAGGCTTGTGTGAGCGCTTGTTTTTCTGCCTACTCACATACCGGTCCAATGACCGACACGTGGTTTCCCTGGCTCCCTGAAATCCCACCTGTCTGGGTGTGGGCTGCCCAAGTGCCTGGGAGCTCTGGCTAACTTACAGTACAACCGGTAGTATACAGGAATGCCACGGCTCCATGGATAACCTAGGCTGCATGGTTTTCTGGGCAGACCGATTCTTGGCTGGCTATGTATTTTTCTGGATCTCTGCCCAGAAAACAGGCATGGTCCCAGTTCCCCAAGGAAGTTGGACAGATCGAGATTGCTGGCCTATAAATGACAGAAAACATGGATTCTGCCTTCTCTGAAACAAGTTTTTCTCAAGATATTATTTTTGTTAAAAATTCACCTTTTGCATTCTTCATTCTGATTCAAAATAAAAAAAATGCACCAAATTTTAAAATTTCTACAGAGGTAAAATTCAGATTCCAGAACCAAATGACATTTCAAAGAATAAAGGAATTGATTACAACAGTCAAAAGCTAGAATCAAACAAGTAATCAAATCAGGTGAAAATTAAAGGCATTTTTATTTAGGAAAGGAAATCACAACTACTCCTATAAATGTGGAGGAAAATTCAGAGTTGTGACCTAACTGTAACTGCAAAATCACATGATAAGACAGTTCACAGGTCTTCCATGTTGTGACTTCTCCAGAAGTCGATATAGTCATTCCTTTCAATCATGCCAGAACAGTTTTTTATGCAGCAGTGAAGCAGAAAAACATCCAAGAACAATTTTTCGTATACATACAGTGCCTCTGCTTCTAGATACCACAGATCCACATACAGATGCCACTGTCACAAGAATCAAACACCATTAAAGTAATTTTTTCTATTTTTCCGTATAATCTAGGCCAGGATCAATGTTGACTTCTGAAAGGACAATATAGATCACAGAACACCTTAAGAAATTACCTCACTTAGAATACAAGACAGAAAATATCTTATTTTGGAGTATCATCTCCTTGGAAGATACACAGCAAAACTAAAAATTTGCAAAATATGTTCCTGAATCCTATTATTTATTTGTATAATTTAATAGAAAGAAAGGAATATTCCATAAAGCAAGTGAATGAAAAAAAATATTAAAGAATGTTTCTATTTTGTTGATCTGATTGCTGGCTACATTTGCAAATAAAAGTGCTTCTCATAAGTAAAAGTTTTGAGATTAAAACACCAAAACAGTTAAAAGTTGAGATATTGACAGATATAAAAATCATTGGTTTTTTAGTTCATGGTCCACTGAGTAAGGAAGTGCATTCATTAATCAAGCAGAAGTGATAATGCCATATATATGTTATCATGTTAGGTTTTACTAGGATTCCCGCTTCTCTATTTAGTCTTTGGGGCGTATAGAAGAATTCACACAGTTTTTATCTGTGTGAAATGGAAGAGTTACACTGATGACGAAAGTTTAACACATTCTAGTGAATAGGGCCTCTTAGACCTCTTCACCTGCAGAGCATCTTCTGATCCAGACCCGGCTCCCAGAGATGACAACACAACATACATTGTTCCTAGACTTGACTTGTTGCTGCCAAACTCGCCCTTATAACCTTAACAAATGCTTTATAGGGGAATGAGGGGATAGAGGGTACAGGGGAGGAAGAACTGGGATTCAGCATTACCTGTTCTAAGACTGCTATCAACTTAAGGCTTCACACTGCTGAGAAGACAGCAGCCATGACCTTGATCGCTCTGCGAAAAGTAGCACTAATTTCACAGTAGTTCTGTACTCCTGATGGGATCTGACATGGAATTCAGTCAACTATCATCATAAATGTGAACAGCAGCAGAGCACTAAGCCCAGGGTATCAGGATGAGTAACTCCATAGTGCCTTGACAAAATTAGCTGCCCGAGCAACGTTATAACTAATCAGGCATGCACCTAAGGAATAGAACATTTGCAGAGTAGACATTCACAGGTACACTTGGACTTGATCGTTATTCAGTAGGAAGTTTTAAGGGCCTAAATTCCCCCTCCTTAAGCAGAATACACCTAGATCAGATTCAGTTATCTATTCACTCAAATTAACTGGCAGGACTCAGATACAAATAATCCAGAAGAAAACTTTGAAGCCTTGTCAGAAAAAAAAAGAAAAAAATCCTCAAATTAAGAGAAAAAAGGGTTAATTTATACACTGTGATGTAATTGGTGGGGGAGGGAAGGGGGAGCAGGGGGAAAGCACAGTTTATTTGAAAACAATAACTGACTAATTTAGGTATTGTGAAGAAAAAATACACTTATTGGGGTGTTTAGAGATTATATGTAAAGGTCGAATTACCTCTAACTTTCTGAAGATCTCTGTAATCACTTATGTAGCAAATCTGGTCTTTGTCCAGTTTTTGGGGGAAGATTGCCTGTAATTCTTAAAGTGCAATTAAGTGGAATGTCACTTTGACAGACACAGAGAAAATGTCTGTGAATATTATTTTCTAGAAGTTGAATGGAATATGGATATAACACATGCTAGTCTTGTTTTCATTTGAACATTAAAATACTGAAGGCATCTAACATTTTCTTGGTAGCAAATGATGTTGTATGACTCGAATTTTACTTTAGCTCTGCGCTTATAATGTGCTTACTCACAAGAAATGGAAAATTATTAAATATTGTAGTCTAATCCTCAGAAAATTGAATGGAACTTTCATACCAGTTGTTTGTAGAAGTCATTTATGGGAGTCTTAAAAGGCTAAAAGCTTTTCGTGCTGATTATGTGCATACTCTGCATATAGATTATTTACATGTGAAATGCTGCCTTAAATACTTTTGGATTGTATTCCTTCAGAAAAATGTGTATTGGAGTTCTGTGACTGAGGAAGACTTAAAAATATTTGTGTTCTCATTTGCGCTGCTCCAATTTGGCCGCTGCTTTACCAGTAATGCTTTAAAAATTATATAGAAGTAATTCATTTCTTCCTCTTCCTGTGCATTTTAATACAGTCCAAAGGTTCTAATTTATGTTCCTCCCTATCAATATTTCACTAAATTTCACTAAATGTAAATGCTGCATTAGCAACAATGTGGTTTTAGTGCATCTCTGCTTCAAGCATAGAAGAGCTAAACTGTTTGGGTGACATCCAGGCACAGCACTCTACAGATTCATTAGGTTGCCGTATTTCATAGAGGTTGACAATAATGCTTCTTGTTTTCAAAGGAGACTCAGTCTTCCATTAGTATCCCTACTGATACCTATTTTATTATTACATCATTCCTTAAATGCCGCTTTGTCCATCACTTCTTGTATCCCTGAATCCTATAAGAGATGAAATAAGACATGTTCTTTAGACATTATCTTTATGGGAATAAGCTCTGGTTCTAGAATATTTCAGAGCAGTGTTTCTCCTTTGATTTTTTTTTTTTGTATCATACCTGAACCAATTATAATTGCATGTCTATCACAATTCAAAGAAATATTGATTATAATATTTTGCTTGAGATAGAATTTGTTTTCCTTTTCAGAAGCATACAAATCAGTGAGGGGCAAGAAAATCATACGTCATGGCTAATTCCTAGAGGCATATTGAACTGATTGCAATATCTCTTGTCATACCAACACAAGAAAGAAAGCAAAAAAAAGGAAAAGGTGGTTTCCTAATGAAGAAGGGCATAAGTTGGAGTACATAGATGAGAAACTGTTCTTTATTCTGAGGGTCAGATTTTAATTCCAAACACATTTATTGGTATACATAAAAAAAAAATTATTTTGAGAAAATCAAAAGTTAAACAGCAACAGCAAATATAATAACAGTGTAATCCAAAACCATAAAGATGTGAGTTTAATACTTAAGTTGTTAATGTGATTGAGTAAATGTTTGGGCTGCATTTAACTTATGGGATACAGGTTGCCCGGTCCTATCTACTGCCAAATAAATTAATAGATTTCTTCATAAGAAACTCTTTTGTGACATGCGGGTCATCTGCTTTTTGGTGACTATTTTTCCGGAAGGGGGTCTAACATATAGTCCTGTGAATTCTTTTTTTTCTGCTACAGAGGACACTGGTCCCTTTGAGCAATGAAAACCTCCCAAGTCACCCTCATAATGGGAAAACTTTGAGAGTTAGAAGGATTGCAATTTGATGGTACAGTAAACTTTAGATGACAAGCTTAGTCAGAACAAATGGCATAAATCCCTTCCTTTCATTACCTTTGAGTTTTCTTGCTCATGGGTCTATGCTGTTTGACTATTCTCACTACAACTTTGTGACATGTGTTCCATGCTCTTATTACCATGCTGACAGTTATCTTTGCTGAAAGTCATGTAGGGCATCATCTGTGAATAAGAAACTAGCTGATAATACGGTAACCAAAGAAAAGGAAGTGTTCTCTCACTACAGGAAAAGCAGAAGCATTTAGCTGAATTGACAGCTACAGACTGCATCCAACTTTTGCTACTTCAAGAGACTCAGTAAAGTGCTAAACTGCTGTACAACATAATTTTGCAAATTTATTAAAAGAATCTCTCCTTTTTTCAATCACGCCTTTTTAATAAAGTACATTAACAAACTCAGAAAAATATTAAAAAGCCATATGGGTAGAGAAAGCAACTATTCACAAATGAGCAGAATGAATGATTTCTACAAATAAGAAAAAATAGTACTACCTGAGATACAAAATGGGAATGCCATGCTATATGAGCAGTTTCAAAGAGAAAGAGGAAATCTGTGGTGGCTTAACAGTGAGCCCTGAGGCTTCTAACAGAGTCAGTTAAAACAAAAGAGGCAAAGATTATTTTATCACTACCAGGTATTGGCACAAAAAATAAATTCAGCTGATTTAAGCTTCTACTAGATATTCAACAATGCATATTATGACCATAAGTATGTATAATGTCCTATAGACAAGATCTTCAGAACAATTTTGCACAACTCATAAAACAGAAGCAAATGGTATATCTGGAAGGTATCTTCCTGTAAAATGCAGTTCAGGATGATATTTATTTATCCCTAATTTGGTTTAGTTGCCATAATTACTTCACTGTTGTATTACCTTATTTCGTCTTTGAAGAATGTGCCATAGCCTCACTCCTATTTTTGTGAAGGTCCCTTTAATCGACCATGTCCATAAAAATGGACACATAGGTAAGTAATGACGTCTTTTTTTTTTTCCAGAATGAGAAACATAAAGATGTAAGAGAATAGATTGAATTTGTCTGCTCCTTACCACAGAAATCATACTGAAATGGGCAATTTTCACTCACAATTGAAAAATAACCTGGAGTCACAATATCTGGCTGTTGAACAAGAGCAACTGTTCTTCAGCTTCTTCTGTTTCTCATAATTTATCATTTGCTTAATTCATCACAGTTTTTACTGATTCTGAACTAAAAAAAATACATAAATACATACTGATATTCGGGATAGATACTGTAACATAGTAGAATATCCATAAAAATGTAAATAGCTCTTTTCTGTCTGTTGTGACATGCATCAAAATACTGTAATTAATGCTGTCATAAAATGCCTAATAGAATCACTGTGATTAAAAGTTAATTCATAAGAATAGAGGACCTATTCATCTTTCATTCTAACTCATCAAGGATTAGATTAAACAATAAGAAAGCAATTCTGAAGCATAAAAGTGAAATTCACCAGTAAAACTTTTTTTTTTCCCCATAGTACTTTTAACATCAATTTTAAAATCAGTCAAAATCTTTCTTTTATTGCACAATTTGTTAAAATTATATCTCTGTACTTTGAAAGTAAAGAGAAAATACACTCATAAATATTGTTGGTAAATTAATATTATCAAATGTTCAATTCTTCTCTACCTTTCTGTTTTTCTCTATTTTTCTGAGTATATCTGAGAATTTGGAAGGTATAATTTGGAAACTTTGGGTACTGCAATTCAACACTGCACTGGAGCATAATCTCATGAAAGTTTAAAAAGCTATATATACAAAAGAGCATATTTTTAAACATAGCATGAGCTTTGCTATTTATATCCTTACAGGTTAATTCTTACAAGACACATGAAATAAATATTTCTTGATTATGTCAAGTTGGACTAATATTACAAGCACTTTGCAGTACTTTAACAGTCTGTGGGTATCCAAAACTAAAAGCAGAATCTCCAGATAACTGATGAAGCATCAAAATACTGAAAATGCTGTACTCTAACCTAGTGGTAAATAGTGGATGGAAAGATCACTGTTTTGAAGATAAAATAGATTGAAATGAAAATAAATTATCTTCATGATGCTAAAAAACTTGATTACTGAGACTGTGAGACACAATTCTGTAGAGAAGTAATGTAATGAATATTAATATAAGTGGCATGCCTAAGTCCTGCTTTTTGGAGTTTGAAATACAAGGCAACATTTGACAGCTGAATAATAATAATAATAAAAATATAATTTGGAAAAGGATTTTCCTACTCAAGATGTAATATAAAAATAGTCTATTATTTAAGAATTATTTTATATCTTTCTATTTTTACACTTACAGATATTATTTAAAAGGCTCACAGGTATGAGAAAGAAAATAAGGACTACCTGTCCCTTTAAAAATTTTATTTTGTTTCTGGGGATGATTTTTACTAGCAGAGATCTGCAGGAAAGTTTTTACTGCTTTGTACAGTGACGAGGTCCTTTCCTTTCTGTTATCTCTGATTTAGATTAGATGCTCAAATATCTGTTTTCCTTGGATTATGCAAGAAAGAGTATTAAAGGAGGCTTGGGCAGATCAAATAACCTATACACAGAAAGCCAAAAGCCTCTGATGATACTTGTTTCTAGAGTGACTGGAAGTGTTCTGGTAATTTGACTGGAGGGTTTGTGTCAGTGGGAATGTTTGTAGTTGCCTCCAGATAAGTTTAAAATGTATGTTCTTGTTAGTAAATAGGAGGAGCTAGTTTAAAATGTTCAGGTTTTGGCAGGCTGGCAGGAAAGAAAAACTTTATATTGTGGTGTCTTTAAAATAGCTGGAGGGCAAGACAGAAACTATTCCATGCCACATTGATAGAAACTCAGGAGAATGAATTAGGGCAATTTTTGCTCTCCTTTATACCAACATAAATCTGGAGTGACTCCACTGAAATAGATAGCTAATCCCAACATAATCAAATATAATTTCTTCCTTTTATTATTACTGTTAGAAAATAAGTAAGAATGACTGCTGTAAGGTATAATTTTGTGGCCTAATTAATTCTCTCAGAGCTTCCCTTTAGAGTAGAATTTATTGATAATATGTATTTAGCTATTATAATAGATTATCTGTCCTTTTAAACTCCTTTTTTTCATCTGGCCACTTTTCATTCAACCCTACAGCTAATTCTTTTGCTATCTCGAGCAGGGCTTCATTGTTATAGGGCAACACTGAGGATCCAGCTGAGATATCCCTTTTTCCCAGACTGGGCTACAAGACGGTCTCTGTAAAGAAGGCTGTCTGTGCATATGACTTTAGGGTATGATCCAGCCCCATGTTGTTGTTGTTTAGGTTATATGATGTTCACTATCCAGTTTTCACAACACATAGGAGACATGACACCTGCCCCAAGCAGTTTGCAATCTAAAATTAGATATGCTACAGTGAGTAACAAGTAATGATTTTTGTTGTGGTATAAAAGCTGGTGGGGTTGTAAAAAAAAAAAACAAAAAAAAAAAACCAAAGGAAAAAAGAAGCTATTGCAATAAGTTTGCATGAATTTTCAGTTTCCAGATCAATTGCAGTTGTAGGTATTGTATTAGCTAGTCAAAGGGCTTCCAGCTGCTAAGATTATTTGTCTGAACTAGAGATTGTAAATGCAAAATAAAGAGCACAAGAGGATGCTAGAACAAGATACCATTGAGATGTACAATTTATCAGAACCATTAGATCATTCTATTTACTATAGAGGACATGGTATAGCTTTGACTACATATAACTTTAGCTGCATAACATTAGGAATACGGCTAATTTAGGAAATACAGTACCCTGCAGTAAAGGAGATGCAATTGAATCCTGGGTCAGTGGGATTTTTCATTTGATGCTCCATAAAAACCTACTCTCTAGCACATTGCAAACTTTTTGCAATGAGATGTTAAGTGGTTTGATAGAGACAGAACATTAGAGGGAGATGGACAAAAGATCTATATTTTTAGTGTTTACTTTGAAATTGAAGCTGGCATATATCCCAGTAGTAAATTTTACTTGTCTGGTATTTGTATAGTACTTTGGCAATGCAAAGCAGTGGTGTGTTTGTGCACAAGAAAGTATTCACTTTGTTCATCAGCTAGAGATAAGAAAAAACAAAAAAACCCATAAGTGCAATCTAAGTCACTAATCTAAAAAACTAAGTGCAATCTAATGTACCCACTTGGTACATTAATCTTCATTCCTATGTCAACTTTTGCATATTAGAAGTCTATTCAGCTCATACGCCAAAAAACTCTGAACATGTGAAGGAACTGAGGATCAGCACAGCAGGAGGATAAACTGCCAGTGTGTTTTTTTCCTGCAGTTCAGATTCTCCAACAGTCTATGATATCTGTTGCGAAGACTCTTTACTATGGAAGGTTATCTCTGTCCTGAGGCCAAACTGCAAATGTCTAGGTCAACTCAGTTTCAAGGCTATTTTGGAAGAGTAGAAAGCAAGAGAATATTCTGCTAACCCAGGACTAGCCCCATTTACTTAGTTTATCAAAAGTAAGATTATGTTTGGTAAAACGAACTAGAAAGTATGCGATTTTATAATCCCCATTTCTACTTTTTGTTTATTCAGTTATTGAATTTTCAGGAACACTTCTTTTCCCGTAAAGCTTAAACTCTGGAAGGTAGTAAAAGGAATTTTATAACATTCAAAGAAAGATTTTTTTTAGAAGAAGAAAAGGATATCACTATGAAATGGCAACAACCTTTGTCTCTCCAGGTAATGGGAATACTGTAGGAATTCATGGACCAATGGAGCCAGTGGATGAAGTCGATGTTGTTGAAAAAAGTCTGAAAGAGAAGCATGAAGACTTATATTTAGATCTTCTCAAGAATCTCTAGGTTTTCTGTTTTTCTGAATCAGACATGCAGATCTCTCTGCTTCCTTGCCTTTGCTTCTCCAATTAGAGTCTTCATGTGTAACTTAGAGATAAGTGTAATTGAAACTCTCAAAAACTTCATCTTCTGAAACCTCTGTGATCTTCATTCTTTACGTAGTACATAAATAGGCTTAACCAGTATGTCTTCAGCTGTACAGCTACTCACTTATTTATTACTCTTTCATTTCTGTTACACTGCTTCTGTAAGACTTGATTTTAAACTATTGTCTAACTAGAACAAACAATTATGCAAATGAAAAATTAGATCCTTCAACACTTCAGAGAACTGCTACACATTTAATTGCTACAAGAAACCACAAAGAATCAGTTAATTCCAGAATAATTCAACATCTGTTGGCAAATTTAAAGAAGATACTGAATTTTTTGTAGATCTGTAAATACTCAGCAACTTGGCAGGTGGTATTTTTATGGATCAGAGAACAAAACGGAAAAAAAGTAGATGAACTGATTTTTCTGGATAAGGGACATTGCTGCAGAATATATATAGAAAATATAACTTTTTAGTCTCGGGAAGGCTTTGTTGTTGCTGTTCATACGTTTTTTAAGATTTTATTGCAACTTTGGAGCTCATTCCATTTGCTGTTACATATGGAATTGTCTGTTCTAAATTTGCTTTTTCAGTAATTCAGGTATCATGTTTCTCATATACTGCAGAAAACATCAGGCAGTTAATTTCCATGGGATATTATAAAGAGTGTTACTGGCACAGCAGAGCCTGAGGAAAGAGCAGGAGATCTCATGGAAGGCTGCTGCTCCCTACAAAGTTCAGTTTATGTTGCAAAGAATGACATATGAAACCTCTGCTCTGAAGTGTCATCTGAGCTGGCACAATTGTCAGATGACAGGCAGATGCATATTGTGTACAAATAGCTGAGAGGCATAACTGCAAGGCAGGATCACTTGGGATCGCAGATGGTAATTCCTGAAACAGGTCATTCGTGAGGATGTCGTTTTAACTTTATGATTTTCAGTTTGTTTTCATCTTAGGGATGTAAAAGTTGGGACAATTAGTCTTTGAAGTCTGAAATCAAAATTCAAAATTTTCAAATAGTAATAATTGCATAATTTTTTTTTTTTTTTTAACAGGTCATCTGGGTAAACCTTAAGAATGTGACCACTTTCATAAAAACCTGTTGAGGCTAAATTGGTTTTCCCAGTAAGAGGGTATGGCTAGTGACCATGGGCAGATGTCTTCCATTCCTGTTAACACAAATGATTTGCTAATGTTGCACACGACTATGCAAATGACTGTGTCCAGGTTGCAGAGAGGGGGCAGAGCTTAGAGCCATGTGGGCGTGGTGAAGTTGCTATTCTATGCTATTATGCAGAAAGGGAATGAGAATGCAGATGCTGCTACTGAGAATAGTTGTTGGCAGCACACAACCCTTTACAAACCTCAAGAGGATTCGCTGAAGCTTCACTGGGGAACCAGAAGGATCAATAAGATGAAAAAAAATGTCAGCTTTAATTTATGAAGTGCTGGGGATTTTTGTTCCACTTTCCCTCCTACTCTTGGTGTTATCTACAGAAAAGTCATTTGCAGACAAATCTCTATGTTAATCTCATTGAATCAAACTGAGAATGAATTCTTAAAAGGGAAAGTCTTTAAAATGAAAAACTATTGAAAATAAAAAAAAGAAACAAGGACAATTTTATCTCAAGGTCAGTTATTCCGTGTTTGACAATGGCCAAGAGTCTTTCATATATATCTCAATTACACGGTCAGGGACACAAGCATTGATATAATTACATATAACTATTAAAAAGGTGATTTTTTTTTATTTTTTTTTTTTTTAGTTATTATGAGTCAGCTGGATAAACAAATATTAGCCAGCTTTTGGCTATATCCTTATTAGAAGACAAGGGTAATTAAATTATATGCAGTAAGGACTCTTACAAGATCAAACTCTTTAACTATTGGTTCTGTTTATTCTTATTCTATTTTCTCATTACGCACATGGAACATTTTTCCATGGCACTCTGCAGTTTCCAAACAAATTCTGAACACAGGTATAGTTATTTCAGTGTAAGACAGAAATTGCCACCCGATATTCCCTTTATTCCTTTAAAGTGCTTTGTCTTTATGAGAAAATAAATAAAACAAAAAGCCTTCTGTGAAATACTTTGTTTAAGAAAGATCTCTGCTTAGATCTTCTTCCTAAAACATGAGAGAATAAGATACTTTCCAGCTTATTTATCAAAATTCACTGACAAAAAGAAAGTTTACAGTGTGCAGATGGAACTTGTCTTTAGAGTTAGGCTCTGATCATAAAAGTAGATCATAAAAACCTTTATATATTGACTGAAGAATATTTATTACTATGAAAAATTAAATTCTATTGAAGATCACCAAAATTTTGAAAATATTATCTTAATCGTTTTTTTTCTACATATTTTCCCAATATATCTTGCTACAAAAGGTGACAAAACATTTATTATATATTCTGGTTAAGAATAATTTCCTTAAACTCAGGAAACTTGCTTTCATATTTAAGCTATGTATTGTACAGGATGACAGAAAAAACATTGTAGAATGATTTTTAGCTCCTTGTAGGGTATGACATTCATAAATATTTAAAGAGCAAATTACCTGTCTCTTATAAAAAACTTAAACCACTGTTGAAAATTACTTTCTATAAATTCTACTATTATGTATAATCTTACAACCAGTAAAAACTTTCAGATAATATATTGGAGGCTATAGTTCGATAAAAAGAGATAGAATTTGTCTCTTATCATACTTTTAGTTGAATACTGAATGAGGATAAAACCACAAATAACCCCTGGCAATAGAGAGTGCCACTGCAGATTCCTGTTTTATCACAAAGACATGGGTTATGTTTTGCATAATAATTGCTTGAGGCCTTTTTCTCATCTGGAAATCAGAAACTGAGCATGTCAGTATAGTAGTCGCCCATATGCAATGTCAAGTTTTTTGGGATAGACCTTTGGTTTCCCTCAGAATAATTTTTATCCTGTGGCCCTGGATGTAAATCAAAAGTAACATATCTCAGATCTTGTGTATTTACTGATAATATTGTAGAGCTTTTTTCTCCACAGCCTTAGCAGACTAGGACACTTTGACATGATCCTGAGCAAAAAGAAAACATCAGCTGGGTCTTAGAAAACAACCAGTTGCTGTTACGTGAGGCATTGTTCAAGGTGTCTTATTCTGCCCCTTTTCTCTTTTCTTAGCTAAATACATCTCATAGTCTTCATGTGCTTGACTGAAAGTGAGGGGACAGGACTCTTGTCACGTTAGGGAAGGGGAACTGATAGTCCTGTGGCTGTATAGGGATTGACAAGGGGAATTGCTGCCATTCTGTATCCTCCTATTACTGCTCTCCACTCTGCAAGCTCTTTGCTAGATCTCTTGTAGTGACGAGGCCAGGGCAAACTTCCAGTTTCAGGTGAGAGAAATATTACTTTTTCGTTTGGCAAAATTACGAAATGTATGTAATCTTTCTAGGTGGGTCAGGGTTGAGCTATTTAACATTGAAGACATTCTTTTTTTCTAATTCATTTATTATTGCAGGGCTTGTGAGTTTGTGCCATGGTGCTGCCTGTTGGCTAGCGATGACCACTAGACACTGGGCAACCACCAGCGTTGGAGGAAGGGACGGAGGCTGCTCAGGCGCAGGAGGGCAGGCGAGGTCCCAGCTTGGGTTTGCCCACCGATGAGGAGGGTGCACGGAGGAGAAAGGACGAGGCGGAGGGAGCTCTTTGTGGAAAGGACAGGGTTTATTGAGGCAGAGAGTCCAACACAAATCAGGGAGGGGCACAAAGAACTCCCCAAAATAGCTGTGACATTCTGTAGGGTTTTATACCCCTACAGAAAGGGCGAGGAAAACACCGAACAACCAATGGGGTGACAACAAAGGGGAGTTACAGAGGCGGGGAAAGGGGGACACAACCAATAAGAATACAGGGAAGGGGGAAGAATTAGCAGGGGCCAACGGGGGGAATCGAACAACATAGAAGTTTCCAGAAGGGGAACACAATATGGGGAAAAGGGGAGAAGAAGGCAGCAGCCAATTATGGGCCCAGGATCTGCCTGCCACACAGTTCTACGGCAATCTCATGGTTCCTGGGCTGTGCAGGCATCAAACCACTGGACCTGGTCTTTATGGCTGTGATGTTGGCCATAGCACACTGCAACAAGTTTGGAAAACTATGGACTTCAAGCCCCATGAACCACTGCATTGACTGAATATGGATCCCACATGCTTACTTCCAACAGGTAGGAGAGAGGTGTATAGAAACAATAGCTTCAACAAAAGTTTCTCAGCATGTGCGTGGAATAGTTCTCAAACCATAAATATGAAACCTTGTTCTTTCAAGGTAACAAAAGCACATGCAGTAAGTTAAAGACTGCAAAGCGGGATAATGTAACATAAATTTGTGTTATGTTCTCCCTGTAAACAAGGAGGTCCTTTCAACCCCTTATTTTCATTATGTGATTTTATTTTCATTAAGATGCTACATGATCCAGACTTTTCTGCAAGGATACTTGCTATCTTCTTTGGCATTTTTGCACAATACCACTTTCTCAAACTAGAACCCCAATCTTTTTCTGGTTTTGTATATCACAACCCCTCATCTGGATGCCTTCTATTTCCCATGTTCCTTTACTGCGTTCCCTTGCTTGAAAGAGCAGATCCCAATATTGCCTATTACAATCAGTGTAGCAGAGGAGATGCGGGAACCACACTACGGAACAGCAGCAAGGAACAGTTTATCAGTCCAAAGTGGTGCCTATGAAAATGATAAAGTCTTTTATTTAAGAGAAGTAACAGTGAAGTTAATCCAGAAGCTGTTCTGTCCTTTTCCCTCCCCACCTCCACTTAAATGTATGGCAAAGCAAGACTGGGAAAGCTTTTAATTTGTATTTTTGAAGGTTTTGCTTATTTCCATTAAGGTCCTTTGCACTTAAAAGGAGTGTTCATATGGGAAGTTCTAAAACTATGCACAGTATGGGAACTGGGAGAATTTGAAAGGCTATATGAATCTAGCTGGAAATTACTGAAAATAAATAAATAAATATATGCCACATCTAGGACTTTCCAAATCATACTGTACACCTGCTGATTGCACAGATGATCTCTCTTCATACTCTGAAGGTCATGTTTCATTCAATATACTTTGTGTCGACTGGATAGTATGTCAACACACGTTTCAGTCTTCTAGTCCAACTGGATTTCAAAATAGAACAGGTGACTGTAAGTTGGTCAAAATACCTGCCATTGAGAGAGTGTACAGCTCATCCCAATTTAGTGTTGTCAGCATACTTACTTAGTATTCCTTCAAGTTCTACATCCAAGTAGTGAATGAAGTTGCTGAAGACATTACAAACCCCCACCATGAGGTCACAGGAACCCAGGTTCTTGTTAATATATCTCTTGGGGCAGATTAGAGTGAAACAACCGTGAATGATCGGTGTTTGTAGATATATATTTTGGGTTTATTTTAGAACAGTTTGGTTGCAAAGAAGAACATGTATGTAGCCATTTTGGTTGTTATTATTTATAGTGATTTAGATATACAAAGGTGTGAGACATTTTAGTCGTTATTATCTATAGTAATATGAAAATATAAAAGCATAAAATATTACTTAAGAAAATGCAGAAGGGAAAGAAAGAGAAGGAAAGGATAGGAAGGCCTCATGACAAGACTTGGTTGTTGCAATTTGGATGTCTCTTGGTCCAGTCTTGTTGAAGTGGTGGTTGCAAACTGGGTGAGTCTTTGATACCTTCTAAAATGATACAGCTGCTTATTACATAAACACAGGTCAGCCAGTTATGGCCCATTATGGCCCAGCAGCCAAGATGGATACCTTCAGGCTTTGTATGAATGTCCCAGTATTTCCCTCCACCTACGAAAGGGAAGATTAACAGCTGAATTCATTTGAGTGAGGACAAAGAGACGATATCTGCCTTGAAGGATTTGCATCTTTCTTTATCTTGTTCAACACGCAGCTGTAGCCTCTGACTGTTTGAGCCATTAACATTGCAGTCACTCTTCCAGTATCACTTGTGGATGCCCGAGACCTGGGATGATTGGACAATAGTATCCCCTTTATCTTATCTCAAGTTCCCCTCACAATCCAAATTCTAGTTAGTAGGCATACTGGGGAGGAGCACGCTTTGGTGGTTGCAGATGGACAGCTATTTCTTTGCAGTTTGCTACAGTGGGCAAAATCCAATGATTTTAACAATGTTTAAGCCATTAACCATTTCAGTCTCATGCAGGAGAGAACGGGACCTAAGGTGGAGCCCTGCAGAACCCCTCTAGTGAGAGGTCACCAGTCTGATGTTGTTGGAAATGATACCAAGTTTAAAATTTTTTATATAACTTTAGTCAGGAGTTTTGTCCCTCATTTGCCCGGGGGGGAAGGAATTGAAGTTTCTTTTTGAAGAACTGTTTTATCACTTGAGGCATGATGATCTTAACGTCTCAACAAACTTCGAGTAGCACAGAAGATAGACAAAAGATAATGACCATTAATGAACATCAACTCCAGACACCACCCCTGGCATGGTTGGAGACTCCTGATAAGAGAAAAGAAGAATGAGAACCTAATTAACCTTGAAGGTGAAGGGATCAATAACCAGTAGGAAACCAAATACTAGGAACTCTGTAACTTGGGACCAATGAACAATGAACCAATGAATTTCTCTGGGTTTTGACTGTAGGAGTATGTGAAAAATCTAGTAAAAGCCATGTGTGAAGGAACGATTTTCTCTGCAAAACCCGGGCAATGGGAAATGATTTCTCTTGCACCTCCTGGTCTGAACAACATCCCGGCCAGAAAAAAGTAATGTCTTAATTCTCTACACTAAAAAATGTTGTTGGAGAGTATTGTGCAGTTTCGGTGACAATGACACCCCATTCACTATGAGACTTTGTGCCCAGCCTGTGAGTCAGTTGCTCACCCATCGCATAACATGGTTGTTAGCTGTGTGCTGGACATTTTGTCCATAAGAATAATGTGAGAGATAATATCAAAAGCTTTGCTGAAGTCCAAAAAGGAATAAATAGGTGTCAAGTGCAGACACCTTGAAACAGCAATTTCATCTTGGAATAATTTTGATCCATTGGTGCATTTATATCCTGTACAAACTACTCTTTGCTATTTGAAAATACATTTTTGTTCTTTATAACTCTTCTAAGTATCCAAATTTCACTGTGGTACAGCACATTAACAGCATGAAATATTTAAGTAAATGTTAACAACCTATTTCTGCAAAAAAAGCTGTTCCTTCCTGCATATATTAAACATGGCTCCAGGTTTCAGAACGAGGGAAGGAAGCCACTGATATTGCCAAGGCAAAGATAGTTCCCATTTCCATAATCACAACAGGTGAATTTTGAAAAATACAATCTGATCCACCTATTTAGTTCACTTTTATGAATATAGACATATACAGCTCTATGTCAGGAAGAGAAGTTTCCATTCAGACATTGATTTTCCTTAGCTGCTGTTTTTTCCAGATTTAGGATGATAGTGGATTATAAGAAAGAAGAGAAAGATTGTGGCTGCTGATTTGTTTTGTTTTGTTTAATTTGCTTTTATTTCCATGTTGTCATCCAGAATGCAGGTAACTGAATACTTCAACTATTTCATTTCCATGGTCTAATGTTTTAAATGGTCCATAATGGACAATATTTCAAAATTCATACCCTGCGTTCTATGCTACTGAGTGTTCAGCAGCTTGGCAATGGGATAGTCATCTCTGGAGACTATAAGCTGAAGGAACAGATGCAGTGATATAATCAAAAGTTCTTTGAGATTGAAGATTCTCTTCTAGCCCTCCAGATGTGCTCTGCAAGAAAAGGAAGAAAGGAGCTCAGAAATGAAACAGCCCTTCCACTACATGCAGTTTATAACCTCTTGCTTAAAGGCAAACTTTCCCACCCCTGAAATTTAGATAATACAACGACTGTTACAAAATTTGTTCCTAGAGAGATCTAGAAAAATACAAATCTGTACAGTTCAGAGCTGTATTCGATGAATTAGTAGTAAACATAATAAAGGATAAAATCAAACAATGACTGGATAAATACAATATATTGAAGAAAAATAACCACAATTTTTCTACAGGGAAATCACGCTTTGCAGTGGTTTTGGGATTCTTTGAGACAATCATGGAGGTAAGATGATCTGGGTTGATACCATTCAGAGATTAAACAGAATTCCTTTTCAAAAGTCCTAAAAAAGTTCTAAGCAACAGCTTAGATCTTAAGGACAGAATAGATGTGTTCTTGAATGGAAAAAGAAAAAGGGAAGGAGAAAGAGAAGAGAAAAGGGAGGAAGAGGGAGGAAAAGGAAGGGGGAAAAAGGGAAAGAAATACAACTCTATCCAAGGCAAGGCAAGACGTAATTATTTATCCTAAAGTCTGACACCGTTAGAGTGCTTCAAGAATCTGTGCTAGATGCAATGCTCTTGTACGTCAGTGCAATAAAGAGGAGAGACGGTGATGGAAAACCGGACAAGGCTGAGTGACAAAGCAATGGAATTTCTGTAGTTAAATGCAAAAGCACGAATACAGGAAAAATCTTTATTTCAGATTTGACAGTCTTGGATTTTGAATGATCTTGGATTTTGAATGACCGTAAGTATGAGGTGCTGTCATTATTTTAGATAATCCATGAAAATAACTTATCTGAAGTGAAGAGAGATCTGTGGGAAAAAAACAACCAAACAAAACCAAACAAACCCAAACCAAACAAACAAACAAAACCACCAAGAAAAAAGGACAGCACCAATTCCTGTCCCTCAAAACACAAGAACACAAACAGAAACCAATAAACCATATCACTCCACAAGTCCTTCCTTGGCTTGCCTGTTGAATACTGTGTGCAGTCCTGGTCAATATCTTGAAAAGGCTATAGTAGAACAGGAAAAAAAAATATAGAAGAGAGCAAAGATGACCAATGTTTTTGAATGTCTTCCATACTGGAAATGACTAAGTAAACAAAATCAACCAAAAAAGGGTATTTTTTTCACATAAATTTTTTCCATATTTAAGCTGCACGGTCCTTTGTTGCAGAATATTGAGTATGGTGAAAGTTTGTGGTGGTTTAAGAAAGGAGTCAGACAGATTAGTGAAAGAAAAACCCAAAGACAACTTACCTAGTTCATGAGGTTGCTGATCTGCAAATTGCTGTAGTCTGAGGAAGAGTTGTCCTTCACATTTTAAATTGGAATTTGTAGGCTATATTGTGAGACAGGTATGAGTAGCATGTATCTTTAGGCTGCTCCACTCTGTCTGTTCTCAAATGATTATAAAAATATGTATGGTGGAATTTTATCAATGTTGTTATTATTATTTTTGTTCTCATATTTCAAACATTTTGTATTCTCTTCCACTACCCTGAAGTCTCTCCTAGAAAGCTTTTGGTTTACTTGATTTTTAAAACAAATTGGTTAAGTTCAGGCTGAAATCTCAAAAATAGTTGTAACGAGAATGTTAAAATCAGGGGACACTGAAATGCAAGAATTTTGATATTAAGAAGTAGGTGCAAAAATACAGAACAAGGTATTAAGTATTGTAAGATACCTACCTAAGAATTGCAGGACAATTTTATATTGAAAAAAATATATTACTTGAAGGTTATATTTAATTATGAGAATCCAGATGGTATTGTTGAGGTGTTGCTTTTACTCATCACAAAATGTCCAACGAATGACTTAGTTTCACCTGGAACACAATAAACTATGCTATCATCAAATCAGTTCTTATTAGCTGCATCAAAATAAGCAGGACTTGTTAACTGCTATGTCCAGGGGGAACATGAATAAATGAATGCCTGAAGTTTCTGAAAACAGTGTCACAGATTGAATGAACCAAAAGAGTCGTGCACTTCAAAATTGAACTGCAAAAAAAAATGAATAAAAAGACATCACCCCACAGTGTAGGCTTCCTAACCAGAGTAATAATTGTTTAAACATACCAGTTAATGGGAATATTAAGAAAAAGTTGTTAATAATAGATGTTTCTTAAGAGAGTGCTTATTTGTAGAGGAAAATATTAAATATCTGCTGCTCTTTAAGGAAAAATTTGAGATTCATGTATCATATATTTTTGTTTTCTTTTTAATCCCATGTAAGTTCTAGGAAGAAAAATAATACAAATTCTTTAAAATAATATGTGAGGATTCCATGAGGCTATTAAAATGGTAACTCACCATCTACATAATTTTTTTTTCCTTTTCCCACAGAACCTTTCTTTAAATTTATTTTACATGGTAATGATAATTATAATTGTCTTGTGCAGTTGGTGATCACTCCTACCTTTAATATCTCTTAAATACTTACATACACCTGGATGTATATATATTGCTGCTAAATTGTGGCATATCCAGGACTGCATGTATTTCGAAGACCTTAAATATTCCTGATTTATTGATCTGGAGAAAAATATTAATTTGGAGCAAATTAAACCTCAGTGGAGCTGATTGTATTGTTTGAACTGACTTCAATAAAGTTTTGATCAGTTTTTCACATTAGGGATCTAGAGTAGGTTTTAGGTGCTTGTCTTTAGATGATAGCCCTAAAAAATTGTGATATTAAGAGTGTGAATTTTTTCAGATGGTGAATATACAGGATATAAATTCTTTATGTAGAATACAAAAATTTATTGTGGAAATATCCATCCCACTGTAAAAATAAATAATATACCAAATAGCTTGAAAAAAAAAATAGTGTCGTCCTTGGAGTATCAGAAACTCTGTCATTCAGAGCTGGCAAGCAAAATGAGTGATTGAGGCTTATGAAAATCAGCTACCTCTGTCCAAAGACAGTCTCAGAAAAGATTGTGGCGTATATGCTTCCAAAAAGAAAATATTTGATAACAAAGAGTCTCAGAACTGACAACCGCAAAAAATTCAGTGTTGAGGGGCTGAAAAAGCTCTAAATATGTTTGAGGTATATTCACACAGCACTGGAATGTTTCATTCAGAGGAAGTAGGAGAAAAGTACTGCTTTCTTAGGGTAAATCAGATTTTCTTTTTTCTCCATATATGTAGTTCTAATTTTCATGAGAAAATATCTAGCTTGTGTGTGTGGAGAGAGGGTTTTACAATGTCCTTTCTGTCTTTGGAATAAGTGACATTTAGTCCTTCTACTGACCCACTTTCTACATGTGTCTGTGTCATAGCTGCTTGTGTTACACTTTCAGAGTCACTTTGCATGTAAAGCACAGCTCTTCCTGCTTCCTTAGTAGTTCTAACTTATTAAGGAACTGCTATCTTTGAAAATAATCTAGAAGTTTTTGAAGTATTGATGAACATTTTTTTTTCTCTTTGAAGGTTTTTTTAAGAATTATCCTAATACGGGCACTATTATTTTCTGTCTTTACAAATGCATGTTCTTGGAGGACTTGGTAATGTAATGTCTCCTTAACAGCACAAAATTAATTACAAAATATGAAATATAGTTTATAATCTCATATAAACAGTGTACAAACTGTCCCTCTAAGTGGATTAAATCAGAGTATGTGTTTATTATTGCCCAAGACTCTGTTGTCTTCTGGCTGACATATGGACACCTTCCAGTTCTCTTAATTTTCAATGCTGGTGGGACATAGTCACTGAAGGTGACATGTGGCATGTGTCACAATTATACCTTTGAGATCCAACAGATGTTTCAGTAACTGTCTTTCATCTCTTTTGAGTTTATTCCTTAATTCTTCAATTTAATTTTGAAGGAGACTAATAAATATGCTTAGGTGTCTAATGCCCACTGTTATCACAGAATCTGGGTGCCTAAATGCCCTCAGAAATCTGGTCTTATTCAATGAAATAGATGTATACAAATATAACTTGAATTCCAGCAAGTAATTTATCTACTTCCAAGGTTTATGAAAAAGGAGAAATCATGCTTCAGTTCAAAAGGGTTATTAATTTATCTTCACAGTACTGAATACATAGTCAGAAGTAGCAAAATGCCCCAACTAGACTCAGAATTTTAGATTTCTGTAAAATCAACAATGAATAGGAAGAAAGTGCTTTAACAGACCAAGAATTACTCTAGTGCCCAGGTTGGACCAGCTTCAAATTCTGCTATTCTCTGTTTTCTCCCAGATGTCTAGGAACATGCATATGATCACTCAGAAATCTTTCCCCTCCCCTAAAAAAGTAAAATGTGCTAGTGAAAAATTGCATTAATTAGTACCTGTTGGCCTGGTATAAAGAGTTATTAACCAAAACACTGCCTTTCAAAACTTACTTTTGCATTGGTATTTTAGCAGCTACATTAAAAACTGTGAAATGTTTAGGATAACGATAAACTGTGGCAGTAAGGAAGAGTAATCTGTGAATAGAAAGCTCAGTTTGTTTATCAGCAAGTGCTGTATAATCACATATTTTAAGTACAATGTAATACAAAAAGATGGGCACAGCAGCTGAACAGTGAGCACTGCTGAAGCTGGATGTTAAGAGCAAAGAATGGCATATGTGACACAGGAAAATTTTGGGACCTAGAGGCAAGGTCAAATTGTCTATAATGTCTCTAACCATAAGAAGTTCTCAGCTTGCAGCCTCGGAGCAGTGAAATCTTCTGTGTCATATTTCTTACCAGCTCCTATATTTCCTGCTTTGACTCTAAGATAACCTCTGGTTATTGTGAGATGTTGTTTTGAGATGAGCACTGTCAACAATATGCACCGTCTGTAAGCATCTGTGCCATTTGCCTCAATTCACTATAAATTGTTCTCTTCAGGCTCTTCATTCAAACTCTGCTGTTGATTCTCTCATATAATATGTAGACTATTCCATTGGAAAAAAAAAGTACCCAGCTTAGCAAAGCAGAATGTATCTAATCAACTGCCAGTTTTGCAGGTATAAAAGCAGGTGGTTTTCTTTGATTGATGCATAATTTGGAATTTTTCTGGATTTCAGTGGTTGATACATTTCCTATTACTATTTTGACTCTTGGTGTGTTTTAAATATAATGATTAGTTAAAAGGACGTAATGCAAACAAAAAACCCCAAAACCATAGAAAATTAGAAACATTTGTGCAAGTGAAATGTGTGAGTATTCTTTAAAACCTGAGAACCAGACCAGTGACGTCAACTACTTGTGACAGGACTCGGTCCTGTCCATTCTTGGACCAATATTTGATTTTCCAGACCTTTGTATTTAGTAAGTGTTTCAAATTGTTGATTTTTCACATAAATAGCTGATAAAAATTTGTTGTGGTTTGACACTTGTAGGCAGCTCAGCCCCACATAGCTTCTCACTTATACACCCACAAGTGGAATGGGGGAGAGAATGGGAAGGGTAAAAGTGAGAAAACTCGTGGGTTGAGATAAAGACAATTTAATAGGTAAAGCAAAAATAGCGCATGCAAGCAAAAGAAAAAAAAAGTAATTAATTCATTGCTTCCCACCAGCACGCAGATGTTTAGCTATTTCCAGGAAAACAGGGCTCCATCATGTGTGGTGGTCACTTGGAAGGACAAGTATCTTAACCCTGCATGGTGCCTCTTTCTCCTTCTTGCCCTGAGCTTTCATTACTGAGATTGATGCTGTGTGGTATGGATTGACCCTTTGGTCAGATGGGGTCAGCTGTCCCAGTTGTGTCACCTCCAAGTTCTTGTGCAAACCCAGACTCCTTGCTTGTGGGGTGGAGTGAGAAAAACAAAAGAACTTCCTTGATACTGCATAAGCACTTGTCCCAGTTTGAGATAAATTCTGAGGAACATCCAAAATTGAACGTTCTCTGATAGAAGGCAAGTTACAGCTGCCCCTCCCCCACCAGGCTCAGGAAAGAAATATTCCTTGGAGGAATGTGAAAGAGAAAATAAAAACTATGTGTTTAACAAACACAGGAAAAGAATAATAATGCTAAATAATAAAACCTCTCGCCATGGAGAGAAAACCTGGGAAGATTTAAAGTCCTTTCTGGGTGTGGTTTCTCTCCTCCTTCTCAGAACTGGGCTTTCAGCGCAGGCCACTCTGGGCCTCCCGGATGATGGTTTGATGTTGTTGCACCATTCCAGAAGAAAAGAAGAAGAAGCCAAAGTCCCAGGGAAATAAAGGAGTTTAACTCTCTGGCTCTCTCTTCTGAGAGAAGGAGCCAGGAGCTGGGAAAAGCCGGAAGGTGCTTTTTCTCCACTCTTGCTGCTGCCAAAGCACGCACCGAGACAGAGTGACCTTGGAGCACAAAACTGCTTTGAAAAAGTTCACTCTGGCTTTTTTTTCTCTCCCGCCTCTTGGGCTCAGCTTAAAGGCACAGAAAAGCACAAGGTTCGTTTCTGGGCATAGAGCGATGATAGGGGATACACATCATAAAGTCACCCCGTGACAGCACTGCTCATGAACAGCTGAAACAGTGGTGTGTTGTCAACACTGTTTTAGTCACAGATCAAAAAACATAGCACCATATGAGCTACTATGCAGAAAAACCCCAACCAAAGCCAGTACAACCCACATGCCTCAGTCCATACAGTATATGCCATGTCCAATACATCCTCATTAGACGTTTCTTTACTTCTCATCCTTTGATACATACACTGACATAATTTGCTTCGTCTACGAGCCATTCCTGTAAAGTGTCCATAAAATACTCATTGAGATCCTTTAGCCCAAGATTTCAGTTCTATCCATTATGGTAGTCACTCAGGGTGGGAAACAAAGCGTGTTACACACAGTTACCAGGCACCAAAGCCAGCTCGTGATAGGTCAGTGCTGGATTTGCACGTTTCTTGAGAGGCTCATCCTCCTCTAGTCTGTGTGTTTCCCATCGTAGCACTTCCTATAATATGCAACTCCAATAATGGGTTACCAGAGTTCGAAAGTACATCCATTGCACATCTAATTATTTTTGTATTCCTTCCTAAGAACTACACTTCTGATGCTGTTCCATAAGGAAATTGATATGAAATTTTTAGGATAAGAAAAGAACCTGAAATTCCTTTATACACATATATAAAAAACTCCCTAGTTTTGAAAGGAGAAATTTTCAGGCAGGCCACTGGAAAAAAACGCTGATACCCAGGTAGGGCAAATAAAGACATCAAATAAATTAACTCAACTCTATTTATGTGTATCAGCTGAGAATTTGCCCCTCAAAATGATTCAAGTGACAAAACTCAGATAAAAATACTCTATTTAAAAAATGAGAACAGAGATTTAAACAAATGCACTCTAATTCAGACCAAAAAACTAGAATAGTCTCTTCTACCTCTGAAGGGTTTTTTCCTTCACTTTCTAATTATGATATGGATCCCAGGTCAATCATCAAGATTGCTAAAGATTTGCAAGTATAAAAAGAGATGTATAACATCTCCACAGCTTTATTTGAAGGGTGGGAATATGGCATAATCTTGATTCTAGAAGTTAATAAAAGGTCACAATTACTTCCTTTTAAACAAACAAACAACCTCCTCCTCCAATAAAACACCACCAAAAACTCTAAAGAAGAGCTGAAAACCTCCTTTTGTATATTAAAATGTATGAAGTTTTCCTTCTGTAGAGGGGAAACAGAGGTCTTTTATTGTACTTATTGTTCCAGAGTAAAGCTTTTTAAGCAAAAAAGCCTACAGTAAGCTTTTAATTCAGTGCTCCTCACAGGCCACTCAAGAATAGTTAGACCCCCTGAGTCTAAAGCATCTTCTTAGCCATGAGTCAGAAATAGAGGGAACACACTGTGTTAATTTACCTTGAGCATTATTAGCTTTATTGGCATGGCAGGATGAGTAATTGCTGATTGAATTTTACTTTATAGGCATCCAAGTCCTTGGATGTACCTAGGACTTGACTACAGAGTCTGACAGATGGTCATGAATGATTCTTCCTAATTAGGGAAAACTGAAGGAATCTACATGCAGAATTCATGCCTGGATAGTTGTCCATGGGACATATGGCAGAATGCTAATGAATATATACTTTACACTTGCACATATATTCGACAGAGAACAAGTACTGATAAGCAATGTAACACCCATCAGTGCAACATGGATCATGTGATTAAAGATTACATTTTTAACTTTTGCAAAGCAGGTTTGTGTGTTTTGATCACCTGTTGTGCAAAGAGACTATCTTATCTCTTCTACATCTAGGTACCTGCAATAAATATTGCTCTTGCTACACAAAACAATATGTTTCTCTGAAGTTCTTGCCATAAAAAAAAAAAAAAAATCTAAAGTAAGGTGAATAGATTGGACATATTTATGTAAACTTTTATCATTTTTAGGCAAAACCATAAAATTTTCACTTCACATGAGGAAGTAAGGTTACTGTAAATCTGTTGTTTGTCCTCTTTGTCAAAGACAGCTGAAAGAAAGAAAACATACAGTCACTTAGGCATAATCAGAAAACCTACTCAGCAAAATAACTTCTGAGATGACCCTATCTGGAGAGTACATGGTCTATTTTACGCCTTGAAGCCTGGGGTTCCAAAAGGAACTCCTTTGACTCCCCACCCTTTGCCTTCACTGTTTGAAAGAATCGCTGGAGAAGGAAAGAATATATTTTGCATATGTCTAAAATAATTTATGTGGAGTCAGTGAGGTCACACTTGGGAAAGTTATCTCCATGTCAGAGTTTTTCTTCTTGTCAAAACCCTCAAGCAAAACTCTCGACATTTTCTTCCAATGTATTAACATTCTCCTCATGTGCTTTTCAAATTGATAGTATATGTTTGCAAAATTATATTATCTTTGTAAGTATTACTTAAATGAATAATTGCCGTCTACTTTGTAGCCCTGTATTGTAGCTGGGTTCTATACCTTACTAATTATTCCTTTAAAATCTTCTGTCTGCTTATCTGCATATTTTTAAGTATTTTTTTTTAATATTAACAACATGTCTTACAGCAAATTAGAAATTAGGGATTATACATTTATAAAGGAAAATAAGCCTGATAATGCACCGACATGATTGCAAATAAATTAAAAATTAATCATTTTTTAAAGTGAATATTGAATGTCATTGAATGTTTAAATGTTTAATGAACGATTAAATTTAGCAGCTTAGCTATGGGACATTCTGACTTTCACAAAAAATATAATGGTGCAGAAAAACATTTATTTGAGAGGGAAACCAACAGCTTATAAAGGATAGAGTCTGAATAAATTAAACAGATGCAGAGATACTGAAAAAATTTTTCTTTTGAAAACATTAAATAGAATAACAGATACCTGTGAAAGCCGAGAGTGAATGAGTATAATCCAAAATATTTTGTTCAGAAATGCAAATTGAAAGCATATTTAACTTTTAAAACACTTGTAGGGACAACCCACTAGAAGAAAATTTCATTCCTCTCTGATATCAAAGTATATTAAACAAAGGAGGTGAATAAAAGCAGAACATGGAATATAAAAGGGCATTAAGTGTAGTAATTTTTACGCATAAGATGCTAAGGCTTTCGCATATGAAGAAATCTCAGTTTTAAAGTAGACAAAAGAAGTTTCTTTGTCAATCTTTTGAACATTACTTGTAAAGTGAATATCCCTACTAATTTATTGTGGTTTGGATTTAAGGTGTCTTGCTTTTTGCAGGGAATTTCACACTAAAACACTAAATTTAAATGCATGTTTCTTTTTTTGTTCTGAATAACTCAATTTAAAAGAAAGTAGAGTGCTACTAAAAAACCCACCCCCAAACCCATTTTAAAAAATAAGTATTTTCTTTATTAAGGTATATTTGGAGTCATAAGTGTCACCCCAAGGCACTAAAACTGGAAGAACTCTCTGGGTAATGCATTGCAGACTTTTTATCACGTGCTTTCTTATCATATAAACTCACAAATTTTCTATGCTACCTCTTATACCTAAGTAATTATTCACAGGAACATTACTTATGTAGAAACTCTTTCTTTTTGGATTGGAATGGTTTCTAGTTACCTTAAAATATCCATGTATTAATGAATGAACATTATATTTAAATGCCAAGTGACTCTCCCCATGAGCTGCTACTATGGAATTTATAATACTGCTGTAGACTCAGTTGGGGGATAGAGCTAGAAAACTAATATTGTCACTAGGATTTCTGGACACACCATATAAAATATTAATGAGTAAAATTGTGTCTTTGGAGATCACTAGGATGGCTTAGGTATGTAAAGAAGGAGACTATTCTCTGCTGAATACATGTGTGTAATTTATCCATAAGTTCCAGGATCTTGTTGCCATTCTGAAGACACAAATTATCCATAAACTTAAGCTGAATGAGCATTTAACACTCCTTTAATAAATTTGTGTTTGCTTGACACAAAGCAACCAAAGCATATCGGTAATTCTGTTCACAAAGACTTAAAATAAATTTGTTTACCATCCTATAATAATTCTGCAAAATGATATTGAGTTCATATGTATAAATATCTACAGGAATTTTCAGTTGCAGTTCAACACACACATAAGCTTTCTTTTGCAGTTCTGTTTGCCATGATTATTTCAAAATGTGTTGAGTCCTAGATGGATTTTCTATAAGGATTAAGATAATACCTTTTTTTTTCCGTAAGCCCTCTATGTTGACCAATATGTTAATTTTTTTTTTTTTCACAGAGAAATTTAAGAATTCAGGAGTATCTTTTGTATCAGTATTGTAACTTACAAAAAGTTAGCTTAAGTATTTGCACTATTTTTTTTCTCTTACATTCTACTGCATTTACATGTTTTCTCTCCTGAAAATGAAGAAAAGTCAAATAGAAGTGATCCTATTATTCAGTTCAGGGTAGGCTTTAGCTATGTCCTTATTAGATAGTTTGGTGAAAATTTCATTTCAATGCTCCATGGAGGTAAAGAAAACAAATTTAGTGTTAAGAAGGCCATACCGAAGAATATAACAACCTTATTAGCTTGTCACTATTAAAAATCTGTGAGCTGCCAACATCTTGAATACCTTCTGTTGTTCTGTTCTCCCAAAAGATATTGTCTCCAAGCAATAGGAAAAGAGAAAGTAGTCAAATATACAACCAAAAAAACCCTCAGTACCAAAAAAAAAACAGCGGGAAATGAATAAGAAAGAAGTTATAAAATTGTAAATAACATGGAAGAAGTGAAAGGGGAATGTTTCTTCATGATTTCTTCCAGTGATGAGCTGTTAGCATGCTAGTACTAGAACAGACAACAGACTAGTGTTCAAGGTAATAGTTTCCTCCTCCCTGGTCCTGAGGTCTGTGCGGATCTACTTTTAGCATTTTCCTATCATTCTGCTTCACTGTTGTCAGATCTTAGCTAAAATTTGAATACTGCATGACAGCTTCTCCACAGAAATGGAAAGAGAAAGGTTAGAAGGGAGAAGATCTTTTCTTTTCCATTAGAATTAATTTTTAGATGGATTTCTGTGTCTTATAGACTATACCTGGGGAGTTATTCAACTTGTTTTCAACAATGACGATTCTTCTTTGGAAAACTGTGCAAGAATGGAGCTAGTAGGCAAAGTGTTATCTAGGTACGGTAGATCAAATCAATATAGTGGAACTAATAACTACTGAATCTTTGTAATCCGCACAAGAATATGATGATTTTTCTCTCTTATCTGTAACTTTCTTGAAAGAAAATGGTCACATAATTAACTAACAAACCTTATTTATTATTACATGCCATACTTATGCACTGTGGAAATTGATGTGAGTTTTGCCAGTGATTTTTTCAATTGCCAGTTGAGGAATTAATTTTCTTCTCTAGCTGTTAAATGAAAAAAAAAAGATTATTTTTTTCTCATGTATATTGTCTTCCACCATTTCTTCAGCCTCCACAAACCCCCCCAAAAATATTCAAAGATATGCATGCATACTTAGTAATAACGACTGTAACTGAGTAACTGTGAAGACTACTGAACCAAGAACTGTGTTCAGTTTCTACTAGAAGTCTGTCTTGGATCATGAATAGTAGTAGAAAGATGAGGATGGAGAAAAAAAAATGAAAATAGTTTGGTCTTATCAGGATCCAATATACTTCCCTGCAGTGCCTTCAAAACAATAAATCTATTGGTCATTTGTTTACAAATCCTTCCTGTTATCCTGCAACTACAACTATGGTAAACATGTGCAATGCCTTGGTTGTAAAAATGCTGTTTGCTGAGTTCATTGCTGTACAGCATTAAAAATAAATAAAATTTTTTAAAAAGAAGAAGAAAATCTGAATATCCACCATCAAATCTGGCCTAGTGCTTTTATGATGAGTGTTTTCTGATCTGCTCCTGTGATGCAAGCCTCTGTTTTTATTATTAGAGGATGCATTGATATCTCTTTAAAAGTGTTTTCACAATAATCACTAAAACATCAAGTAAGCCTTGCTCAGACCTATGGCACAGACAATGGCAGGTGCTGGGGGTTTGGGCTGCTTTTGTCTGTCATGATATTCTGATCCTCCTTATTCTCACACTTCCTGAACACTAAGGTGTTACTTACACAGAGGATAGACAGGCAACAGTTCACTGATTGACAGCACTGGGTTAAGCTGAGCAGAAATTTTAAGAAGCCTCCGGGAAGTATGATATTAAATATCAAACCAATATTTGAAGACAGCTTTTAGCATGGTGGAAGAAGGAAAGTGGTATGTTTGCTGAAGAGAAAAACAGAAATAAAATCATGAAATAGAAATGGAATTACTAGAGGATGTCAGTAAATGTGAAATTAAGGCTCGCTTTTGTTGCTTCCACGCTCTCAAAATAAATCACAGCAAATCACAGAATATTCTGAGCTGGAAGGGACCCACAAGGATCATCGAGTCCGACTCTTAAGTGAATGGCCCATAGAGGGATCAAACTCACAACTTTGATGTTATTAGCACCATGTTCTAATAAAGTGAGCTAGTCCAGGGTCAAAAAGTGATCATAAGGACATATATTTTTCTTTAAACCCTCAGGTGATTATATTGGCAAGGATTTAATGCACACATTTGAAGGCTTTTAATTATACATTACAGGGAGAGTTGGTAACATACAGAAAACCTGTATACTGAATACAATGAAAAGCTTTTCCCAGCTGTGATAAAATCAATCAGTTTTGTCATTTCCTTTAAATGAGAGTAATTGTAACCTTGTAGATTACACAATGCTCAGCCTATGAACACAACTCCTATATGAGCTCAACAAATGTACTTTATTGAAATTTGTGGCAAGCTGCTTAATGTAATTTCATTATTTTCTTATATTTTATTAATTAAAAATTATTGTAGTAGGATTTAACGTGATTTTAAGAAGGAAAGAAATTATTTTCTGTACCTCATTTAGTTATATTTTAAAAATTAATTTCACTTTTCCAAATGATGCTGGTATATCCACAGCACTACATAATGTCTTTATTATTATCCTCCTGCGTATAGATCAAAAGGCAACTTATACGACTAAGATCACTGTAGAGTGCAGTTTGCCTGATTGATTGCCGCAAGATTCATTGCATCAGGCATACAATTAGGAAAAAAAAGCATTCAATTTAGTTGCCCCCTGTCTCTACACAGGTAATTCTGAAGCTTTAATTTTAAAAAGTATTTTGAATCTCTGCTTAAATCTTATCAAAATCCAGTCAAGGTAATTAAGCAGATATCTAAATGTTTTGGTGAATAAGAAGATGCTGGTGAGTTGAAGTCTATATTAAGAGTAGAACAAATCCCAGATACTTAATAACTGGTTGTATTCAGGCACACACAGCAGCTTTATACAGAATGTAATTCTTTTTTGTAAGCACCATATCATCTCTAACAATTTTTCATTCATAATCTTACTTCCACAAGTATATGAAAGAACAGGTGAATACTAATTAGTATGTGATGTGATAGTGTAAAAAGCATCACAAAGGAATAGTAAATTCCTCAGTTATTTTCTTTACGATAATAATCAATTTTTGATTGCAGAAAGAATGAGATGCCACAACAGTTTCCTTTCAAAGGGGCAGGATATCACTCTACCTATGCACTTAAAGTTGGAATATCTGTATGTCACATTGAGGTAAAAACTACATTTAAGTTTACGTGGGAAAACTTAGTGCTACAGCTCAGAAAATGATGACTGTAACTAGTATATCCCTGGAAAGAAAGACTAATGTTGTAGAGAAATAGTGTAATTTTCTTAACCATTAATGTTATTTTAATTCATAAAACTGAAGAGGATATTATTTTCTTGGTAAATTTTTAAGAGTTCTACTCTGCTTCCCAATTAAATTTTACTTTCTATGACGCATAAGTATGAAATGGTAAAAGTTTCAAATTCTTGTTTCCTGTTCAAAAATGTTCTTAAGTGCAGTCACAGTTAAGTGGAAGCCTGTAATTTCAAATGTCACTAGAGAGTGGCCCAGTGTAAAGCATTATCCTGTATAAAGAAAGCTTGCAAAGTATATTCTTATGTCCTTTCTCAACCTGCATGTTCCAGCTGACTTTGAGTACTCGTCAGGCAGAAGATATAACACTACATATTAACGTAAACAATTTCTGGAGTTCCACTCCACATACAAACCACATAACACAAGCTCCAAATATTGTTGTATTATTTGGAGATTTAAAGATGATAGATGCTTGCACTGACAGAAAGATTTAATCATTGCTAGCTGTCAAACCTTAAAAGCTGTGGAGTGATACATTATTGTTGCTTGCTTTTATGACTTCCCTTTTTAATGAAAAAGGTACAGATTATATTTAGTGCAAAGGAAATTTCCCAAGGCGACGGAACCCAATTTCCAGGGCTTGCATACTTAAAGGCAACATTTAGTCTTCACATGAACACTTGTGAGGCTTATATTAAAGCCTAAGGGAAAGCTCTGATTCTTGATTATAAATAGTTAAAGGGATAAATTTCGATATATTTCTAGAGAGCGTAGAAGTTTTGTCTTGAGACTTTAATGAAAGTGACTTTTTACATTGAAATATTCACACATATATGAAGACACAACCCTCCTCATTCCCTGCCCCATGTTCTGATGAGTTTAAATCTTTAGCTATTAGTGTCTAGTCAGTCTTCCAAGAAGAAGATAAATATTGGAAACAGAGCCCACTTTTACAACACTTACTTTTACAGCTGGGTTTGAATTTTATCAATCTGCTTCTCCTTTCTTTCTTGTTGCCATTTTAATTTTATTTTTGGTCTATGTGAATTCTTCTTTTTGCTGACCACTTCCACATTCATTCCACTACAGTCCTCTCATGACTTAATTGTTCCAAATCCTCAGGTTCAAGATTTACATTACTTTTCTCATCCAGAATCCTGTCCCTAAATTTCAGAAGGAAAGCAGTAATGGAAAATAGAGAAAATAGGAAGTCAATTTGCTCTATGTGAATAGCAATGAAAAGGTGAAGTTTCTTTCCTTAAAATGTTCCAGACATTGTTACATTGTAAGGAAACAAAAATAGAAACACGTTGATGCACTGGTAATTGCATCAATTAAAACTGTTTAGCATGCTAAAATCTAGAATGAAAAAATCAGGTATATCTTCATGAAAATATGTCTGAAATAACCACTTCTTAATGAAAAGTAGAATCTAGAATAATAGTATTTTCTCCATTGACAGAAAATACAGAAAATAAATTATTTTCCAATATTGAAGCACCCCTGCTCCTCTAGTCCGGTTCCAATCAGCACTGTTGACTCAGCCTAGTAGGACACTCACTCTATCTGGTGGATGTGTCCTTGCCCCTCACTGGCATTCTGGTTTCTACATATAGCAGTTTCACCTCATCTCAGCTTTCTATACTATCTGACAAGCATGTTCTCCTGAGAAGGCAGCTGCTCTTTTACTACTCATTGTTCTCTAAATTAGAGAGCTTAAACCTTGAAGACCTTACTTAGCATGCAGCCATGGATCTATCTCTTCTGTCATTCACCAGTTACTAAAGGATTTTCTAACCTGTTCTGATTTTCTGCCCCAAATAAGTGACATTAGTGTGAGTTTGGAAAGAATTATGCAACAAAGCTTATTTATAGCTCTGTTTTCCATCCAGAAAGATATGGGGAAGGTCTCACTTACATGAGCAGTCTGTTTGGATAGGTTTCATGCTGTGATGCCATACCACTCACCAGTCACTTTTCTCATACTTCCAATTATTCATTCACCTTCAGAATACCTTGTTTTCATGCTTCCCTAGAAACAAGTAGAGGGCACTGGAATGCAAAGGGACATTAAATGGCATGAGCATACATACACTTTTCCTGTAGATCGACTTCACTTAATGGGCACACCAATAATAGCTTAGGGAAAGATTTTGTCTTTTCCTTCCTACTAAGTTGCATAATAATGTGTATTCTCTGGCATTCTAAGTTCCAGCATTGAAGTCAGGCATTTATCAGAATATGTACAGGATGTATTCAGTTATTTTCTGTGAAAATCATCGAAGGAAACCAAAGAAGAGAATTTGTGCAGTTCTGAGCTTGTGTGGATGGCACTCCTAGGTACCATTTCCAGAATAAGCCAAAAAACAAAAAGGAAATTCAACAAAGAAGTGAGAGACTTTACATGATATTGTATACAGAAAAATATCCTTATGTTTGTGAGAAAGGATGCTTTCTGCTGCTAGTTTAATACTCACTTGTATTAAATAAACAATTTACTCAAAGGAATAAAGAAGAAGACCTAAAAAAATGACCAAACTTTTATACTGATTGGAATAGATGTACCTCAATTTCTTAATTTTAGCTATATCAAGAGACAATGAATGAAAAACTTGCAATATCTTGGATAAATAGATGAGTTTATGTCAAGTACGATGATTTAAATAAGTGGATTTTCCAAGAGGAAATTGTTTCTCACAAGATTTAAACCAGAAAAAGTTCTAACAGAAATCCATTAAATGCATCATAAACTACTGCTATTTCAGAAATAGGGCTTCAAGCTTTCCTACTTGTCCTGGTTTCACCTGAGATAGAGTTAATTTCTTCTCAGTAGCTGGTACAGTGTTATGTTTGGGATTCAGAATGATAATAATGTTGATAACATTAATGTTGATTCTGGTTTTTGCTAAGTTGTGTTTATCTTAAGTCAAAGGCTTTTTTTTGTGTGTTTGTGTCTCATGCTCTGCCAGTGAAAAGGTACACATAAGAAAAACTGGAGAGAGCCTTGCTGGGATTGGCGACCTGAATTGGCCACACCATAGCAGGTTATGTCCAGTACATGAACTGGGGGAGTTTCCCAGAAGGTTGGCCAATTTAGGTTTAGGAATGTGGTCTGGCACAATTTAGGTTTAGGAATGTGGGTCAGTGCATTGCTTGATTTTTTTTTCTATCCCCTTTCATTGTCATTATCATTATTTACTATTATTACGTATTAGTTTGTTTTCCATTATTAAACTGTTCTTATCTCAACCTACAAGTTTTATTTTTGATTCTGCTCCCCATTCCACTGGAGGAAGAGGGTGGAGAGGGGGTGTTGAGTGAGCGGCTGTGTGGTGCTTATTACCAGCTGGGCTTAAACCCTCCTATTGCTGAAGAGTGAAAAGCCTTCCAAATAGACCGTGTAGCTGCAGCTACAGCAGATTTGGTAAAATTGTCTCAAACTAGATTTAAGATAAACATTTTTTACTATGAGGGTAGTTAAACACTGGAACAGGTTTTCCAGAGAGGCAGTAGATGTCCCATCCCTGAAAACATTCAAAGTCATGGACAGGACTCTAAGAAATCTATCTATTGGAGATGTCCCTGTTTATTGAAGGGGGCTTGGATTAGATGGCTCTTAAAGGTCCCTCCTGATCTAGATCATTCTATGATTCTGTGGTTATAAACTCTTTCTGTGTAATTTCATTATTTTACTTAATTCAACTTTTCTTTATTCCTAGCCCCATAAATTTCCTCTTTTATCCTCAGAAGAAAATCTGGAGCCAAGAAATACTAACATGGTTGTCAGTCTACCTACTTAGGAGAACAGAGTCCTGTATTCCTACTTTCCTGTTTGCAAACATATGTCACATAAAATATTGTTCTCTACTCAACTGGTCACATTCCACTGGTGAGTCACTTTTATTTTACTACTTTGCTCTGCAAGTTTCTTTCATTGTGATATCATGTGTCACTGAAATGAGTAAAATAATGTACAAGTTATTTGCTCTGGGGGTTGATAACTAAACAATTTGGATTGACTGGTTAAGCCTTGGAGCAGTACATACCTGTGGTGGGTTATGCTGTGTAAAGCAGTGGCGTCTGGGTAGATCAGTAGACTCACAAGATGTGGGAAAGCAGAATGAGATCTAAATATCAGACGTCAAAACCCTAGGAGATTTTCAAAAGTATGCAGAAGACACTTCACATTGTCCATTTCAAGGCAAACCACTGAAAGCTTTTACAGTAGATTGATTAGGAAATTTTAAAACTCTAAAGGATTCTAGAACCGTGGAAGCTTCAAGAATCAGTAAAAAACCAACACTGTGACAAGATGATGTTTAGCAAACAGATTCCTGTAAGTCAGGGCTCATTACCTGAAGTTGTGGCAACCTAAGAAAATGGAAGACATGTCACTGGTAAGTTCATATGATGATGTTTTAAGCTACATTGTCAAGTCAGGTTGTTTTGAGTCTGTTTTGTCAGACAAATATCTCTACACTGTGTTCCTTGTTCTGGTGTAAAGTTAAAAATAGCTGTATTTTCAGCAATTGGTCAGAGAGACACTTGAGTAAGGATAAGATAACCTTACTGATGAGCTCAGAAAACAGCTATTTCAAGTGCAGGGGAATTAATGAACACAAGCCTGATATGTTTGTGTTTCTTGAACACTTGTTTTGGAGTAGTGAATCGGGAGAAAAAGTCACCATACTCATTAAACTATATTCTTTTTTAGAAATAAAAATATTTCCAGCTCTATACCAATTAAAATATCTGGAGGTGTAGCTGGGGATGCAGTTATCTCTCCACAGCACAATGAAATAAAAGTTAAACAATAAGCAATAGGTGCTATCATACACCTCTCCTTTACCTGGATAAATACACAAAAAAATGTTTACAGGGAGTGTCACTGCCATTTTTCAAGCTGTATTGCACTGAATAATACACACTGAAAAGGAAAAGAAATTATTCCCCTCTGTGATCCCATAGTCAGCAGATATTTTGTTGACCTAGTACCAGTCGGACAAAAAAGGTGTTTGATCTTACATGAGCACGTGCCCAAAGGCCTTTAATCTGTCACAGTCATTAATGCCAATGACATTTTCACTGACCTGCTAGAATCCTTTAACTCTTTCTAGACAACATTTCGTGACATATCCGTCCTTCCAATTAAATCTGATGATCACTTGGCTGAGTGAATATTCTCAGGAGCAAAGGGAAAAAGTGTTCTCCATTGTCTTTTAAATTACAGATCATGATGATGGCCACATGACACTTAATTAGCAAAATACTGAGTGGAATTTTGTAATTTAGCTTGCAAATGACCTTTATATTACAGAAGTTGGTGATGTGTGGGTTAGTATGGCACTAAATGTATCAGAAGAGCTAGAGTGAGACGAAATATTGCATTTTATACTGGTAAAGATCTACAAAAATAAATACGTGACAGAAGTATAATTTTGTACTCTTACCTGTCCTGAATGTTTTAAAGGCAAGCATCTTCATTTGGCAGTCATAGAATTATTTTTTTCTTGTGGCATGTGTACAAAGGAAAGAAATTTTGTATCATTTAGAAAGTTCACTAAAGCTAAAAGCCAAGGGAGAGATATTTAGATATCTTTATTAAAAAATCTCTGAGGCTTTCAGGAAGAAAAGCTCAGGTGTACTCCATCTCCTTGTGGGTTTATGTGTAAATATTTCTGTAGTGTAAACAGACTTATTTTGACCACTATCCTCAGCAACTCCACATGCTGTGCAGACAAAGCTTTTGAGAGGTTCAGTGTTAGTTATTAAGGAGACAGATGGGATTTGCAGCCATCCTGGACTGCAGATAACCTTATAACAATGGTGCTGAGTCATGAAGTTACTGGGCTTGCATAATTTTACAGCCATGGAAAAGAACATACAGGTGTCATCTGGCACCATTCTGAGCCAAACCACACAGAAATTTAAGCTGCTTTTCTTCACAAAGCCAGCTATAACATCCTGATAGTTCTGGAGATGGCTGTTCTCCATCTTGCAGTTTTTATACCAAAATGTATACTGGCATGGAAATGTGCAAAGAAACCACTGCCTTCCACAACTACATAGTAAAAGGGGAATAAGACATACCTAAGTTTTTGTAGGTTTTCTATTTCTATTTCCTTTACCATTGCAGCTATGTAGAGACAGATACTACAGGGGGAATAAAGGTCCTCTCTATCCAATTGACATTTTCACAGCTGTGGATGACCTTTCTACTCTTCAGTTAGTATTTTCAGATCACCTTGCCCCACATTGTCTTGTCAAAGTCAGAACTGAAACTGGAAAAACAAGATCCCCAAAGCCAGATTATAAATCTAGAAAGAACATGTCTGTTTTATTGGAGGTAAGTGCTGTAAGCTGTCTCCTGTCCTCATGTCTGCCGAGTTCAAGAGAATGAGAGCCAGACAGTAAACACTAATGAGTTGCAGACCTTCACACAGGAGACAATTAAGTGTATTGAGAAAAGTAAGGAAAGCCCAGAAGTTTTAAATATGAGAAGAAAACAGAGATTTTTTTTCCAGAGGTTAGTGTATGAGGTACTGAACTTCCTTATTTTTCTGTGTACTGAGGAGAGAGGAAAAATCATGGCTCAGGGAAGCATCATTCACTGGTACCCCATAGAAATATTTTCTTCTCTAGTATGTTCTCCTTTCTTCATGATGCCTCTGCACGAGTGTGAGAATCTACCAGGTGCAATGCAGTAGAAAGTGATGCTCAGCAGAACATGAATTTTTACCGCAGTTTCACTTTTTCCTGTAAATGGCCATGACATACAGTTACCATAATGCCTGAAGTGTTTGCTCCCCTGCTAGCCTTAGGCATTTGACGCAACAGGATGTGGAGGTACAACTGTCACCCTAAACTCACCTCCAGGCTGAACTATGACCATAGAAATGCTCATCAGGCCTTGGCCTTGGCAAACATCACCCAGGCTAAGCTCCTCTTGCTCTTATCAGAAACACTGTCTGTACCCCAGAACTTATGTTATCCAGTGGGCTCCTTTTTTTTCAACGAATGGGTGGGGAAATTTATTTTTCTTATCTGAATAACAATCCAAGTGGAAGAACATTTTTGTTATTGAAATTTCAAGGAAAGTTATTGACTCAAATTGCATCCAGGATGGAAAATCATTACGCCTTAAACCAACTCTCTTGTGACCCTACAAACCATGATCCTTCATGAAATCCTTTGAGATCTCCTGGACTGCAGCAGGCTGTGACCAGCAAACTTCCTCTTACTGGGACATCTCTCAGAGACACTGAACTCTCAAGTTTGCTATACTAGAAGGACCACCACCAAAAGCCAACGATGGAGTCTGGGCTATCTCCACTCCTTGAGGCTCAATCCTTCACCCACTACAAAGATGCAAAGGGAATTTTTCACAGGTATATATACACCTTGGATATACTCTTTAGATCTCTGTGTGTGCATGTGAATATGCAATAGCAAATGCATATGAATGTTGCTCTCTTAGATTTTTTAATTATGTCAGATTTGTAAGTAAATTAGAAGTGAGTTACTGTTGTGCTTATAGTAAATTCTATAGAATCTTTTGTTAAGGCTATTGACTGAGTGCTATTAAGTTTAAATTCTTTTAAAACCTTCAGCCTAAACCGTTGGTCAAGCCCAGGGCTAAATTTGGAGAGGGGTCCACCCTGAACCTTGTGACTCAGCAGGAGATTCTGCCTTACTCCTTTTTATCCTTACCCTTTCCCATTTTTACCCTTTTCCATCCCTAGCCTCCATGTAGATAATTTTAGGTTGATTTTAGTCTGATTTTTCTCTGTGTGCTGTAATGATTTAGTAAGTAACAGAGTGAACAACAGTACCAGACTTGCCAAAAACTTTTGTCAGCTTTCACTTTTGTATTAAACCTGCTTTGGCAATAACTTTGCTGGTGATTCTTTGAGTGATTTGAAAGACTCATTTCTGACAAAGGATCACAGACAGCAGACAATTTGGAAAAAAAAAAGTAGAAAAGCCAATCTCAACACATGTCAATGACAAGGAATAAAAGAAAAGGGATTTGGTTGTCCTAGTTATATTGAAATTAGGCTATCAGTTCTGGTGGCAGGAGGTCTACCCAAGCCTTCTCTGTTTAAGTGTCTGTCAAGCATAGTATGAAACACACATATGCACAAATATATGACCCTGCTGGAGCTTCTGAATGTCTTCTCAGCATGATGTGCAAATGATTCTATGCTCTGTTAATCTAAATCTATGTAAAGGATGAGAAAAGTAGTGTTCCACATACTGCAGTAATAGACATATGATCTGAATCTTGAATTCAATCCATTCTATGAAATATTTAATTATTATCTTGGGTATTTTCAAAGTCATAGGAAAGAGGATGAAGAATAAAAGGGATCTGCAGGGGGTTTTGTATATCTTCTTAATTTGGAAATGGAAAAGAGCAGTCTAACAGCTATCTTTTGCAAAATTATCATAAGAGAGTTCTAGTTTCTTTAGATTAGTTAGCAAAATGTTGTCTGGTTTGAGTCTTTTTTACTTAATCTGTATGCAGAAGCAACATAGCACTTTGGTGTGTCTACCCCAAGAGTGACTTCTAGATGCCATTGAATTGTAAATCATTGAAAAACCACTAAATTCATAATGACCCTTACATTAAAGTCGCTGAATAGATTATGGTACATTTAATGGCCCATACCCGCTTTTATTTTCAGCAACACTTAGAGTTGGAGAGTTGTTGTTTCCACAGTTTTCTTTATATATAAGTGGATTGTATTGCTTTTCACCTTGTTGTGTGTTCATGGCTTTGAGTAGCAGCTTTTTGTAGTTTTTCTTTGTAAAGGATAAAAGCTCACCCTCCCCATCATTATTTCTCCTTTGAGTTCTCTGAAATAAAAGCTTTCAAACACTCTCCTGTCCCTCCAAACATAAAGACAACAAAGAACAAGATGAAAATACAGCAACTCCCTTCCCCCAGTATTAGCTTTCCCTTCCTTCGGTAAACCCTAGTGGTTTGAACTATGATTAAAAGGAATTTGTTTTTTGTCTACTTTAGGCCTTCCCTATTAAGTGAGAGTTCTGCAGATCACAAAGCTACAAGTCAGCTGCAGAATATATGTTGTGGTAAGTAGAATTAACCTCTTGACCTTAAGTTCTCCTCTCCTGGGATGCACACAGATATTTCTCTAACCGTGAAGAAGTTTTTACAGGCAAACAAGGATGCCTTTTTGCCACTATTTCTCACTGAAAGTTGAGCTAGTAGCCCACAGAATTCAAGTTCTTAGGCCGTTTTTGCTGTACTTAGTGAAATTAAAGTTGCACGTTTCTACTAAATATCTATCTTTTCAAGGGCAATAATGCATCCACAGTTATGCACCCACCCCATTTTGACTTGGGAAAATGAAATGGCACATTTATATTAAAAACCAGATTTGTTGTACTTCTTCCTCAGTTTTTATAAAGGTGTGTTTGCAAGTGGCTGTATGCATTTCTTAATGTTTTGCCTTTTTTGTTTTAAAGTATACACATGATTTTGCAGAAAATGTCTGGAAATGAAGCTCTGGCTGTCAAAAAAAAAAAAAAAAAGTAACAGAGAAGAAATTATTTGACTAGTTCTATTAGGAAAGGTTCTGCAAAATCTGACATTCAGCTGAATGCAATAAAGCTTGACAATACTTTGAACCTGACATAATAACACCAAAATATTTCAGGAGAAAAAATTGTTATGTTTTCCTAGAAATGGAAGCAACAATACATTGAACAACAGATGCAAATAAAAGCTGTTTTGTTACTGATAGCATCAGGACCAAGAATGAACACCTTGCACTGTAAATGATGACCTATGTCTATTTATCACTAATGTTTTAGGTTGATTATACAGCAAAGACTACAGTGGATCAAGTTTTGTCTGTAATTAAAAAAAATTTTCCCTGATGAGTGAGAAAGAAAGTAGTAAAATTTGAATAATAGTTTCCAGGATAACTTTCGGGCCAATTTAGAGAAAAATTACTTGTTAATTTCCCATTAATATATGGGAAATTATGTAAATTATGTAACCAAACTAACTTCTATAATTCTCCCAAGACGATGTCTGTGTGTTACCCTTTGTTTCAGTGTTTCAGATGAATGTAGAAGAAATAAAGAGAATTATTCAGATAACAACTTTTAGCTTGTTTGTAAGAAATACTTTTAATTTTCTTTAAAAAAAATAAAATCAGTTGACTTAGAAAAGCATTAGACCTTATTGTGTGAAACACATTGTTTTGCCAAGACAGATGGACATATGAATCTCTGGGGCGTTTGCATGTTTTACATTTTACAGTAATGCTTATCTTACTTGTGGACATAACTACAAAAATAAAATCTCTCAGACTGCTGGTACAACAGGACACAATTTGTACTTCTGCAAAACTATGATACAGTTTATTTCGGTTCTTCACTGTATAATTAGAAACTTTAGAAAAGTGGCACATTTGTACATCTGCTGGGAAGATACATTTATTTTCACCAACCAAGTTTTCCAGAATAGGTAAATCCTGAAAAGTCTTCAGGCTCTTCTTCTTATGACGCACTTGTACTCTAAAAGGCCTTAAGTACTGTACAGAAAGAATAAAATATTCCTCTGCTAGAATGGTTGTAACTAGTGGAATGGCCTCTTAATCCAGTTAACAAGTCTTAATGATTTTCTGTGCTAACTGTGTCATGTTACTTCTATAAGCACGTGTTCTTAGCTTATGAGAATGAAAAGTAACCTAACTTCAGCCTCTAATGAATGACTTGAAGCAGCTAACTGGTGTTCTGTAACAATGTTTCTAAACAATTTCTATTATTGTTTGTAACGTTTTGTGACTTAGTAAGCTACTGCAGCTTGAGAGTTAAGAAGTTTTTTTAAATGTTTTGATTTTTTAGAGTGGTGTCCCCACAAGGACATCAAGGGATGATTTTTACATCATGTTAATATATATGAAATTTCTTAAGAAAGGAGAAAATCCCTATGAAGATATTGATGAATATATTTAACCAATAAAATTTTATACAGTAATTAAAGAAAAGTAAAGGGGCATTTTCCTCAGGTGAAACTATCTGGTTTTAGGCCAGTCATACAACATTCGAGAGACAGTTCATTGCTTATAAGTTTCTGCGGTAAAAAAAATTTACTGAAAACTGTTGCAGTGTTTTCAAAAGCCTCACTTTGTCTCTCTCAAGGAAAACATGTGATGGTTTCTCCTGCCAAGACCAGTGAAAGCATGGGAGAAAGGAAGCTCACCTGGGAAGATTGTCTCTTACGAACACAAAGAGCATCTGTGCAGGTGATACATACATATGTACTTTAAGGAATTCTGCCATTTGTTGTTGGTAGCACAGCAGATGTGAGACTGAATGAGAAATTTGAACAGGAAGAAGCAATCGTTTTCACAGACTCTTACTTTACCATAAGGGGAGGAACCATAAGAAAGCATCAAGACTCATACTGGAAGATATATTCCTATTCCCAGGAGCCTGAAAGGGGAAATCATCGATATCAATAAGACTGAGTAACTTGAAGAACTAAAGATATGGGGTTTTCTTTTATGACAAATAATGAGATGCCATTGAACTGAAAACTATAGAGGTTTTTTTGACAAGAAAAACCCACTAAATTTAAAATGTGTGTCAATAAGTACAGTAAGTAGCTTGAAGGAAAGATACATCTGTATTTCTCTGTCGGACTGCTTGTTTACTATCATTAAAGACAAAAATATGTGTCCATTAAAATTTATTAAAGGTGTATACATACAAATATAAATATTTTATTACATAAATATTTATTATATTTCTGAAATAGGGGATCAGTTCCTACTTTTTTTTTTTCTTTAAAGAGGAAAATACCTGGTGGTATCATTAATGTAACATATACATCCCCAGTTTTAAACTGGATGTTGAATGGTTGTTCTCTTTTCTGAGCCCTCAGGATAGTCTCATAGGTTTTATTCTACACTTCTGATTTAGTCATCTTCTTGTCTGGTCAGCCTAGATTTTATCATTCTATCTGTCCTGTTGGCTACTGTGTAATAAGAACTGCTTTGAAATTTGAGACAGAGAATCCACCTTTTTTAATCCTCTCTTAAAGAAAAGCTGAAGCATCTGAAAGTATGAAGGCATAGGACCCAGGTCTCACTGCCAGTTTGTAGCCATTTGGAGCCAGATAGATTAGACAAGCTGTTCACATATGATAAATTCAAAGTGTCAGACTTGCTGTTGATGTACAGAATAATTCTGTGATGTAGAATACTTGGTGCAGACATGACAGATGCAAAATATGACAACAAGGTCCATGGCACCTCTGAGATGCCTTGAGCTGGAGGTGTTACCTCTCCTTTCCCATAAGTCTGGTTTTGTTTAAGAATCATGGGCATAGAGAAAACTGTCCTGAGACATTATGTACTCAAGAATAATCTCTCCTGTTGCAGCAGTCTTTTTCATATCACCTTCTATCTTCTTGTTGCTAGTTGAATTTTATGTAGCATTTAAAACTTCTTATCATATAAACTTTCTATTTTACTTATTCTTTTAATGGTATTTGTTGTATATTTGGGTAATTTGGATTTTAATCTTTTGTCAAACATTTCAGCATATGATAAATCCACTTTAAAGGGTTTTTTTCACACTCCGTGACAGAAATCTCAATTAGACTTCCCATTTTTTCTAAACTTTCTTTCAACTTAAACTCACTTGCAACACGGCTTTTGAGTTTTAGATAACAGAACTCTCAATAAGGTTATCAAATATTTTTTGAAAAAAAAAAAATCTTTCTTCTGATATTTGTCTTATTTCTTGAAAGTTTTATTTTCTTTCTAATTCCTACATATAAGGTTGATTTTAATCCTTTTATCTTTGTTATTCTATAAATCTTATCCATTCAAGTATTTTTTTTGCTGCTCATATATACTCACCATGGGAACAGTTTCATCACTAAATGGTCTAAGCTTTTCTAAGCATTATACGTCAATGTGTTACATCTGCATTTTCTTCATAACATCAAGTTCAGATGTCACTCTGACCCGTGTGTCAGCACCCAGATTTATTTAATTGGCTTTTATATGTTCTAAAGGCTGTGTTGACTCCAGAGACTGTAAGATGCTTGAAAGATGAAATTATGGTAATGTTCTATTTGTAAGTTTAGTGATGTTGAGGTAGAATAAAGGTAATATTGAACAAGAAAAACAAGTTATTGCAATTAGGTTACAGGATAAATGGCCACAGCTTGCGCTGAATATAGGACATGGGAGGTGAAAAGGTGCGCTTGTCTTTTCTGTTCAGCCCTGGTTTTCACAAGATGAAGCATTCAGCATCTGTAATTTGGCTCCCTGCCAAGACAAGAAAATTGTGAACATGAGAGCAAATAAGTACAGACTTTACTTTCTGAAAATAATTTTGTGATTTTCATAAAACAAAAGAATTCTGAACATGTATCTTGTTTTTTCTTGTGTACAAGTATACAATAATTTCTAAATTCTGCTCAAGAAGTCAGGTTTCATAAAAGAGTGATATTTAGATGACCCATCTTTAGTAGCTATAGCTGTCCATTTTCTTGAATTGTTTTTTATAATATGACAAATTCTAATTGGTTTTTTAGGTTAAAATAAGGGTTTCACAGTAACAAATCCCTAATTCTGAAATTACAACTTGTCTTACTGTTCCATGTTTTCATAAATGCTTTCAAAATTGCTTTCTCATTTTTAATTCTTGAATAAACTACATTCAGGCTACTGAAGCTAATTCCTCTTCATGCATGTTGCATAGTTTCACATTCTGACCAAAACAAATCACTTTTTGCTTCTCTTCTTTTACAGTCATTCCACATATCCTCATAAGGATAACATAAAGGCAGTTTTAACGTGTTTCATTCATCCTGCTATGCATGTAGATGTTACATTTCACTGTGTTCCTTATTTGGAGTGCATAACATTTTATACCTTTCCTTCTTTGTTTCCCTCTACCCTTCTTGTTTCAACCTCATTTCTGGTGTTATTCAACATTTTGATTGAATGAAAAAGGAAAACTGTAAGTCAGGGGGTGTAGTCTGCTGAATATTAGGTGTAACATAACGTAAAGCAGTAAATATTAAAGAAAAGCATTCATGAGGAAGAACACAGAAGCAAATAAAGATATACATGTGCTTCTCTGTCTGGGTCTAATTCTAAAACGAAAACTAGTAGATCCAAAGCAGAATGTTAAACCTGTAAAAGTATTTACCTCTTTGTGTGCAAGATACAGATTATGTAGACTTCAGTGTATGTGGCTTATACATTCCTTTAATATTTCTTTTCATCACTGTAGATAAATTATTAATTACATGACTTTTACAACCGTATGACTATTCAGTAGATATTTATGCCACATGAACCTGTATAAAGGAATAAATAAGTTTGTGGAGAAAATAACGAAAAAAAAAACCCAAAAAGAAACAAACAAACAAAAAAAACCAAACCATAAATTGCCTCTTAACACAAGGGTAATCTCTGCTTGGATAAAATGTAAATTCATTGTGCAAAGCAGCAACAGAAAAAGGATCTCATTTATTTTTACATTTTACATTTTTAAGGCCCAAAAAGGAAACGATAATATACCAAGGAGGCATGACACTTTCAATTTCAGATTAAAAAATAATCCTAAAATAATTATAAATGCTGATGATACAGAACTGGGGAAGTGGCTGACAAAACAGAAGGCTTTGCTACCTTTCAGCAGGACCTTGATCAGCTGGAGATTTGGGCAGAGAGAAAACTAATGAGGTTCAACAAGGGCACATGTAGGGTCCTGTATCTGGGGAGGAATAACCTCAAGTACCAGCACAGGCTGGGGACTGACCTACAGGAGAGCAGCTCTGCTGGGAAGCAGCTGGGAGTGTCGGTGGATGACAAACTCACCATGAGCTGGCAGTGCCGTTGTGGCCGGAAGGGCCAGTGGTGTCCTGAGGTGCATCAGGAGGACTGTGGCCAGCAGGCCGAGGGAGGTGATCCTCCCTCTCTACTTGGGCCTATGTAAGGCCACATGGGGAGTACTGTGTTCAGTTCTGGTCTACACAGTTCAAAGAAGACAAGGAGCTACAGGAGAGGGTCCAGCAGAGGTTACAGAGATTATGAGAGTTGTGGAGCATCTCTCCTATGAGGAGAGACTGCAAGAGCTGTGCCTGTTTTTTCTGGAGAAGAGAAGCCCAAGAGGGGATCTCGTTAATGAATATAAATATCTCAAAGGCGAGTGCCAAGAGGATGGTGCCAGACCCTTTTCAGTGGTATCCAGCCACAGGAGAAGGAGTAAGAACCTTGAATTGAAACACTTGATCTCTACAGGAGAAAGAACTTCTCTACATTGAGGGTGACTGAGCACTGGAACAGACTGCCCAGGGAGGTCGTGGAGTCTCCCTCTCTAAAAATCCACCTGGACACGCTTCTGCTTCACCTACTCTAGGTGACCCTGCCTTGGCAGGGTGTTGGACTGGATTAACTCCACAGGTTCCTGCCAACCCTAAAACTTCTGTGATTCTGTGAATTATATTTTAGTTATATTATTTTATAGTTTAGTTTTATTATATTTAGTTACTTTTTCTTGCCTTCTTTTTATTCTCCTGGATGTCCGAAAAAATTATTGCAAATAAATCATTCTTTTTATATGTATTCCACAAGAAAAAGACACAACTTGTACCACTCTAACACAACCACAGCCAGATAAAAGTTCTTGTAGCACAACTCTAAATTTCATTTTGCTTTTTATATTCTATTTATTTCAGATAGATTTGCATGCATTTAAAAGCAAATACAACTTGCACTTGCAAATGAAATTCATTACCAAGTCCAAACAAATGTATCACTACTGTATAAGAGCTGTTCACTTTTTGGAATCAGTTCACATGACTGGGTAAGGTCCTAAGGGTAAAAAAATAACAGACAGACACTAAAAGAAAAGTAAGAAGAGAAATGCTAAACATTCTGTGTGGTGTGTTATGATCATTCATAAAATAGATTGTTTAAAGGATGTATTTTATTATTATCTTATTAAACTAGCACACTGTTTATGTGAATATATGATACATTGTATAATGGCATAATAAAATTGCAACGGGATAGATAGCTGTGATGGAATGAGTATTGCTTCAGTGGTGCATGCCAACTTATGGAATGCTAACGCCAGCTGAACTAACATTTTTTGGTTCAATGAATTAGGCTATCAACATCCTGGAAGCTATCTCACTGAGCATGCTTTTGTCTGTCCTGGTGTTTAAAATAACATGGATTAAGGAAATATTTACATGTATGCTAAGTATTGGATCTAAGAAAACATCCATCTCCTTCTCTTTTATTTCTTCCTTTTGTTTTCTAAATTTTTATTGCAGACAGAATCTTACATTTCAGTTGTAGAATTCAAATGTGAACTGTTGAAAGAATTGCTGTAATTATAACGTAGTAAAGTGAGGCTTTCAGGGGCTTTGCTTGTTCCTTTGCTTTGATTTCTGGTGGGTTTGTGGGAGTCTTCATTTGAGTTTGGTGTGTGTGTGTGTGTTTTAACATGTATGCTTAAATGCTCCTCATTTTGATGTTCTGTTTTGGTTTTTTGAGTGAGTACAGAGACTTTCTACCCATGATTCATAATAAGGCCTTGAGGAATATCTGCAGGAAGATATGGCATTGTAACTGGCAAGCTAAGCACCAAATATGATTCAGAAAGCGTATGCCTGTGCTAGTGGATGTCTTTTTAGCTCAGGTGTAGTTCTGTACTGTTTGGATTAAACTGGCTTGAAACCTCAAGAGAGGAGCTATGGTTTCATGCATCTATTGCAGATTAGGCATTGACTTCATCGGTTTTGTTTTTGTAATGGTTTTAAATTAAGAATTTGTGCTCCTCAAGCATTTGGAAAATTGAGCACCAAGAAATGGCCAGTGTAGACAATGCCACTGTTATTTTTACAGTGCAAAGCCACACATTGTTTTGCCTCCTTTCACTCCCTGACCCAATGTCTGTGTGATGACTTCATTTATCTACATCGAATTGTGCTGTGCAAATGGAGAAAAAAAAAATTATGAATCTCAACAGGAACATTCAATGAGATTTTAATTCCTAGCCAGTCCACAAGCCTAACAAACTTTGATGCTAAATGAAAAAAGGAAAATAAGCAAAAAAAACCCAATGAACCAAATAAAATAATCAAACCCCAACCATTCAACCAAAAGAAAAGAAATTCTGGAAATATCTGGTTTTCTAGGAAACTCCTGTAAAATTGAAAAAATGTATTTCCCAGACACATACTTGACTTTAAGCAGAGAGAGGACAATTGCATTTAATATAGCCTTCAAGAGAATTTTTATAAGTGTTTCTAGCTGTGTCCCAGTGTTTTCTCATTCTGCTACTGTCTGCATATTTAAGAGAGTTTTAAAACAAGATTGCTAAAAACATAAGCAAAAATGCATAGAAACTTAGTTATAAAAAATACTACGTAGTAAAATTTTATAACTTCTGGAGCTTTTATTGTTGTTGGGTACTTTTTGTTGTTTGGGGGCTGTTTTAATTTTATTTATTTATTTATTTAAATAGTAGTGGATTCTTGGCAGTTTTGGGAGTATATCTCCTCTAGTCATTTAGTCATTTATGCTCCCCAATCCGTTATTTATTTTAAAATATACCCTCATTGTATCCATTAGAAACTGATGTAAACATATTTCAGGGGAAAATTGTCCCTTGGAATGAGTTATGTAATGTTTTAAACACTTCTTGCTGTATAAAGGTAATTTGGAAGTCAACAGAACAACACAAAATTCTATATTTTACTGTTGTTTTCAGGAACAATATATGACTCCAGAGCAAAAGTATAATAAATCATAGAAATTATATATTTATGAATTAGACCATATTTTTTGCACATACTGTTGATATTGTACTTGAATTATGACCGTAACCTAAAATTACTTGACTGAAAAAGCAGATTGGAAAAGGAAGCAAGAATATGGAAGATAGGGCATTTATTGACCATTAACCTTTTCATATATTTTAGAATAAAAGATCTGGAAAAAAATGTATTGACTAATCTTACCTTGGTAACGTAGCCTACTAAGGGCAATGACACTATTCCTTTACAATTTTACCTAGGCTTTTTTGCTTCTTAACACCTGAAATTTTACAATGAATGTTAAAAGAGTGGCTGTGTTCATCACTGTCAGATCATGACTGCCAATGTAGCAGGGAACTTAGTAACAAGTGGCAGACAAATGAGTAATGTTTTCTCTATGGTGAAGATACAGATACGTAGTGATCAAGTCACCTTTTTATCTGTTTAGTAAGTTGAAAATTTTTAATTTTTGACTGTTATTATAAAGTCTTTCTTCAAGACTGAGAATAATTTCTATATACATCCTTTTAACTTCTCTTAGTATGTTAGTATTTTTCTCCAAGTGGACACCAGAATGGTAGAAAATACTCAAGCAGCAGTTTTATGTTTATGTTTATGACCAAAGATTCCTTCCTCTTTGGTCAAATGTCTTTCTTTTCAAAACAAATCTGAGGCTTATTGTCAAATCATTTTGCCTTGAAATTGCCTCAAAATCTACGATGATGTACAATAACATAAATCACTGTTTTTCGAATCTGTTTTAAAATTATTAGTATTGCCTACATTCATTGTTTCATTACATATTATTTAGCCAATTTAAAGGAACTGAGGTCTGTAAACTCTATAGTAGCTTAGCTGTGAATGCTGAGGAGGTAGTTGCGGTCAAGTTTCATGTACCTCTTTATGTATGTACAAGAAGATATGTAGGCTAGGATTCATTAAATATTACTCTAAATATTGGAAAATGAAATAATAATCATGTAAGCTGTCCATTTTGGGCTTCTTTTCAGAGTCAGGAAGATGAGTTGTCTCTAGCACATGCTTCAGCTGACCTATGTTAAACACCTAAACTACATTATGAAAAGAATTGCTCTCTGGAGGCCTCTGATCTCCAGGGATTAGAAAATGAGGCTGGGTTAACTAGTTCAGTCGTAGACACCTGTGACATGGATAGTCAGAAAAAGAATTTGAATCTCTACTGGAGGTCTTACTCCTTAATAGAAAGATGCTATAAATTTCACATATTTGGAGCTAGGCCAATATTTTAATTGGTTCTTAGGACATAAGGACAGTTAACTGGGTCTTTTTCTTACTCCCTAAATTTCGGGAAGAAATACCTTAGAAGATGTTTATGGAATAATATGTATATATAATATGTAGTATGAATTTGATATACCAGTTTTCTATTTGGTTCATATTCTCTGTGTCTTTTGGAGCATAAATTGATCCTGGTGAATTGTCTGATGGATACTATCTCACCTGAAAATAGCAATATAAATATTAGAAACACCCCACATAAACGTGCTTGAATTTATGCAAGCATGGTCACACATTATTTTAGCTACAGCTGTCATGCACTTAGAGCTTCCTGTATTAATTATGTGTATTTTATATGTTTAATGTTCTGCCTGCATCATGGTAAACCTAGATATTACAGTTGACATTTAAAGCAAACTCCCAACTCCCTGGTTAGTGCATCTTATTATTATAACTGCCTCAAACATTTTGCTTCTTTTTACCCAATGTCCAAATACCCTTTTTTTTTGTTTGTTTGTTTACTCCAATAACATCTTTTATTTAAAAGCCAAGTAGGTTTCATAACATTTCTTACAGGAAAACTTTAGTTTAGTTTAATTTTTGAGAGATTTTCAACCTGTTCTTTGATAATTTAAAACAAATTATAAATTCATACCTGAGCTCTCACTAGAAGTAAAAGCCAAGCAGATGTTGAGTTGAATGACACATCTGTTGGCTTGAGAAGAAATTATACGTATGCCAAATTGGATTTGCCCTTTATTTTTCTTAGGAGACTGAATCTCATAATTGAAGCAGGAACAGCATAACAAGGAAAATAATGGCTTTTAAGTCATCAGTTCCATTGTAAATCCATATTTTAATGATAATATTTTGCATATTTTTAATTACATTAAAAAATATTTAGCTTAGAGATGAACTGTACATCGAGATACATGACTGGGCTTACAAAAATTATCATTGGATATATTCAATGACATATTAGCAGTCAGTGTAAAAATATAGAATTTCTTCATGTCATCAAGCGAATTTATTTTCATGAGCAATATACTAATTAATATCAGTTTATAATTAGATAACGAAACATTTTACTATCATGAAATAAATGGCTTAATCTATTTCTAACCAGGAAATAGTACTAAGCCCAGTATAATTTCTAAATGACAGAAATAAAATTTTACACTGGAAAGAACTGAGCGAGCAGATTATAAGAGAAACCTCCCCACACATTCAAATCATAAAAGGGATTGGGGTTATTGAGGGTGAAGTAAGAATAACATTTATTCAAATGTTCTGAAAAAGATCATGTTATAGAGATGATAATACATTTTAAACATGCAGTAATGAAATATCTTAATAACAGTTATTAGTGAAAGGAAATGTGCAGAAGTTTGTAATACAGGAGCAAAGAGACACTGAATGAAATTGAAAAGCAACAAATTTGAAGTTGATTAAAGAGAATACATCTTTACATGATACATAATTAACCTGTCGTTTTCATTACCACAATATATCCTTGAGACAAGAGTTGGATGGATAAAAGGATTAGACAGATATGTAGATGATGAAAACACTCACAGCCATATTAGAAATGAAAAAGAGAAAAAACCCCCTTATCTTAGCACATAATTTAATCTCTAACTGAAAGTACAGATAAAACTTTGGCATTGTGTGAGTTACTTCATAAAGATTTATTCCTGTAATTTTTTTTTGGTAATTTTAATGAGAAACATTAATTCTTTAAAGACAGATGTGTCCTAATCCATTTTTTTCATTCTAATTTTTGTTGAGATGCTTAGAATTTTGGTGTAATATCTTCCTCTTCATCCTTGGCTGTCAAGGATCTGCTTAGGTTTATTTTTATATATTTTTCTCAGTGAAGTTTGCTTACATGTTCCTTTGTTCCCTGTTACTCAGAGCTACTGTTTTCTTTGTTATCTTCCTAACTGTTCTTACTGCAGTATAAGGTCACACTCGTAACTCATCACCAAAATTTCTATTTATAATCTGCAATCTGTGGTATCATTTCACATTTGCATTATTCCACTCCACAAAATTTATTCTAAAGTCACAAGCAATTCAATTAACTGAATATAGCTGCTCCCTACAGGTTTAATTAAAGTTTAACTCAAACTAATTTAAATAATGGTTTCCTGTTACTAGTTCATTGTTATGCCAGTTAAACAAACAAACAAAAAATCTCAATTCAATACAAATCCAGTTAATTCACAGGACCTTGCACTGTTGAGGTAATAGAAATATGTTGTTTTTCATTAGTAAATAAAGAAATAATATTTACTGGGAAACTCATACTATCATCAGGATTTTAATATCTCTTCTTTCCATTTAGGGTTAAATAACCTTTCATTTTTGCATTCTTCTTCTCATTTAAGGATTCATTAAGACTAACTCAGTACTTTGGTGAAGGGGAGCAGCAAGATTTAAATCAAAGAAAAACTGTGATACAGAATAGCTTGTTTTGGTCAGGATGTTGAGAAGTCATCTGGTCCAACCCACTGCTGAAAGATCAGCTTGTAAGAGGTCATGTCCATGTGAACATTGAAAATCTCTACAAATGGAGATCTCACAGTCCCTCTGGGCAGCCTGCTTCTTTATGTAGTTACCATTCCTGTGAAGGTCTTTTTTTCCTTATTTGCAGTAAGAATTCTTGTTCCTGCCGTTTGAGTACACTAATTCTTTTCCTTTTGCTTTGAACTTCAAAAGAAGAGCACATCTTGTCTCTAATCATCTTCCAGGTCACTGAAGATGATTCAGGTCCTTCCTCAACTGTATTCTCCAACCTGAACCAAATCAACTTCTTTGTCATCTTCCCATGCGTCTTTTTTTCCATGCAGACTAGTGCGGTACTGAAGGATAAACAGCTAAGCTGTTTCAAATATTTATATTTCCATCACTTGTTTCAAAAGGTGATGGAAATTTTCAACTGAAAAAAAAAAAAAAGAAAAAGCTTTTATTTCCTGTTGTGCTCAAATAAAACATAAATGGGCATATGGAACAGTTGATCAAATTGGCAAAGTATGCAGAGGAAAATAATATGGAAATGCTAGGAATAGTTTAAACAAGTTATCATCTGACTAATTAAATTTCATGTTGCTGATGTTAGACTGTATCCATTTCCTGACCTATACCTCTTAAAGATACTTCTGAAATCTTTATCTTATGCTGAAGCCTGCAGTATAGTTGTAGCTTAAGTTAATTTTTAGAAATATTGCTGCTGACATTGAGTCAGTTGACCTTAAAATTTCGAGTTACTCCTTCTATTGAAAATCGTGAGATGAACTTTACAATGACCAGAACACACAGCTCTGCAATGAAAGAAATAACATAACTTCCTTCCAGTAGTATAGCTGCTCAAAATCACAACAAAAGTAAAGGAAGCAGATCAAAGGAAATATAAAAGATTAGCGTTGCAAGCTCTGTCAAGACTTGTGTCTCTAAAGAAAAGACTTTGAAAGTGCCCTTGTTTCATTATTGAAGACTAAAGTTCATGTTCTGCAAATAACACCAATCTTGAATGTAAAATCAACTAAAATAAACTAACTGAAATAAAAAAAAAATAATAATTCCAGGAAACATCTATGAAGACTGTGGTAGATTAAACGTATGTGTCTTCTCCTTATTTTAGATTTAGAAAAAAACCGTTTAAGAGTAGTAAGTGAAAAGCCAAAAGCTTCCACTTCATTTAGAAGTAGTGCATTAGTACTAATACTGTAATTTTAATAGTAATAGAATAGTAATAGAAATAGTATTAAAATAATAAAACCTCCCTACTCAATATACAAAATGCTTTCTACAAGAGAAAATAACATAGAAAAGCTACAGAAAAAAAAGTTAATTACAATGCACTTAAAGATCACTTTGAAAAGAAAATTGCTTGAATTATTGTTAAAAAGTTTGTGAGAAAAATCATGAAGCAGCTAATCAGCTCTTTGTCAACTGCTCCTTTTCCATTAATAGTAGAATAGGGAAAAACCAAAAAAACTCATCCTTTTTCCTGTTAACAATTATATTCTATTTTACAGTCCCAAGGGCAGATGGCAAATGATTTTCTGTGGAGAACCATTCATAATGGCAGATCCTGTTGAATTTTTATCCCATAATGTGGTTTCAAATACTTCACAGAAATATCTAATGAAAATATCTCATTAAAACATAGGAGAATATTTTTCAGGAAATTATAATTTTAGTTCTGACATAACAATCCTGAACTCCAAGTGAGATACACAAAATATGTCAAAAGCTGAGCCTAGGAATTATTAATTCTGCTTCATATTAGAAATCACTCACTTGACAGATGCAGATTTTTTATGGATTACTATAATTTTTCATGTTGTCCCAAATGTTAATGGCTCTTTTCCTCTGTTCCCCAGGGAGCAACTATTCCTTCTTTTTAAGTGCTATGACTCAGTAGCATAATTACATTATAAATAGAATAAATATGCATTTTAGGTTAGTTTTCCAATTTCCCGCCTTACCTGCTTTAAAGTTTGTTCTTCTAAATATCTGCTAGGGTATGTAAAAGCTTTTCCCTAAGAACCTTATTTTTCTTTAGTTTAGAAGATGATCAATGTGGAATCTCTCTGTGTTCAGAGATCTAGATGGTAGCAGACTGAATGACACTTTGGCAGTGACCTTCTCTTTCCCATATATAAATTTCTATAGGTAACTCTTGTTTTACACCAAAAATAGCTGTAAAGGGTGAGTCCCAAGTTAGTTGTCTGTGTTCTTCACAGTTATAATAATTCTCCTCTATCTCAATTAAAAGCTATTTTCCCTCAGTACAGGGAACTGAAGTTGTGCCATTGAGGTCCGCATCTGGGACAGACCACTCTGTAAACACAGATCAACACTCAGTAAAAGGAATAGCAGGTATGATTCATCACACTGACATTTCATGTAAAAGGAGAGAAATAAACATGCAGGAGAATGCTTTTATTTCTCCCAATAATGTTTTTGTTTCTCCCATCTGATAACTTAACAAGACCTAACAGTGATGTGGATGTCAGTCCTGGTGAGATCACAGCAAGAATAGGCAGTATGGTGAGAGACAAGCAGCCCTGCCAAATTTTGTACTTGAAAGTTAGATTCCAGATCTAATTTAGTAAGTGGATTGAAGACAGGCATGAGACACTGAAACTGAAAAATACAATTCCAGATCTGTCTCCAAGTTGCTATGATAATTTAGGCAAGCCATACATTATTTCTATAGCCCAATTTCTGCACTACTAATAGAGTGATTAGACTTAATAGGAAGTATTTGTGTTAGTCAGGTCTTTAAAAATGTAATACATTAAAGAAGTGTGGTAAATAATAATTCTTTATTCTCTCCATATGATTTTCAGTATTTTTTACCTTGTTTCTTTATTTTAAGGCCATTCTGATAGGTCTTGTAAGCCAACATCTAGGATTCTCTTTTCCAGCTACTTGAAACAACAATTTGTCCACTTGGGTCTTTAGCTTTCTATCAACATACTTAATTTTTCATATTTTTCCCGTTTCCCAGATAGAGAGAACACAGTCCATCACTTATTGATTCAGAACAAGGGAAAACCTTAAAATATTCAGCTCTTACTTGCTTATGAACAAGAGACAGCCCTGCTCATCCAATATACTGATGCTAAGCCTTTACAGTTTGGGTTCAAGCTCGGATGTTGCAACTCCCTTATTCATACTTTCATACTTCAAGTTCACTATAGAGTTAATAGTCATCTTGACTTTGTTCAAGACTGGATACTTTCTCAATGGATTGGTTGGTTGGTTGGTTGGTTGGTTGGTTGGTTGGTTGGTTGGTTGGTTGGTTAGTTAGGGTTTTTTGACAGTTTATTGTATTATTCAAATATTTTTATTTCACCGTTTTCAAGTGTACCTTTCCTGAAGGGTTTCAGCTATGATAGCTCTTGTATTCATTTGTAACTGCAATATCCATTTTTTTGATTGCAGACCTGTGTGTTTCATTTTGGTCTCAAGACTGTATTTTGTAACCTTGTTCCTGAATGGAACTGCCAGCTCCTGTTCTTTACACGTGCTTGAGAACCAAACCTGGTTTTATTTCCTAGTATAAAACTCACATTGACAGAGACCTGCCTCTTGTCAGTATTTGGTATATAGGTCATATTTATTTTGCCCCTCCTGCCTTATTCTCTTGATTAGCAGATGATCCTGTCTTGTGCTCACCATCACAGTTACCTGTATGTCACCCTTATTTGTCTTAGAGCTCTGGTCATTCTTTACTTCTATTGATTACATGTTTTCATCACTGGCTTCTTATATTAGAAACTCCTACATACTATATCAATAACCACTTCCTTATTGCACTGTGTTGATTTCAATTAGATCTATCATGTCACCACTTCCTCCTTACAGTGCAGATAATTTTGTAGTGTCTTATCAGCATGCCTTGCAACAAGACTGTAGCTCCTCATGGAATAGAGATGCCCCAAAGTGCCACAGTGCTCATCAATTTTCAGAAGGTTTCTCATCTGATTTAAGGCCTTCCCTTCCTTCAGACAATTTAAGGGTAAAATTGTTATTCCTCTCTTAACTGTATGTTTTTATTTTGTAATAAATCTTAGTGATATATTGTCTTTTAAAAAACTTGTGTGCTGGAATTTGTCATTTCACCTCTCATGGAAAAGGGAAGCTGAATTCACTTTTGTTCATTTTTGTTTTCTTTCTGTAACAAGTATCCTATCCACACTTTCTGTCTTTCAAGGCATTTATAATAGAGAAGTTCCATAAACATGATAAAAAAGGATTTCACTAGTATACTCCAGTATGCAAATGAAGTATTTAATCTAAATTATAGTGCAATAATAATGTGTAAGAAAGTACCAATAGAAATTTATGACTGAGATCTTTGTCTTATAAAGTTTATTTTGTAACCTTGTCGAGAACATGAACAATTTGTTCCGAAATATTTTGAACAAATATTTCTACCACAGCAGTATGATATCTGTGTATTCGTAATAAATGGAAGGTAAGTCTTTTGTATGCATTATGATACACTAAGAGGAGGAGGTTTGATGTAGTTATGTCAGATTGTTTCAATCCTGTGGGAATGCACTGAGGGACCAAGGTAAGGAGCATCTGCCATTTAACTTGTCAAACTTACAGGGACCAGTGGAGCTGACAGACATTGAAGGAAGTGTGTTTTGCAATTTATAAGGATTAGAATACTAATTTCTGCTGCATTTATAACTCACACAAGACGTGTAAGCAAACTAACCTGCAGTCTTACTGAGTATTTCTGAGGCTGCTAGGGTACACAGTGAAGTAACTAACATAAAAGTGATTTTTTTTTTGCTTTAGTGTTCTAGGTAAAATCAGTGATGGTGTTCTCCTTAACTGTCATGATTAATGACAAACATTTTACAGGGAAAAAGTGTATGTTGTCATTTTCTTTTTCAAAATAGTCATAATGGAATAAATGGTGACTGAAAAGTCAGAAATGTGGCCGTGAATGGCGAAATGTTAACTGCAGACAGCAGAAGTCTGATTACGATAATGGTAATTTCTATTAAAAAATAGAATTATAGAATTTAAATGCAACAAAAGTATTTCAAAACCTAAAAAACCCCTTTCTTAACAAATAATTCACTACCCTTTATGTCTGCAGGTCTCTGGCTATAATTTTACAAACAAAACTAAGGAAATAGTGAAATGTTTAAAAGTTAAGAACACAACTGGCAAAAGAATTAAACTGATTTAGAAAATATTTTTAGTTTAATTAAAAATCTTTAGAGAAAATATTCTTTCAGCATATGTCATATCACATTACTATTAAGTGAATATTTGGTTTCTGTGGATGTAATGATTTTGCATTATTTCTCTCAATGCAACAGATATATATCTAATGAAACAGGACCTCTCACTTTAAAATTTAACATGGTTCATGTACAAAATTTTAATGTACTTGGAGATTACAGTTTATGGTTTATGGTGATTGTCAACAATACTGCTACTACTAACAATTAGGTACCAAGCTCAATTGATATTGTTGTCACAGGCCATCTGCTTCCTGTCAGTTGGTGCAAAAGGCTTAACAGATTCTCATGTGGCTCTCATCTTCCAAACCTCTGTAATTCCAGGGAAAAATCTTACTTATTTTTCATTAAATTAATTGAAAATTAAGTCTTTACAATTTAATCCCATCAACATCAAAAAGGATCATTTTAAACCGAATCTTATTAATTTTTAGTCTTTCCGTTAATTTTTCTGCAATTACAAAAGTAAGATGGATAAAGATATCAAAATGCTTTATTTCTATTGTCTGAGAAGAAAAGCAAAAATAAGAGGAAAGTTTGAAGTATTTTATACAGACCCCAAGAGCACTCTATGAAAATGAGAAAAAAAGGAGAAAATATTTCAGAATGCAAATAAAACTGAGGATTTGGAGTTCTAAGTTGGAGCTCAGGGTTCTTTAATATTATCATAAATTATCAGGATACGGGAATCAAATGTACCTTAAGTAAGTTTGCCAGTGATACTAAGCTAGGAGGAGCTGTGGACTCCCTTGAGGGCAGAGAGGCCTTACAGGGAGATCTGGACAGACTTGAGAGCTGGGTTATCACCAGCAGTGCCCTGGCAGCCAGGAGAGCCAACCCTGTCCTGGAGTGCATCAGGCACAGCATCGCCAGCCGGGCAAGGGAGGGGATTGTCCCGCTCTGCTCTGCTCTGGGGCGGCCTCACCTCCAGTGCTGGGGGCAGTTTTGGGCAAACAAGGGTTACTTGGTACTACAATGGCAAATTAAAAATATTTATTTAGTATCTTTCTCCATGAAGTCTTTCTTAAGCAACAGCTAAACCTACATATCCTATAATTTGATGAGATACGTAAAGAATAGAGTATTTTTAATCTTCCTTAACGTTCTGCGTAAAACATCATAGAATACCTTGAGTCAGATATTTCAAATCTCTGAAGATAAAACAACCTATCTAACTTTGGTGCATTAACATGGGCAGAATCTCATTCTGGCAGCTTTCTATGATAATTACCTTTTCCTGGGCAAGATCATCTAGGACTTTAACTTCTGACCACTGTGATTTTAAAAATCAAATTCAAATTATTTGCCTAGATGAAGTGGCCTGGCTGTCATTTCATAAAGTTTAGTAAGTTCTAGAGTCCTAATTTACTTGCCTGGCTTCACAAACCCATACTCAAAACGAAGCCACCAAGCCCTATGTTTTTGTCTTTCAATTTCATCAAATCAATGTTTACCTGTAGTCCTGTATTTTTCTCTCAGAGCATTACTTATGCTGCTCATAAGTTAGGCCCATGTCCTTTTCTCTGGAAAGCAAAGGAAGTCCCATTCCCTTATTCAATTTTAACCTCTGCTTTCTGGCGTTTTGCCCATGCCTTGTCATTTTTGTTTCACCAGACATGACTTCCCCTGGGTTTATGACATGTTCTAGTCCAAGCTTCTGGGCAATAGGCAAGTATAACAACCCTAGTTTTAAGTATGCAATAATCATATTCCTTAAAATAACAGGAACAATCCAAATAATAAGTATTAACTTTGATTTCATAAATAGAAAAAAAGTCACAGAACATGCAATGATATGCTGTTTAAAAAAGTGCAGTATAAATCATATGCTTGTATAAAGCGAATCATATGCTTTAATGCTTAGATTCAACAAAGACTGTGCTATAGAAATGTTGAAGAGAGATGAAAATGCAGTTTTGAATAAAACATCAAAACAATGGTGACAGGAGGGATGTGTCATTTTAGGTACTTGATGCAATACAGTATATAGAATCAAATGTCTTTCATAAAATGCAAAAGATTTAACATGATTAATTTTAATTATTTTCCCAGCTAAGGATTCTTTCAGAACTATATGAGGTGCTATAATAATTCTTCTCAGACGACAGAACACATATCTTTCTATGGGGAGACCTAGAATTTTCCCAATGTTGTTCATGGCTCTGTTCCCTTTAGAATTCTTCAGACTGAAGTTTCACCAGTTTCCAGAGGGCTCATATAAAATTTTTCTTCCATGTTCCCACTCCCCTCTCTGTTTTACTTTGAGTCAAACCTGTCAGCTTTCCATTGATTTTGCTTCTTTAGGCTGACAACATGCTCTGTCTGCCACAATTAAAACTGTGGGAACTTTTTCCATGGAATTGAAAATCCCTAGACACATCGTAATTTTAAAAGCCCTCAGGGACTGCATAATAAATACAGCATGATACATCAAATAACTGAAAGAAGTTTTCCTTCTGAAATCTGAGAGAGGAAGGGAGAGAGGGAGTGTGCATATGCATGTGTATGCCTGTATGCTGTTTATGAAGTACTGAAGGCAGTATTTATCCCGGCCCTGCCAGCAGCTCTGTGCTCCTCAAAATTTCCCTTTAACCTTGTGGCTGCAAGCAGCTGTGGAACAAATTCCAAATAATTTAAACATCTAACACCTCATTTTAGAAGCATTCAGGGATGCCAGTGGTCTGATGAGTGATCTGAAGTAAACGGCTGTGCTGCTCTGTTTACTTTTTTTATTTTTAAAATAGAACTCCTGGTTTCTCTGTCCTTTGCAATGTTCTCTGAGCTCAGTGTAGCAACTATGATGCTGAAAAGTTTTTATTAACTGCAAAAGAGAAAACATTAAATAGCAAGAATTTTGAGGGCCACTGGACTTGAGTTCTCTGCACTTTTTCTTTCATTATTTAAAAAAATGTAGGAACAGACAATAATCTGATAATCTTGGATTGTAGCATAGTCACGAAAGAAAGTGTGGTATGTTTGTGTTTGCTCATTTCATTACTGTTTTATGTTTATTTGACAAAATTTAATTGATTTGTGGTATTCATGATCACAATTTAAGACAAAGGTACATAAAATAAATCGCTGAAATTAAGTTTATCAGTAAACAAATTGAAGCACGAGACTGAAAACTGCATAAATGCTAATGAAGCTAAGATTTACTTCTGCATAACTTCATAAAGAAAATTTACATTTCTCAGTGAAGGATAGAAATGGATTTAATGTCAGAGATGTATTTCTGGACTAATTTAGCACTGTTTTCATCTATGTTCATTTCATTATTAATAGTTTTCTTTGTAGCAAAAATATTTTAAAATATGCCTTGAATAAAGACAAGTGCTTAGGCAGTAATTTTTGTGTACGGCACAATGCATTTATTTGTTGTGTGCAGACTGTATATTTGAATACAGTATTTATTCAGGACACATTATTATTTAAAAGATGGCATATCTGGACTGCCTGTAAAATACTCATTTCAAGTGTTTTGTAAATTGCCAGTGAAATTTATCAAGGTTATCAAACATTGCAAGGACTGCAGCAAGGAAAAGCAAAATATTAAAATGGTTCTTTACTGTTGCTACTTACAGAAGCTATGCTGTGACCTCTGACACAGGGCAAATAGCACCAGGCAGTTAAGTGTGACCCACCACTTAACCTTCTCAATGATCCTGGTATGTACTGGGAAAACAAAAGGAGCACAGATAAAGGGAAGACTTATTGATGTGCACATGTGCCCTTCTCTAAAGGCTTAGGTGTGCATGGAAAAGAAACAAGGAAACAAAAGAAATAAAAACTTTATATCTTTTTAAGACATTTGGGATAGGAAGTCAGAGTGTGATGGTGACCCAGGTAACAGCTTTGGGCATGTGGAAAATCACAGAGATCAGTCTCAGTGAGGCCACTGGTAGTTCATGCTGATCATTATAATTAGAAAGCAGCACACATATAAAAATATATCCCTTGGAGGAACATATCCATAGGAGCCCAACATCAAACAGAAGCCCAAGCCAAAGGTCAAACCCCTGTGTCTGACACCCATGCTGCCATACAAGGCTGGGCCAGGGTCAGAGTTCTGTAAGGGCCGGCAGCGACCTGCGGGCTGGGGGCCACAAGCAGTGCAGGCCCCCCCAGGGATCCTGCCAGGGCAGGGCTGGCAGCTTACTCATTAAATCTTCACTTTTAGGCAACTGAGCAGTATAATGTTCTTCCAATGACCTCTTTTAAAACTCCCTTTGCCTCATCCTAAAGCTCAGATTTGGTCCTGTCAGAAGAGGAACCAGGGTTTCCACACTAACACGAAAGGAACTTTTTAGGTGTACTATTGTGTCTACTCCGTCATATAGGCTCTATCCTGTGACATAGGTACTGAATTGGATGATCTCCAGAGGGCCCAACCCGATGTGATTCTGTGACTTCTATAAAACTATTTTGTTGACTGGGAAAGAGACAGGTGTGTATCCATCTTCCCCACCGCATTCAAAACAAAGCCGAACACAGAAGGTTCATAAGCTTCATAAGTTAGGTACCTAACAATACATGAGTCACTGTCACCTTTCGCTGAAGTCATGGAGGAATAAGACTCATATCATTAAGAGGTTAATTTTTCACTACTTAACTTGTACAAATCCCTCCTTCTACTCTTTCAGAGGCCCTAGAGTACCCTGCATGGCCTCCCGCTGCCACTCCAGAAAGGTCTAGGTCTGTAGTAAGTCTAACATCTGTCAGTCCTGGTACACATCTGACATACACTACAGCATCTCAAATAGGCTTAGACATCTATGTTCACATAACTGAATAGCTCCCAGTGGTGTCTGCAAAGCTACTTAGTTGACCAAATGTTGATGTCTATTTTAAGATGAGCTGAACAGTTCTCTGTGCCTGGATTTAGCTGCTCACAGTTAGATGCCTAGTGCCATTTTTAGATGCCTTAGCATATCTGTGTGGAACTGGCAGATATGACACAAGATATGACTTGAGCTCTTCTGGAGTGACAGCTGGAAGTCAGATTAGATACTTTAAGGCATCTCAAATGGCACCAGATACCCACATTTAGACAACCAAATCAATCTGCTAGTTCCCACTGTGCACCAAAATTATCACTGTATTTGATTCTTGTGGATCACTGTTTTCCTAAGGAAAGTTCCCCATCAGTAGGCTAGAGTAGGAAGAAACTGCACAGCAATTTGCACTGGAAATTACACATCTCTTTAAAACAAAGAGATAAAATATGCCAACAAATTAAAAACTTAATGAGTACAAATAACTATTAAAAATAAGCATCCAATGGATGAGATTACTTAAAAACGTAGTAAATTCTTCAGCACTTGATGCCTTTACAGAATGACCATTCTTCCTTCTGAAAGACAGATTTGTATCTAATCAGATTTAGCTGGAGTAAAAGATGAAAGTACAGTAAAGAATTCCATGATCTTTGCACTGACAAAGCCAGATTAAATAATCATAAATGATTCCTTCTACCCACAAAAGCTTTCTGTTAAACTACTGGACAGAAGGTTATACTTTACAAGCAGCTATCTTTAATAGAATTTCTAATCACTGTAGAATTGGATTGTTCTCTTGGGGAAAGAGTAGGTTTTTTTCCTCAGGGAAGTCTAGCAATAGGAAGTGTTTAATTTTGCTTTTTTTTCAGAGAATAGGATCAATCTGGATTTTACTGTGATTATATTTCTCCTTAAATGACCCACAGCACTTTAATTTTGAAATTTCTAAAGCTTATGTAGGTTGTCTATACAGCATTTTAAATTGGCGTAACTGTCTTCACACAAACTGGTGTATTACAAGTGGTTGAACAAAACCTGTTTTTTTAAAAAAAGTTTTCATTTAATAGCTAGAATGTTTAAAATTTCTTTTAAACATATAATATTTTCCGCAGCTTAATCTGAGGACCTGATTAAGTGACAGATACTTCTGAGCGACATGAAATGGCCATAGATAAAAACATAATAGGGCAGACTCTTGAGGTGATAGAAGAACTATATAAATACTGAGCCTGATTCACCCTTTTCTAATTTTAAGCACTTAAAAATGTCTCTATCTCTGACTGCTAGGTGTGCAAGGAAAAATAAAAAGGAAAGAAAGAATTTAGTTACCTTCTTCAACACAAACAGAAGTGTTGTCAGTCTATTTATATGTTCAGTTACAAAGCTGAGAGAAGTGCTGAAAGAAGTGTCCGTGAGGCTGAAGGAAGCTGCACTCCTGAAAGTGAAATACCTGGCTGATCAATCTAAATGCAGCATTTCCTTGAGGTGCACTTTCCACCTTTAATACAGCTCTGCAAATCTAACATAAAACCTTAATTCAAGTGTGCCAACAGAAACAAGAACTGTTTTTCCTTCAGTAATAGCCAAAAATCAAAATATCCCATGATATTTTTCAAACACCTCAAGTAAGTGAGTCATTTTAGTCACCAACTGAGAAGACAAACAGTAGTGTTTAATACTCAGATGAATTTCTAGAACAGAGATTACCAGACTTGGGCCAAGTATTTTCATTATCACCCAGCATTACACCACAGTCACACATTAAAGCATGCCATGGTGCTAGATTGTTGTACATTGACACACACTACGTAGCCAAGGCTAGCTGTGAATTTGGAAGGATGCTGCATGGCAATACTAAGTTTCAGGTCTATTGAGCAGTTGTGCTCACAGCATTCCTGTACAGTTGTGAGACATGGATCAGCTTCTGTTATCATGTCAGCAGATTTAATAACTTCTAACTGGTATTTTTTTTCTGCTTGTAGGATTCAATATCATGACCAGATTCAGCTACTAAACACCAAAAATTATGTTGGTGTTTATCACTCTCTGCTGGACTTGCTCAAGTTATCTATGTCTTTTTGCACTGTGTGACTAAACTGGAGTGAAATATTCCTGATTCCCACAAGACCCTAATGGGGAAAGTCCAAGGTGGTGCACCTGGGTAGCGGCAATCCCAGACTGGGAAAAATTCTCACTGAGAGCAATCTCTGAGAAGGAGGACTTGGGTCCTCTGGTGCATTGAAAGCTGGACATGAGCCAGCAATGTGCCCTCACAGACCAGAAGACCAAACACATTCTTGGCTGCATTAAAAGAAGCATAACCAGCAGGTTGAAGGATGTGATTCTCCCCAACTAGTCTGCCCTCGTGAGACACCACTTTGGCTACTGTGTCCAGCTCTGGGGTCCTCAGGACATGAAGAACATGGACCTGTTGGAGTGGGTCCAAAGGAGGGCCACCAAGACAATCTGAGTACTGAAGCACCTCTCCTATGAAGACAAGCTGAGAGAGTTGGGGTCGTTCAGCCTGGGGAAGAGAGGGCTTCAGAGAGACCCTGTTGTGTCCTCCCAAAACTTAAAAGGGGCTTTGTAAAAACTTTTGCAAGCACAGGAAGTGATAGGGCAAGGGGGAACAGTTTTAAACCACAAGAGTTTAGATTTGGATCAGATGTTAGGAAGAAATTCTTTACTGAAGGAGTGGTGAGGCACTAGAATGTGTTGCCCAGAGAAGTTGTGAATAACCCATCCCTGGCAGTGTTCAAGACCAGGCTGGATGCAGGGCTGAGTGACCTGGTCTAGTGGATGGCATCCCTGGATTTGTCTGGGGGGCTGAAACTACATGATCGTTAAGGTCCCTTCCAACCTAAGCCATTCTACGTATTCTATGATTCAGGCTAATGTCATGCTGAGTAAAGGAGAATGGTCACTGTCTATCTACTGATAAAATTCATGTCAGTGAATTTTCAGCACAGTAAGGTGTTTGGATTCATTGCTGCCAGGGCATGAGAAACCCCATCTTTTCCAGCAGAGCTGCTATTGTCTGAGGCAATCAGCAAACTGTACCAGCACAGGATCAGCACATGCAGATGCAGGACTTTGCATTTCCTTATGAAGTTCCTGTTGTCATATTCCACTGACCTCTTTAGGTCCCTCTGGCAGCAGCTGTGCCTTCATTGCATACTGACTGCTCACACACATACACAGCCATAAACATAAAGTTTAGAGTTACCCACTAACTTAGTGTGTAATTTTTCTCTTCCTTCTCCAGGTCATTGGAAAAGGTATTAAACACAATAGTGCCACGGCGCTATCTGTCCAGCTAGGGAGGCGACCACAAGCGCCGGGCACTCGCCCGCATGGGAGGGGATGAAGGAGGCTGCTCACAGGGCACAGGAGGGTCGGTCGAAATAGTTTTACCACCGGTGGTAAGGGCGTGCGGAGGAGGTGGAAAGAAAGCGGAGGGACTTCTTCGTGGGAAAACAGGAGAGGGTTTATTGAATGAGGATCCAACAGAAACCCAGCGAAGGGCACAAAGAAGCCAAGAAATGCCTTTGAAAGGGGGTTTTATACCCCTATGGAAAGGGAGGGGAAAATATGAAACAGCCAATAATGCAGGGACACGGGGGTTGTACTAAGGTGGGAAAAGGGGTACAAAGCCAATGGGGAATAACATGGGAGGGGAGAAATAACATCGGCCAATGGGGGGGGGTCGAGGAACACAGAACTTTCTAGAGGGAGAACCAAATATAGGGGAGAAGAGGAGGAGATGGCGATGGCCAATTATGGGGATATGATCTGCATACCCTGTGTGGGTATCAGACCAATGCCCCTGCTGGTCCACTTGGTATTGCTGGCAGTGGCACCGGCCATGGCACACTGCAACACAATAGGACACAAAATAGACCCCTCAGGAACTCTATTTACAAATGGCCTCTGGGTAGAGTTAAAACAGTTAACTTTTGATTTCTCAAATATCTGAATCACCTTTTGTTCTTGTCTCTTTTCACAGCCTGTGAAAACATCCTAGAGGTAACAAGGTTCAGCTGGAAGACACTGTAATTAAACAAAAAATTTTGCATAAGATGAATTCTGGCAAATGTGAAGTTTTTAATTATTTTGTTTTCTAATATTCTTTGGCAGGATAAGTATAGAGGATATATATGTTTTTCTCACTGTCTTCAAATATTTTTCAGATTAGAAGAATATGAAATAATTCCCAAATCAATTGGACATTGGTTATATATCTTTCTTGTGGATTCATTATCCCTAATTCACTGTCAATGTGAAAGCAGGGTTCAGTAATGGAGCTATCTTGAGTTCCTTCATATTTTACATTTATTTGCATTTATTGCCAAATTGATTACATTTATGGCAAATTGCTTTTGCCAAAATGCTGTACACATGCGTATTCACTTCTACACTTCCCACACTGACAGCTGAGCTGCCAGCTTGTTGCACGTTTTTCGTGACCATCTTTCTATGAACTGATTTTTTCAGATATTTTATCTCATACATAATTATCTATTGGCTTTGCAGAATAACATACTGATTTAGCTGGGGTAAATTGTCTCACAACTGCAGAATAAATAAATAAATAAATAAATAAATAAATAAATAAATGCCAGTCAAATGTCAGAGCTGATGGCAAGTTTTGATGGTGGATAGAGAAGGAACATGAATGACTTAAAAAAGCTGGTGAAAAACTTCACTGATGAAATTATTCACAGAGTCAAGATGGTATCATCTGCAATGGATTGCAGAAGGACTTCATTATACAGCGTAATTTACCAGCAAAGAAACAGGGGAAAAAAACCGCTAAGGAATCAGTATAAATATGTAATGCACCCACACAGAGGAAACTACAATAAACTTTGGGGTGTTGATTTCAAAAACATGGAACTAAAGGAGTTAAAGAGATGAATGACAAAGTTGTTGTTGAGAGGAATAAAAGAGATTCCACTCTAGGAATAATTAAGAAGATGACTTTTCAACCAGAAAGGAGATGAGAGATTTACTTTAAAGACATGACATGAAAAAAAAAAAAAGAATGGAGAATGAATATTCATAGTTTCTCGTAAGGGAAAAAATAAACAGAATGTCTTAAGTTCAAAGAATACGGAACAGCATTTTGGCTAAAACAGCACACATATATAAAGAAAAGTTAAGCTATGGAAATCATTGATAAAAATGTTTAAGAAAGTAAAGCTTATATGGATTCCAAAAAAGAGTACAAAACACATAGTGATAGGGACAAAACACTAAACACCATTAAGAACAAATGAATCACCTTTGCCTTTGGAAGTCTTTGAGCTGCTGATCCCTAAATCAAGGACATTTATAACTAGTTTCTCAACTTTTTTCCACAGGCAACATCTGATTGGTGCATAAGAGAGAATAGTGGATAAAGTGGACCTCTGATATTCAAATTATGATACTGAAATTACAATAAGAAAATTGAGCAGATTCAGGTTTTAATTAAGAAAAAAAAAAAAAAGGAAATTATGTTTCTGTGGTTTTTTTAACTTTAGAATAGCGTGCTAGTAGGAAAATGTTCCATGGATTTTTCTTGAAGGAGCACTTCTTTTTACAAGGCCATTAATCAGACTCAAGCTACTCTTTAGCACCTGCACTTTTTATTGGCCTGACCACGATGATGTAGACCAAGTAGTCAATCAGCAGTAATTTTGCAACAATGTATTAATATGCTCTAGCTCCATCTAGCTTTACTTTCAGGATAACTCATATAAGACAAAAGCTCTCTTTTGCAAACAGAATGGGAGTTGTTTTGTCAGAACTGATCATAGAACAGTTTCAGAAGTAAATCTTGGGGTCACAACGAAACTTGAGAAGGAAGGTGCCACTTTCCATCAGTCCCACAAAAGTTTGGGTCAGGGTCTCTAAACTGTTTACCAGTAGCATACAAAAATGTAAAACGTAGTTTCTTTTGCATCTATTATTATTGCTTATAGAATTATTTATTTTACATTTCTTAAAAGCATTCCGGTAGCGATACAAAGACTTTAGAACTATTGTGCTGAAACTAAGATATATGTAAGTAAAAGTTTTTTCACTCTTTTGTGCATTTTATAGTCTTGAGAACAAAAGCCTTTACTTCTGTCATCAATAGATTGACTTCAATGGGGCTAGTTTTATGGGAGCATGCTAATATCAAGAATATGCGTTATCAAGAATATGTGTTTCTAAAGGAAAAATATTTTGGTATCCCTAAATGGCCAAGGAGCATAAGGAAACAATACAATTGAGAACACACATGATTAAAAATGGTCACAGTCCTCATTGTCCCAAGTAACCCAGCCTGCTCCTGTAAAATGTAGCACCTCCTTGGCATTATGTTAATACAAAGGAAGTTGGAACAGTGTTCAACAATTACATCATTAAAGAGAAATAGTGATCTTGTCAGACAAAAATCTTTTACTATCAGATCATAGTCTATATTCCTTCTCACCTTCTTAATTATTTAGGATAATATTTTAACTTCACAAACCACAGTCTGTCAAAAATCATTCATGAGATTTTACAGACTTCTGTAGAAAGCTGTGATTCAGGTAGTGAAAATCCTCCCACATGTATGTTTGTGTGTTCTGGATTAATCATACTTAGCACTGTTAACAGTAATCTGTTTCCCAGAAATAAATTTTTATGTATTATTCCCATAGGAAATAAAGAATTAGAGGGAAAGGCAAATAATATTTTGTCTACTGTTTTGTATGATGCAATCATCTCTTCAGAGTCTTTGGTTACAAGAATCCATGTCACCAAGACCAGCCTTCCTGTTCATGGCTTTTCCTTTTTCGTTATATTTGGAGATTCTGAATTGTCATTTGTTTTTTCTTGAATTTTTTTTTACATGGTGGAAGGCTAAATGCGACATTCGTAGAATTCAAACTATTTTGAAGTGTGCTGAAAGACAATGCTTGGGATGGTGTTTTTCTTATTTTTCAGGATGCTCTGAAAATGAAACAAAACCCACTGAAAATAGAACAAAGCTATTTTTGGAATCCTTCAGGTAACTTGTTAGTGAGAGTAGTAAACATGTTAATGTGTTTGCAATTGCATTTTGGGAAACCTTAAAGCCTTCAACTCTTTTGTGGAAAGATGTAGCATTAATATGGATATGCTGTCATTCTTCTGGAATTTCAAATAAAATAAAGGTCAGATAACATTAGTATATCCCACAGGGCTAAATTAGAAATATTTTTTCTTTCAGTTTCTCTGAGACTGAGATGCTTCTATATTTATCTCAGTTTTAATTAACATATATTTTAGTAATAAAATAAAATATAAATTTTATATAAATGAAATAAAAATAAATTTTATCTGTAATTTCTTCCCAGAAATGAAGCAAAAATATACCATTAAATCTATTCCTTTGTGTCATAAAAATATAAATATGGTTTATACCAAAACTGCGAACTAAATAACAAGTGTAAGGCTATGTGATATTTTCCTTAAGGCTCTGAATTCCAGAGTCACATTATGAAACACATTTCCAAGGCATACCTAATAAGACTCAGTACAATAGCAATAAAATGGTCTCTGACCAAGAAAAGAAACCAACACAAACATACACACACATATATATACATATAGATGTATTTATAATTTAAATTCCCAATGTTGTAACTGATCCTATGACTCTAGAGTTTTCCTGCAGCTTCTGAAAATTGACAGTTGTCAATACAGTAATTTCTTTATGCACAAGCAATGCTTAATGAAGGAATTAAAAATACATTTAAAAATACTTAAGTTATACAAAAAAACCCCTAAACTGTGAACTGACATATTCATGCACACTTTCTGCAGTCAAAAAGAAGCAATCAAAATTTGACGCGGTATTCAGAGGTAGTTCTTTTCTCTATATAAGTCAGATTAAATTCCATTGTTTTATTTTTTGAAAGGAAAAAGAGCAACATCTGAATTTTAGATTTTTAAAAATGCAGTAAGTATAAGAGATAATACATTCAAAACTAGTTCATTTAGGACATATATCAAAGTAATTCACATCAGATGCTGTCGAAGTATTGCTGATCTATTTCTCCATAGAAATAAAACTCAAACTGAAATTTTAATTCAAATTAACTTGAAAAATTTTATTATGAAGTAATTTAAATCTTATATCACATAATGGACCATTTTCTTTCTGTACTTTTGTATTCCAAAGAAGTACCTCAGTATGATCTAGCGTAAAAGATAGATTTGCAATTACCTTTTTTCCTGTCGACTGATGAATTTTATATTTTTTTAATTGATGTATCTTTTTATAATTATGACTATACAATCACTTCTTTCACGTAAGTGGATTACTGCACTTCTGCCTTCTGAACACCAGCTGTGCTTCACTGGTAGTTATTGTTGTAAGTCCAAAGCAGAACAACTCAAAAACCGTTCCACTGACAAAACTCTGCTGTGCTGAAGCAGTAGGCCACCATCTGCATTTCTCTCCTGAACTCATTTTTAAATAATATATTGTACAACTGAGCAATTCTCCCCTATACTTGGGGAGCTTATTCTCTTTTCCTTTATTTCCAAACAGCTCATTTTTTTCCCTGGCTATTATCTCCAGAAGACTGCAAATTCTACAGAGCTGCAGGTAACTTTTAACAGAAGTGAGGAATAGATACAATGGATAATTTAAAGCAAGATAGACATCAGCAGAAAGGAAAAGTTACCTGCAGAGTGAATGTATCCAAATTCTAATGATGCTTTCTCTATCGGAGTTACTGTCCTGCTCTGTTTTGAAAGATGTAGTTATTCTCCTCTACTTAATTTAATTTACCGTTTTTGAACTCACTGCTAGATTTCCAGATCACCAAAATTATCATCTTAACATCTGCCTTTTTCTTCCTTTATATCATTGCAGAGAGGATTTCTTTTTTTTTATCTAGTACAAATCTTTGGTTTTTTACTGTCTCTAACAGCTTGGTAAGCAGCTTCACACCATCATGTTTCACATTTACATTTGGTGCCAAGTCCCTTTCTACTGATTATCTCAGCTGGAATGCCAGAGAGCCAGGGAGGAGGGAAGGGTTTAGCAGTTATGTCCTGCAAACGAAATCATCTGTTATTCAAAAGCAGTATGTGGTGTTCAGTTCTCAGAACTACATAGAGAACTGTGCTTTTTCTTTTGCCCTCTGACCTTGAAAATACCAAAGGAAATGAATAGCGGAAAAGTTAGTATATATGAAAGACTGCCACTCAGGTATAGAGATTTGAATGTAACTGTGATTTGAGGATGGGGCTTATTTTTGGATCCAGGTTTTTTATTATAAAATATAAACTCTCTTCAACCAGTCATGATCCTTGACTTGGGTCAAGTCTGAAAATTACTAGAAAAAATAAAGTAAACACTAATATTTCACAAAATGTCATGAACAATGTTTATATGGTAGACTTTTGCCACAATAAACTTTCATCTAATACAAAATATCATTCCCTAAAGAGACCAAATAGAAATCCTTAAAGCTAATATAAACAGAGGGGTTAAGAAAGGATTTACATCTTTCATTATTTTTCAAATATGGCTAGAGAGCAGGTCTTCTTTGGTCATGCTAAATAGGTTTCCGAATAAGGACAGTTTAACCTCCAATACTGGTGTGGAGTTGGAGGATAAATGCATGAGGAATACACACTAAATACACCAGGAATGCATTCAATGCTCCAGGAAACAGGCCTGATATAATTTTGACAATCAGGTGCACGATGGCAGCCTTGTTCTGTTTCACGATACAGAGTAATCCTTATACATTTTTTCTAGGAAAGTCATACATACCATTAACTGTCTGTCCACTGTCTTCTAGATATTCTGGATGTGCTATCAGAAGCTCTGAAATAAACAAGCAGTTGAGGTGCTGATGCCATTTTACCGCAGTCACAATTTACACAGAACAGGTTTTAGAGGTATCACTTGGGTCAGGGTCCATTTTGAAATCATCTCCAAAACAGAAAACTTGAAATAATGAATTAATCTCTTCATTGTCTTTAAAGATTAAAACAGTGCACCATATTCTGAGGGAAAGAAGTGTGCCCCAGTACCCCCAGAGGCCCTTCTCCCATGCAAGTCCAGACTGATGGATTTGTTGCAGTGTAGTAATCCTTCTTCTCTGATAACATGGATAAGTTTCTGTATGAGAAAGAATTGGAAGAAGCTTTTGGAAGACAGTGGGGAATAATGTGTGCTTGGGTCATAATGTGCATAAATCATGTTTAGGGATGAACCTAACTGTGGGACTCGCAACATGTTTCCAATATGTGTTACCAACATATTTAATGGAGATTTAAATGCTAAATTCAGAACTGACTGGCAAAAAACCAAAAAATAGTAGAAGAACTGTGAAAACATTGTGAGGAACATTTATGCTCTAGAGAAGATGTATGGTTGAAATGAATACGCATTTAAATATTTAAAGGTTTAAATGCAGGATAGCCACATTGGAGAAAGAAACATGTTTCACTGAGGCCTCTGTGGATTTGTACATGCAGCCCCATTCTCTCAGATATTGAACTGCATGTTTCACATGAGGCTGACAGGATTACAGAAAACTGTGGGTAACCAACCAGCTATGCAGATAGGTGAAGGCGTTGAAGCATCATTCATAAATGGTTTTTTGTATCATTAATTTTCTATGTACTTTCTCAGGTTAAAAAAAAATCAGCACTGCCCAGATTAATTGCAGTTAGAGAGATGGTTTTCCTCAGTAATATGAGAAGCTGGTACCTTCAACTGGATGGAGATATTTTGACTTTCGGAGACAAAGTCATTTCCCTACTCCTACATGTCTATTTCAATTTGCTGTGTCTTAGGAGTCTGAGTCATTTACCTTGTACAGAAAAAATAGGGTATTCCTATCTATGTAATGTGGCAGATAGAGAGTAATAAGGATACTCATGGGTGTCTGAAATGTCTCTGGATACCAATGTTCAGGCACCTACATCCCATTCAGGCTGAGAGAGAGACAAAGAACTGTTGGATTAAACATCACAGACTAAAATTTACTGGAGAAGTCTATGACAAGCAATAAATTGTCTTAGTAGTAGTGTTCAAAATGATGTGAAATACACAACAGCATGAAAAAGGCTGTGAGTTTCTTGCCTCTTCATGGCTAAGTCAGTTGTACAAACATATATTTTTAGGCCACAAAATAACACACCTTCTCCAACAATGACAAACAACAATGATGTCACAGACATGGAAAGAAATTAACTCCCTGGCTACATCTGTGCCTCAGACTACAGATTCAGCATCAATGGTTTATGAGAGAATGTTGTTTTTTAAGCAATTACATCTGATTATGCTGGTAGTTAGCTACACACATTTTCCCGTGTCCTCCATGGGACTTGTCCACTTAATGGGATTAGCTTTCCCATTTAATTCATGATTACCATTTTTCGTAGAATACCCATCTGGGACACAGGACTTAAACTTTTTTTGAAAAACAAGAGGATCAAGACTGTGAAAAGTCAGGTTAAATCTCTTGAAAGTAAATATTTTCTTCAACAATATAAGGAGAACAACGTTTGGGAGAGAGTCTAAGGTATAAAATGTACTACATGTATGACTTTTAAGTGCCAATAAATAGAATCTGAATGTGGATTAAAATTCTGTGACTATCAGATCAAGGCATTAATGTCCCCATCCTTTTTACTCCGGTGAATCATCATTCTTATTAGGAGTCATTCTATTCTTATTTTACTTGCTTTTAAAAGAGCTTTATACAAATATTTTCTACAGAACAAAAATCTTCTCAAGTATTTAAAGTAGTGTTGTATTTGCATCACTGGACAAATTGGAATATCCAAGCTATGTCACAAACTGAAAATAAAAGAAAGTTTTGCTCTTATCAGGAAGGTGTACTGTTCTCTCTTAGTGCTCCAGACCTTAGTTGGTGAAAAAAATTAATATAAGTCATAGTATGCTATATCACAAAAATACATAACTTATTCAAGTAATCAAACCTGGGATCATCAATTCCCACGTAAAAAAAAAAGGTATAACCTTTGAAGAAAAGGATGAAAATTCAGAAAGCCTTCAGAGATCATGGCAACAATGTAGCTGAAAATGACAGTGAAGAAATTCTTTGGATTCTATTTACTCTGTCACCATTTTTAAGAATAACTCATTGTTTCTTCATTCTGGGAATCTACTTATGAGGACATTATTACTGAAATTAAAATGATGAGCATGTCTTGTGTCAGAATGCAGTGTTTAAAATGGGAAAATACTAAGTATTTACCTAAATTACTTCAAAAGTAAAATAAATCCTATGCAAAGGGTTTATTCTTACTAATAATTTCCAAGGACATTTTAATGAACTAATCTGTAATTACAATATACACTACAAACGGAAATCAAGCCATAGTTATCTGTGCAAATGTGTTCTCTCATAGCTTTCATACTGAAAAAGCACATCAGCAATTCTGAAGCAGGTCTACGATTCAGCAGTCAACAAGTACCTGACAACACTGAGCATTTGAGCATTACGTTGAAAAATAAAATTCAATGAATAATTTCTGCAACTGATAATTATACAACTTAACTAAGATATCATAAGGAACATAAAAATACAAGGTTCAAGTGTATAAAAATGTTCTGAGGTCTTAATTTCTTTTAGTTTGATAAATCTTAATTCCAGTGAGACAATGACAAAACATAATTATCAAAATTGTCTAGGTTTTCACTTAAAATGAACGTATTTTATCCAACCTCCAGCAGAAAAGTGAACATCCAGTCATATTTCTAACTGTTCCATTTATACTCATTCTCTTTTAACTGTTTTTCATTCTTGTTGAATACTCATCTCTTTTGCAAGACATTTTATACTGTCTATAACGCAGCACAAAGACTTGTGGAAAGAGTGTTTGTTAAAAAAGCATTTTAAAAAGTTTGGCATACCTTACATAGTGCAATACTTCCACTGGGAATCCAGCATCTTGAATGTGACAACCAGTAGCTGTCTGGATGGTTAGCAGAGTCTCTGTTGCATGATTCAGGTGACAGACCTCAAACATTTGCCAAACCCTTATAATCCAGCTGGCTCATGATCCTGCATGGCCACTTCAGGGTACACATGACCAATTTCTATTATCTTACACTGTGTACAAAATATCTGAAGACTTATCTACATAAAATCCAGTCCTACGTGACCACTCTGGCATCTGCAAAAACCATTTTTACAGGCTTTTAAAAATTATCTGCATATAGTTTATTAAATCCTACATCAGGAATTGACTTGTGAAGTTCTTGGGGTGAACAGATTCTCCATCCAGCATGGTAGTTAACATTTCTGTAATACATAAGGACAGAAACTTTTTCTCCTCTTGGCCTAAACACAGCAGGAGCTGCCTAGGGACATCTCCAGAACTGTCTGAAATATTCACCTGGAAACATTAGATAAGTGCTTAATTCTAAAGGCGGTGGTGGATATAGTGATAGGAATCAATCCTCTTGCCTGAAGTTGGTGCATCATTTCAAATCTATCCAGTGTCTCACTTATGCAGAGTAGCTGCACAGCTGCTTAGGAATACTTAAGGAATTGGTTTAAATGCATTTGGGTTGCACACAGACACACAGGTACACAGTACTTCTAGTATTACAACAAACATTAATTTCATCTTTATAATATAATTATAACTTAAATTTCCTAGACTTTGGCATAATGTTTTCCATGCAAATTTAGATGTATGAAGAAACTTTCTAGTGAGAACTGTTACAATGAAAAGAAATCCTACACTGGTATCAATAACAAAGTAGAAGCCAGCATTTAATACAACTAAAAAAATTGTGAAGTGAATAAAAAAGATCCTACTGGCACTGAATACCTGTCATTCCTGCATTCTCAATTGTTATTCTGACAGGATTTAAGAGATGTGTCTTACCTCTTGACTTCTCTATATCTAGTATACTTTGAAGCTCTCTGGAAAACAGTCATTCATTATTTAGGATAGATGAATATCTTAAACATTATTTAAAGTAGCTTCATAATGTTGTGGTAGCACACAAATGCTATTATCCTTCTACAGTTAGCAGAAAAAAAAATCATGCATGAATGTAGAGATATTACAAATTCAAACTTTTTGAAAGATCTTTATTCTTTCATTGAGAATCTTTTCTATGGGCTTAACAGAGATTTGAACATAGGTTTAATTGACATGTCAGAATGCCCTTTTCTCACCAGTAGAATGCAAACTATAAGGACTGCTCTGCAGTAAATATTTTGAGAGTCTGTGTCAACCAAGTCAATTCTACTGTCATATTAATAGGTAGGTGATTAGGTGGGAAACAGAGAAGAGCTTTCTTTCAGCTGTTAGTTTTATAGGAAACAAGTTGTCAAACCACATAGAAATATGGTGTTGCTTTTTATACATGTATGAAATATTTTGAATGTTGACAAGTTTGTATAATACATATCTTATCTGCAAGCTAGACACTACAGATTCCATTGCATCTAAAATTTTCTTTGCTGTTGAAATGTTTACAAAAATTTTTGAATGTATTTGTAGGACAAAATGCAACTGTTTTTACCATTATAAAAAACAGAGGTGAGAAGCAAATTTTTGATAATGAAGTCACTTCCCTGCAACAGTAACCGTTATATTTCATGCTTCATATTGAGACAGAAATTGTTTAGTTTTGTTTTTTCCTTCTTGTCTTTACAGTAAGATTTCCCCAAAACATTACATCTATAAAGGTCTTGATTTCAAATGTGAATTTACATATTTTATATTAGTTTCTCCTCTGGCCACCACTGTTTTTTAGAAAAAATAGCTTTTCCCCCAATGTGTTTCACCTCACGAATGTTTATAAAGGACAATCGTACTCATCTATGTCTTTGTTCTGTTCAAATGGCTTATTATTTTCTCTCATAAAATAGACTCACTTACTAGTCATCTTTACTTCAAGTTTCAGTTTATTTTCATTTTAAACAGATGACCAGACAGTGTAACTTATTCTGACTTGGTCTCAGCAGTAAATTGTGAAATGGCTTGAGTATTCTCTACTATTACTGGAAGTATGTCTGTAATTTATCTTAGGGTTTTTTTAATTTTTTACATAATGTAAAGGGTGGATCATCGTACTATGATCCCTGAAGGTGACTGCTGTTGTTTACTTTCCAGGTGTCTCCAGCTGATGTGTTTCTGCCTAACAACAGAAGTTCCTGGGACCATGCATTTTGTACTGCTGTCGTCTAATTTCTATTATCCAAGTGTTTAAAATTTTAAAGTTCTTTCGGTATGAAATCCCAGATGTTGCCTCACAAATTTTAAAAGCAAATATATTAGTGCAAGTAACCTGATCACATGAAATTTAGGTAAGAACAAAGAATATGCTTTATATAAAAATCCAAGGGTTTAGCGTTAGTCTAACTAAAACCTTAATAGTCTAATCAAAAAGTTGTTAATCTAATAAGAAGGATGATAATACTTCTACTCTAAGTTATCCAGTAGTTTAGTTATATCTAATTTTCAGTAATAACATACAGAGACTTTCCAGAATTTGCGCCTTTGTTGTTATTCTGACCTTTACACTGTCCTTGTGTGTTCTAATTCTTTAGAGAGAAAACAGGGGAGGTTGCAGTGTCTTGTATCCCATGTTCCTTTCTGAGAGTAATGTATTGTTAACCTTAATGGTTTCTCTCTCCTCATACAAGGTCTGCCTGAGTTTTTTTTCTCTTTGTTAACATTGTCACTTACTTGCTCTTTCTATGTGGTTTTAAACTTTCCTGTTAGATCCAAATTTACTGTATTTTATATATGTTGAAGGCTTGTTGTGTGCTCTCTTTATTATTACTAAAACCAGCTTTAACCAGCTCCAAAGGGCTGTGTTCCTTCATTGTCCAGTAACTGACCAACTGCTTGTACACTTGGTGCCTTTGTTCTTTTCTTATTGTTATACTCTTGAGGGACCTATGTGTGTCACAGATCTCCTTTGCATTAGACCATCATTTACAGTCTTAGTCTTAGAAGGTATTAAATGTATTTGGTTAAAAAGAATGTGGGGATTTCTCTTTGTTTGTTTGGTTTTTTTTTGTTTTATCATTAAGCAAGCTGCCTTCTGGACAGTGTTTAAGAGTAAGGCAACATCTAAGGAAAAAACTAAAACAAAAGCAAAAAACCACAACCACCTGTTTGGGAAAAATCATTGTGTCCTTCACAAAGGTTCCTCTTTTTAATTAAGAAGGGATAAAAAGGGAAACAACATTGCTAGTTGTTGCGGTGGCCCAGCCCACTTGGGGGCTGGATGACCTTCAGTGGGTGGACTTTCCTGCCCAGGAGTCCAACCCCGCAGGCGGGGTGGACGACTGAGGCTCCACCCACTGGATGCCATTCACCGCAACTCCACCTCTCGTTCTGGAAACCTCTTTGTTCATGTTATCCCCATTGGTTCGCTGTATTATACATATTTATGACCCTCTGTTTAATATGCATGAAGTTCTGGAAAGTTCTGTTATACTCGGTTCGTGATTTGTCAGTTCAAATATGTTCCTCCCCTGTTTTACCCTGATTGGTTTCTGTCAACCCCATGTCATTTCCCTATTGGTTTTCCCCTTTGTCTCCTCCCTGCACTGCCCCCGTTTAAAAGGGGCGTGCAGCGTCTGTTCCCTGACTCTCCGTCCCTGCCTACCCTTCCAGCAACTCTCTGCTTCCTATCCTCCCATAATAAACTGGGATTGAAGGCATACGAGAGTCCCTCCTTCTTCTTTACCCTCGCCTCGGTTGCTAAGCAACCAACCCTGCGCAGCCAGCTCTACTTGTGAGCCTGTTACAGGCAGCCTGCAACCAGCTCCGTTACAGCCACATTGAGTGGCCCATCGACCGGAGCCTGTGCAGCCGTCGTCTGTCTGGCCACCGGGCGGCCAGAGCGCACAGCGACCACTGCTGCAGCTAGTCTAATCTCAGATGCTTGATTTTTAAACTTTTTTTTTAATTATTATTCATATGCATCCCTTTTGACCTGTTGACTAAAAGTGTGTGACATCAGTGACTGTTGACTTGTTTTTTGCACTGTCTGACTCTCATGTGTGGTCCCAGAAAAATCAATGGAAATTAATGTTGTGCTGAAGAAAAGATGCTCCCTGCATATTCTCTTCTGGGTCTTGGGGATTAAAAAAGTATAAATTATGCCACTTAGTAGCATCTTCCATGTAGCTATGCAACAGTGTTTTACTCCTACGTTCATTTTTTGGTTGCTCTCCATCACTTGAATCATGAGTTTTCATCGTCTTTGAATCCTTTGAACTAGGTTTCTATTCCATATCTTGATTTCATTGCTTGCTCACTGCTATTCTGGATTCATACATAGAAGATGAAGTCAGTAAATGGCCAGAAAGCAATCTTTCTCAGAAGTACCGGATTACATTAAAACAGATTAGATTAAAATAGACATTTCTTACATTTCTTGTCACTGAAAGATTCTTTATTAGAATTAGATGAGTCTGCTGATTACATGGAATACTCTTATAGCAATCTTAAAAAATATATGGCAGCTCATAAATCAATAATTTTCAAAAATTACCACAATTGATTATAAGAATGACATTTTTTATTGACATGATTGGACAGTAGGACAGGGAAAAAAAGCAACCAGCACTTGCAACTTTTATAAGTCACAAAGACCAGCCAGGCACCCAATTCCTATTAAATGAGAATCGGAAACATAAAATTGTTTATGAGTCTGAAAATCTCTTTCATAAAGAAGTTTGCCTCCAGTAATCAATCTTCAGAAGTTTTTAGTGTAGAGGAACTATTTTTATCTTAATGAAATATGGATATAATACCTTGCCTTGGTGATTCCTTGCATGTTGACAATCTTGACTAATGTTTCTCGAGCCTTCTCATCCATTATTACAAGATCTAATACAAATTCTTTGGAGATACTACAGAACCAGATTGAGGGAACATAATCTTCTCTTTGTCTCCTGTAGTTTTTCATTCCTAAACAAAGTAAGACTAGACATTAGCAGATGAAGATAATACGATGCTTCTTCCACTGTACACTAACTTTCTGCAGATGCAAATAATCGCAGTACATTAGACACTGAAGAATTAGGAACATTATGTTACAAGATTATATTTCAGGTATGAAAAAGGATTTTAAGGGTTTGATGTGTTGTTTTACAAACCAGTTTATATTTTGCCAGTGTCTTCAAACAAAATAATATGTTTAATAAATTTCTGATAATAAGTCTGGAGACTCACAAAGGAAATTTCATATGAAAGGTCTTCCCCCCTTATTTTGCATACAAAAAAGATATGATAGAAAAAATTGTCTGACAGAAAAGTCATTCATTATTGATATAACTTGCTGTTTCCTAACACACAAAGTTGCTCAAGAGCATTCCATCCCTTCAAACCTCATTATTTTCTATATATTGTATTATTGTAGCAAACTCACTGCACAGAGGGAAACACACTTGTGCAAGCTTGTAATGCCTAGGAAAATGTCAACCACCTAGCATGGGTGAAATATTGAACCTGTTCCTTGTTTATCTTTAAAAAAGCATGGTAGTAGCCTTATCACCTTTTCATTCAACAGCATCATGATGATAGCAATCATGAAGGACATGACAGACACAGGCTCACTTTGCCCTTGAATTCAAGCACCTGAGACTCCATTTCCATTGAGATTAACTAATTATTAGTCTGAAGATTATCCAGGAAAGAGATATTCTCTCAATTCCTTCTGCCAAATATGCTCCTCTATGCATAAGATGATTAAATATTAACCAGGCATATGTAAGCCTGATTTTATGACTAGGTGGTTAGAGTACTCTTCTAAAATGGAAGAGACGTATAACCTCTTCTAATTCTAATCAGCTTAGTGTTGTAATTAAGTATTGGGGAAGGGGGGATGTAAAAGGAAACAAAAACAAGAGCAAAAGTAAAAACAAAAACAAAACCAGAGGAGAAATATATCTCCTCTAATTTCAAGGCACCTACAGTATTCAAATCTTCCAAGATTATTCAAATCTTCCAGGATTAGCCTCCACTCCTGGTTATCAAATACATTGGTTCTGTGCATCCTCTATGATATCTGGCAACTATCTTGTGACATCTCATGTTTTCCCAGAGTGTCTAAAATGGCACTAGTCTCCAAAGTTAAGGCAAGTGAACTAAGCTTCTAATCAACAACTAAGCCAACCAAGCTTCCTGAGTTACTTGTCTCAGCATCAAATATGCTTGGCCAGCTGAAGAGTTTTCATATTGCCTATAGGATTTGTATGATTGCCCTACTGTAAGTGTCAAGTGCTAGTTAAAATGACCTGGAGTATCTGGGATGTCTCCTCGGCACTGGCAGGTATGATGCAGACTCTATGGAAACTTTTGCCCCTTGTATCCAGGTTATGTGGCAAAATTTCGGTAGTGTGAGGGCTGCAAAAGTGACTTTTGTGAGAAGTTTGCCCTGCCATGTTTGACAGAGCCAGTTCCAGATAGCTCCAAGAGGGATCCAAAGCTGAGATTATCAGTGACATTGATAGTGTACCTCTATGATAACATATTTAAGAAGGGATATTAAACACTGCACAACAGCAACTGTGAGAGAGGAGTGAGGAAATATGAGGCAATCAGCCCTGCAGACACCAAGGTCAGTTAAGAAGAGGGAGGGAAGAGTAGAGATTCTCCTGCAGCCCCTAGCAAAGCTCATGACTGTGCAAGTTGTTTCTCTGCAGCCCATGGCAGTCCATGGTGGAGCCGATATCTGTCTGCAGACCAAGGAGGGCCCCATGATGGGACAGGTGGAAGTGCCCAGAAGGAAGCAGCAGCCTGTGGAGAGGAACACGTGTAGGAGCAGTTTTTCTGGCATGACTTGTGAGCCCCTGGGGCTCACACTGGTACATGACTGCATTCTGGGCCAGGGATCCCATGCTGGAGCAGGAGAAGAGTGTGATGGGGAAGGAGCATAAGAGACAACCTGTGAGGAACTGTCCTCAACTCCAATTCCTCATCTCCCTGAACAGCTCAAAGGGGAAGAGGTAGAAGAATCCAGAGTGAAGTTGAGACTAGAAAGCAGGGAGGGGTTTGGGGAACCTGTGTTTTTAGATTTGTTCTTATCTTCTTGTTATACTACTCTGTTACTAATTGGCAATAAAATAATCTTCCCTTAGTCATGTCTGTTTTGCCTATGACAATAATTGCAGGGTGATCTCCCTGTCCTTATCTATCCCATGATCTTTTTGTTGTATTTTCTCCCCTATCCTCTTGAGGAGAGGGAGAATTGCTGGGCACCTCATGGCCAGCCAAGGTCAGCTCACCATCCTGCTCTACACTGATAGGTAGATAACAAGATTGATAGTCCAGGATACATCAAATGATACTAAATGATACTAAATCCCTATTAGAGGCAGTTATAATAAACGCTTCATAACTGCCACAGAACATATTAGAAACTGCCCCATTCCTGAATTAATGAGATAGTTAACTAGCCGAAATCAGGTATTCCATTGTGCATGGACACTGAGAATACCACTGAACACCCTTGGCAACCTCTAAATGGAAGTGACTTCATCTAAGGCTGTGGAGTCAGGTAGACAAGTAATACAATATTGACACTAAATAACAGGCTACAGCCTTTGTATGGCTTCTGAAAGGCCTCAGGAGTGAGACCTGTCAGACTTTCTTTGCCTGAACTTACTTTAAAAACCAAGAACTTCATTTTTACATGGTTCATTTTTAACTTTTTAGCTATGGTTAATCTGCTTGGGTTTTTTTGTTTGTTTGTTTTCTGATTTTTTTTTCTGCTTATGTTTGTATGACAAAACCATGGTTTTACATTTAACAAGAGAAACAAGTAACAATTTTGTTGAGAATAATACACTTATAACTCTAATGCGGTGGTGTAGTACAGAGAAATACAGGTCTATTACGACAGCAGAAACCTTGAAAAAGAGGAACAGAGAAAACTTTATAGGGGGAATAGACACAAGACACGACAATGCCAGAGGCACAGACTAGGCATGGAGATATTAGGTCTTTAAACAACTCAACAACAGTCAGTTAAATAATCTCATATGTAGAATTGGATGAAACACATTCCAGGGATAATCAAGAGAACAAGAAACTGCTTCCTACTATAAAACTCTTTTTTCCTAAAACAGTACTGGTTTTACCTTTTCTGGGGTTTTTTTCTGTTGTCATTGTTCTGTAACAACTGAATCTGAAGTAATAATAAGTATTCGAATGAACTATAAGGATTTCAATCATACAAAAAATATGTTCTTGGGTTTTTTTCCTGTTTGTCCTCAACATTTTCAGTGTCAGCAGCTGATAGGTCAAACAATACCAGTGGTGTCTCATGAGCTGTCAACTGGCAGATAAAAGCCAAGAAAATGCCCTAGGATATCACATATGCCTTTAAAAGTTCATACTTGTGAGCAAATAAGTCAAGGCTCTTTTGACTTTAACATAACCTTAACTCTAGACAGAGAGCTAAAGTATACACTGTTTGCAGATACTTGCAATGATTTATGCTGTATTATCATTGTCAAGGAAAAGAGCCAAAGTAATACCAGTTTTAAATAGTGCTAGTGTTCATTTATTTACCATTTTCTTTTATAAAAAGTAGTTCAAAATACTAAAGCCAATAGTAATGTAATTGGCATTTGCATGATTTGGAGAAAGCATGTCAATTATGGAAATCAATGAACAATTTGTGATAAATTGATCCCCATGGTATCCCTGCAAATTGAATAAAACTAAATATATGTTCCAATTGATTAGATATTTAGATGCAGATCCTTGGCAGTGGTGGAAAGCTGCATACATTAGGAATGGTGTTCATAGGAGTAACATTAATAAATTCATGCATCTATATGTATATGTATACGTGTGTGTATATACATATATATATATAAGTTTATGTTTCTCACCTTCTTTCGCAGCTTTAACATCCTCCACAAGTCAGCACCAAGTCAAACAGCAAAGTCAGGTTAATGGATTCAATGAAGTTGCTGGACCTACCAATTTTTTAATTGTTGCAGCTTTGACTGCAGAGTATATTCATTACAACTGTTCATTATGACTGTGGCATTGTCGTGGGTTGACCCTGAGTCCGATGGACAGATCTCTTGACCAGTCACGCTTCTCGAAATTTCCATATTTAAGCCAGTGGAGAAACAGGAAGTGTCCCCTTTTTTTTTTTTCGGTCTGAAGCTCCCGGCGGGGAAGGGAGGGGAATTTTGGAAGGGGCTCCGCTCTTCGGAGCGGCCCCGGGCCTCCCCTCCCCCGGCCCCGGCGGGCCCCGGGCCTCCCCGGGTGCGTGCGGGAGAGCTCCCCCCGGGCAGCTGAGGAGCGGCCGTGATGGCTGCAGAACTGAATCCACCTGAAGCGACCGCTGGGGAGCCTTCCCCCCCC
>VZRV01004993.1:383168-519793 GCA_013398115.1 Falcunculus frontatus | reverse complement strand
GAGAAAATGGGGGTTTTTTTGTCTTAATCTCTTATTTTATTTTACTCTTAACTCTATTAGTAATAAACTTTCTTTCATATTCTTGAAGTTTGAGCCTGTTTTGCATTTCTTCAAATCTCCTATCTCACAGAAAGTAAGAAATGCGAACTAAACCACTACAGGCATAAAATTTCAAAATTAATGCAACACACTGCCCTGATATAACTGACTGAAAAAAACCCCAAACATATCTATTCTGTAGAAGATAAGATTGTATTCCCTTTTTACAGATGGAAATTATTATAAGTAATAAGGTCTTACAAAATCAGTACTTCCATTTTTTCAGGACTGACTAATTCCCAGGATCTAAAAAGAAAAAAAAACAAACCCAAAAAACAACAACAAAACAAAACAAAAAAAACCCAAACAAAAAAACCTGAATGCTTTAAGAAAGTCTCAGAATGTCACAGTTTCAAAGTTTAAAAAAGAAAGTGTACTCAAATATTCTTCCTCAAGGACGTTGCACACATGCATTTTCTTTTATAATTGCTAAGACTATTCTTTCACAAAAAACACCCCCAAACAACAACAACACAAAAGCCACACAAACACACAAAAAACCCCAAACCACCCTGAAAAGACATTGAAGCCCAGGGAAATTGAAAACCAGAGTGTAAACGCAGTGCTCTGTATGTAAATAACCCATTAAAATCTTTCTATGAATATCTCCCACCTAATGTGTACAGTTGTAGATTTTGGTTTAGGTGTGGGTTTGGTTTTTTTAAGAAGAAGATTGCTAGAAAACACCCCTCCCATCTCAATATTTTTATATGATATAAAGATTCTAAGTACTTCTCTTAACCTTATCAGGACACGAATCTATCAAAGGTGTATAAAGCACCCATTTTCTATTCAGCCCAAAGAAACATGTTTATTTGTATTACTTTGTGTATTATAAAACCCATACACAATAATAATTGTTAATTTATAACTGGCAGAATAAAACTCTTCAATACAACAAATTTGATGCTAATCGAGATGTAAAAGTGCCAGAATCTAATAAGGATCATATTGTAATAATTGTGTTTGATTTGAAAATGTCATTATCATGAAGCTAACCCTGCTAATCTTCGTGGAGTATTTTCATGCAGGAAATTCTTTGTCTCTTTCAAAATGAAAATGAAGAACAATTGAGGAATATAAATTCATTTTGAGAGGTACAAAATACAATGAAAAGGAGAACAGAAGCTTATAAAATTGCCATGGTGCATAAACGTATGAAATATTTCTTGTTTTGTGTTACAAGACTAAGATCATCCTTCAGAGTCATATCGTGCACCTTTCTCTGTCCAATCTTTCCTTTCTGACTTGCTTTTTTAAAAATTTCTTTTTCAAGTAAATGGTTCTAGACTACTTTTTCATGATTATGACAATTGTTATTAATATTGATGAGTAGATAACATTGCAACATCATTTATCTTTAAAAAAGAACACATTCATTTTGCAGTGCTTCCTAATATTCCATCTTAAGGGCATAGTAATTTTGGGAATTTCAGGGTATGTACTCCACTAAGGAGTAAAAACTAATTTTCCTCTTCATTAACATCTTTGGTTGCCATAACTCCACTACTTCAAAGGACTTTTAGTGACAGAAAACTAGGGTGAACAGCCCTCACGTGGAGAAAGCAAAAGTTTATCTTTAGAAAACATAAATTGCATTGTTGTTCTGTTTAAACTTTGAGATGTTTTACATAGAGGCTATCATGTCTTAACACAAAAGCATCCTCCTTTTAAATGTAAAATCAGTTTAATTATGATGAATAAAGTCAACACAGTTGAGGTCTGAGGTCTACTATGAAACATATTGAGTTACACACTCCTACTGAAGAGCCCCACTTTCTCTTGGCCGTATGAGTATCTGCCACTTTGCTGCCTTATGACTCATTGCACTCATGCATCCATTCCTGACACCTGCTTGCACTGTCAGGTTATTTACGAGCCTACACAAAGTTTAAAGACGATTATGTGTACTTAATTGTACGTAAAACCTAATTCTAAAAAGAAGGTTTTAGAAAATAAATTTTTCATTGTCCAGTGGGATAGACACAGAATTTAGTTCTGTCCCAGGAAGATTCTGAGGTTAAAGTATGACATTTTTATGCCTAGAAAAGCTATGAAAGGTTATTTTTAGTTCTTTTTATGACTCCCTCTGAGTCTTGTATGGCTTGACTGAAGATAACTAAGGGAGCCTGGATTTTCAAGTGGAAGGGTACAAAATTAGTCCCAATACCGTTTTTTAATTCTCTAACATAATTATTATGATTCAACATTTGAATTGTGGTAATCTGTAGAGTCCCTGACCAGGGATTAGGCTGAACACAATTTAAGAAAAGACAGCCTTTCTTGCCCCAGTGGGTAAAGAATATTTTGCTCACATTTAAGATGACCAATATAAATAATTTTTAATTTAGCAGTGTGTTAATAGTGTTATCACTCAGATTCATATAGATCCTTTTATGGTATCTAATTGAAAAACACAGCTTGCAGCTAAAGATGGGAAGCTGCATTTGGTTACTTTTCATTTTCCCTTTGGTCTGTCTTCTTTGCTGTGGTGAATTTCATCACATTATGGACAAAGGAGTAAAGAATCAGGCTTAAAATTTCATATTACTGCTCCAAATTTATCATTATGCACTAACCGTGCAATCGGCTTTAAATATTTTTCCTAAAAAAAGGGGATAAATTCACCTTCAGGTGTGGGAGAGGAGTGGGTGTGAAGTCAGATACATTTTTCATATGCCTTGTACAAGTAAACAAAGTTTTGGATTACTGTGTATAATATAAAACAGAGGAGAGCTGTATCTAAATACTTTCTTAGTCTCTACTACATGCATTTACCTGCCCAGCATGAGATCAAGCAGGCATACTCACATGAGAAGGGTGGGAACGCAGAAGTAGACATTGTGCCACTTAGGTAACTGTATGATGGGTTGATCTTGGCCAGCTTCCAGACCAAGCTGCTCTCTCACTCCTCTTCCTTAACAGGTCAGGGGAAGGAAAATTAGAAAAAAAATGACTTTTGGGTTGAGAGAAAGGTAGAGCACTTAGCAGCTGTCATCATATGCTTAAATTCTTTCCCCTTGCAGTCTATAGGGCTCAACTTCCTTCTGTTTGTGGGGGGAGGGCAATCAGTTCAGAACGGCTCTGCCACTCCTTCCTCCTCTTACTTTTCCTATGCTCCAGTGTGGGTTTTCTCCACGCACTGCAATCCTTCAAGAGGAGCCTGCTCCAGCATGAGCTCTCAGGATCTTCTTAAGGAATGTCCACTTGGTCTAGCGTGGGGTCCTATAAAAACTGCGATGTAGATATCTTCTCCATTGTGGTCATCTTTGTCTTGAAGGGGAACAACTTGCTTCTCCCTGTTCTTCTCCAGGAGCTTTAAGGACATTTCTGCTTTGGCACATGGAGTACCTCACCACCCTCCTTTTCCACTGACCTTGGGTTGTTTATCACTCTTTTTTCATTCAACCCCTCTTCTGTGAGTCATTTGAAAGTTTCTTGCATACAGTTTCCCAGAGTTGTCACTGGTACCAATGATAAGTTTGGCTGTGCCCTGCACTGGGTCTGTTGGAGAAGGCTGGAACTGGAAATCTCATAAACATCTTCCGTCTTATTTACAATGTAGTGATTAAACATTATGGCAGTATGCTTACTGCTATGCACAACTATCCTCTCTATCTGTCCTTTTTTTTATGCTTTTACCTTTACTTCCTTTTCAGCTGTTTCATTTAAAGTCTATTAATTTCCTTTTTATTTGATGTGTTACTTGATTTTACTTATTCTTTTTAAAGACTTTTTTTTATCTTTTTCTACTCATCTCCTCTGCTCTCTTGCTCTATCTCAACTTGTAACACTGCAGATTTTATTTCTTCATTCAATTATTAGTCCTTTTCCCTTGCTTTTTTCCCAATTCCCACTAGCATTTCTCACCTTCTTTTAAACACTTTGTACTTATCCTTTGATCCTTTTACTACAAATATCTTGACTGTCTTTCTATTTTTTATACTTTTTTCTTCTTTCTCACTTCTGTTTGTAGTTGTATCACACCTCTTTTCACTTGTCCCGTCTCTTAGTTCTGTCTTCTCATTTTCTGTCTTTTTTTTTTTTAACCATTCATTTGGTGTAGCCAAGAATTGATGACATGAAAGGATTAAACCTGAAGTGCATTGGATTTTAGGAGGCTTTTTGCAACCATCTGCTTTTCTGATAGTTAATATGAAATTCTTTCCATCAGCTTTCCCAGTTCCATTTCATCTCTGAATTTAGTCTTTGTGTGGACTGGGTGAAAAGTAATTTAGACCTCTCTCTTCCTTTTTCATAACAAAATGGGAGGGAGGGAGGGAAGGATGGTGTTAAATCTGTCTGAGAGCTTCATAGTCTATTTCAATGTGAGGAACTAGATCATTAACCCTACAGAATTTAGGAATACATAGTGAAAGCAAAGTAAACCTCTCTCCTCACAGTATAAAGCCCCTTCTTTTTTATAGTTTTATATTTTTCAAGAAAAATACATTCAATAAAGTGCCATATGAAGTGCCCTGTTCTTGTGTTCTTTTGTTCACTTTCAGTAGGTGCTAACTAATGGTTTTTTGTGGATGTAGAATAAACAGGAGTTGCTTGGGGAGCATTTCTGGGGGGGTGTGTAGTTCACATTTCTTACTTTCTGTGAGATAGGAGGTTTGAAGAAAGGCAAAGCAGGCTCAAATGTAAAGAATATGAAAGAAAGTTTATTACTAACAGACTTAAGAGTAAAATGAAATAAGAGATTAAGACAAAAACCCTTTTTTCCTCCAGCACCCCCTCCTACTTTCTCCAGCACAAATAATAACAAAACATAGGATTTTGGTCAGCATTCACAATTCTTAAAAGTCTCTCTCCGTTAATTTGAGGAAATAGTGGTCTCTTTTACATTGTGTGGTTTTTCCCAAACTGCACCAGCTAACAGCCTTTATCTCTCTCGCAGGCTGCACACTGAATTCTCATCCCCCCCTTATGTTAAATGGATTAAAGAGGGAGAAAACAGTTTGATATTACAGTCTTTACCACGGTCTTTAAAAAGCGGGTTCAAGCTATGTGCGGGAAAGCACGACTCCGCCCTCTCTTCCTCGCCTCCATCTTTCAGCTTCACTCACTTTCTCCTCTCCGACCCTGAGGTTGCCATGATGAGGAACAATCCTCTTTTTCTTGGGCTTTGTGATGGAGAAAAGCTCGCTCCTGTTATGCTGCTTGCACTTGATGTTATTTTACAGTTCAGTATAGGCTGAGTTGGTTGTAGGAAAGCTCCGTCAGCTCCCGCCGCCTCCTCACGGTCATGTGGGGGGGTTCCTCAGCAGTCGCTTCAGACGGTCTCGGCTCTGCAGCAGCAGCTGCTGCCCACGGCTCTGAGGGGACTCTCCCAGAGCCGGGGCCCATGCCCACTGGGGCCGGGGCCCATGCCCGCCGGAGCTGGGGGAGGGGAGGCTCGGGGCCGCTCCGAAGAGCCCAGGCCAAATTCCCCCCCCACCCTCTCCCTGCCAGGAGGTTCAAACCGAAAGAAGAAGGGACACTTCCTGTGTCTCCACTGGCTTAAATATGTAAATTTCGAGAAGTGTGACTGGTCAAGAGATCCGTCCATCAAATTTAGGGTCAACCCACGACAGGGTGAACATTTTTTTTCTACATGTGTGAATGCATGCTTTTAAGAGGGTCAAACGGAGAGATACACATAGGGGAGAGAAGAAAGACAGGAAAGGGTAAGACTTATATGAAGCTGGTTCCCTAATACATAGGTTATAATATACTTCATACACTATTTTACAAAATTTTGTTACCTGTAATGTTCTTCAATCCCTCATGCCAGCTGTAATCAATTATATGTTGTTGATGATATTGATGATAGGAATGGAGTTGTACAACTTGAAGTGGTTGATGATCTGCCTTATGTGCTTCAGTAGCTATGAAAAACTATAAAAGATACTATAATATATGTAGGACTAGACATCCAAAATAGCAATACATCGTTTCAATTAGTATTAAACTGACTTTTTATTGGAACTTGCTTATAATTACTTAAAAGGTCCTTGTTTGCTTGCTGTTTCTTCAACTTCTAGCTGCATGTCTGATTTCCATTTAAAATAGTTATTGCTAATAATAGCACCCCAGAACTAGGTGGTTTGAAATATCAAAACAGACTGAAGGGAAATGGCATGTCAGACATGGTCTGGAGCTGGAGCTGGATATTCAACTATTCCTGAGATATAGAGGGCATTCTCTCTATTGCCTTGATGCTTCTGTAGCTGTTTGCTTCCCTAGAATGCAAAAGCTATAAAATACATAACAAAGCTCTATGGTTTTCTGGGCATCACTTTTATGGGAATGTATATAAATTGCATATAGGAATGATTTTTAAAAAATCCCAGGTGTATAGATAAATAAAATAATTTAAAGTGATTACATAGGATCTAACCCCACAAAACTAACCTAAAACTCCCAAAGAGCTAGGAGCTGTATTCTTTTCTGCCTTTTATTCTGAACACTTCTATACCTCAGTGCTAAGTAGGAGCAAAAACCTACTTAATCAAAAAAGCAGCATACTGAATGAACTTTACATCTTCTTTTCCTAAATTAAAATGAATTAAGCTGTGAACAGTGATGCAAAAGACTTTATTACTTTACTCCTTTTCATATTTTTCATAAAGAAGAAACAATGAAATCATAAGTTACGTAACCATTTACAGAAACTACAAGTGACCCAATAAGCTTGGTGGTTGAGCAAATGTAGTAGGTCTCCCATATTAGTGCTTCATAAAAACCAAAGCAATAGCAATAATAATGTAATATGATATTAAAAAGTGGAAGGGATTAGTTCCCTTAGACTTCCTCTGTGTTCTGGTGCACTTGATGTTTCATTTTCTTGTGCTTTACCATGGGGCTATTTGTCCTTGAAAGTGTTCTTTCTGAATATAAACGAAGCTGTAGTCCTTACCTAGCCAACACTAGACTTGGATATTGTCCAAAATAAGTGTTGTTTGCAGCACACTTGAGAACAGATTTCCTTACTACACTATTTTGACTCTCGTATATTCCTGGGAGTGTGGTGGGAGAAAACTGGTTTGTAGACTACATAGGACACCCAAAATATAGCAAGCCTTACAGACTCCTCTAGTACACCCCAACGACTGGATTCAAGACTTTCACTTAGAATTGTACTAACAGACATTCCCTACCCTGTATTGTAACTGGGTTTATCACAATTACTCTTTCTGGCTGTACCTCAGTTGTTACTCATATAGGTCATTTTACCACCCAATACCTGAAGCCAGAACAGCCAGGAGTAAAATTTGTGAATAAGTAGTGGTGCTGCTGGAATTGATATTCTGGTTGATGCATCTGGGCCAAAGTCTAATACCAACCGGTTTTACAAACCCAGGAAATATTTCTGAGGTTGCAAATTCCATGCAACTGTGGGATTATTTTTTTAGTCCCTGAGCTGCAGTGCTAAGACACCCCATGGGGAAGGCAAATCATTGTCAGATTCACGTGGGTCATTCGGAAGTCCATTGCTTCCAGTCTGCTTCCACTGACCAACCTCTTCTCTGACGACACATTAGAAAAAATAGTTCAGAGCATTCAAGATATTTGTGCAGTGTTTGGATTGCACAATGTCACCTTGCAGAACCTTGTTCAACCCTTCCTGCTCTTTCTGGCCCATTTCTCAATTCATCACCTCCAACTTCACTCCATCTGTGCCTGAACACCAGCAACAAACACATGCATGGAGTAGATCTAATGATATTTTGGAACAACTGATTATTTATTACTTTTCCTTCCATAAAAAACTCCTTTTTTATGTAAACCAGAACTGTTTCTTTTCAGGCACCTGCAATCTGCAATTAGCAAACAAGCATTTCTCTGGAGGTTGCAATTATGAGGAGGCTGCCTAACTGCTACCTGTATTGCTACTTACTCTTCTACCCACTTCTTTCTTCTTGAGAGGCAAGCCTCTCCAAGAAAAAAACAGAAAAGACTGATTGCCCAAATATTCAAATCTTCACTTTTAACTGCTGGGGTTTAACCTCAGAAAGCAACTCTGCACCACACAGCTGCTCGCTCATTCACTCCACCCATGATGGGATGGGAAAGACAATCAGAAAAATGAGAAAACTTGTGGCTTGAGATATGAACAGTTTAATAATTGAAGTAAAATATAATAGCAATAACAATAATTGGGATAATAATAAAAATTGTAATTAAAAGGAAAATAACAAAAAAATAGAAATAAAAGCCAAGATAAACAAGTGATGCAAACAGAAAACAATTGCTCACCACCAGCAAATTGATGCCCAGACCGTTCTGGAGCAGCAGCCTCACAGCAAGTTTCTCCCTGTTTTGTATGCTGAGTATGCCATACTGTTGAGGAGTATTCCTTAGGCCTGTTTGGTTCAGCTGTCCTGGCTGTGTTCCCTTCCAGTTTCTCGTGCACCTCCAGCCCTCCCGCTGGCAGGGCAGAGTGAGAAGCTGTAACGTCCTTGACTTAGGGCAAGCAGTGCTCGACCACAACTAAAACATCAACGTGTTATCAGTATTATTCTCATCCTAACTACAAAACACAGGGCAATAACAGCTACTAGGAAGAAAACTATCTCAGACAAAACCAGGGCAGTAATATAAGTGCCATGCATGAGGATGGCTCATAAACTGTTGTACTCTGGGCAAATGCCTTGCTAAGGCAATCCTCCAGTGTGATGTGACAGATCAGAATCAGGGGACGTAGTGACGGAAGTTGTTTTGGAAATAAGTAACTTTTTTTTTTTTAGGTTGAGAACTTCTGACTTCAGGAACATTTACAGTCCATTTCTAGAAATAACTCTTAAAAGTTTTTTTCTTTTTATATTTAGAAATACTTGCTTTCATCTTTTGTTGTTGTTTTTGAAAGAAAAAGTCAGGCTGGTCAAATAAATTGATATTTTCTAGAAAAAAGAATTGGTGTAGTAATTTGATTTAATTCAGAAACTTATGTGTGGGAAATTATTTTTGTTGAAAATTAATTCAAAAGTTTAAATTATATTCCTCCAGAATACTCTTCTTACATGCATTAGTAATTTATCCGAAATTTAGCACCTAATTACCTTTAATATCCTGACATGTCTCCATAGACATTTTGAAATTACTGTTGATTTTAATGTTTTATTTTGAATATTATCATATGGAAAGTTCTGCATTGTTCCAGAAATGTGTGATTTTTTTTTATTATCGTACATCCACAGCATTTTTCTTTTGCTCCTAGTATGGAAGAGCAAGAGCAAAATATATGATGTTTCCTAGCATCATACATTTCCTAGGTATTTTGAAGAGAAAAGTAGACAGACTGAATTCTAGTCTTAGTGATTGTGGAAAAAAACCCTATAAAATATTCTTTCCGTGGCAAATTTCTCAATAACCACAGTCAACATCTTTCTAAAATTTAATCTGGGGACATAGCTATGCTCAAAATCTTGCTACAGGTCAAAGGGAAAATGCAGCTTAAATAGAACCACGATTTTTGTTAGCCTGCTTAGTGTTTTAGAAGCACAGTATTCCAAATTGTCTCATTAATACAGAAAGTGCCTTATTCATAATTATTATACAAAATAATTTTTCATGGGGATTATCTTTTTTCCTGTGTTATGCTTATCCCTTTCTGTGGATCCTAAAGCTGGCTCTCCAGCCTACCTCAAGCAGGATGTGGTTAGTGACAAATTTACACCACTTTGAGGTCTCCCCTGAGAATAATATGATGCTTTCAAGGCTGGGGAATGGTTTGTTCCATCCTCTTCAGTGGTAGCATTATCTTGGATTTATTTTCACATTTAATTTTATATCACTCTCATTCCTTCTCAGTCATTCCTAGCTGAACTTTAGAAGGTGTTCAACAGCCTCTTCCAGCCTCATTTAACACAAGAGTCTCTTGTGTTTTGCACAGTGACCATTTTATGTGTGAGACCTCTATCAGACGTTGTGTTCCAAGGGCTACTCTGATAGAGCTTCACTGACCATTTTGAAAATGCGCACAAACCTGCAGAACATATTTACTTTGTCAATGGAAATCAATTCCAATACTCAGGTATCAGCAGACATACAGCATGCACTTCCAGGTGTTGGACTGCATAAAAAACCATTCTTCTAGGAAACTTATATGGAACTCTTTTTATTGTCAGAAATGGGGTTTATTTCCTTTCTTCATCCTTTTAATTTTGGAATTAAAAAAAAAAAAAAAGTTTTGATATAGGAATGACTCTTGAGTTCAAGCAAGCAAGGTTTTCAGTTTTTCAATTCAAACTGTTGTTTGCCCAGCACCAGGAGGGAGTGTTGGATGAAAGCCATTTCTTTCTTGTAACGAGCATGAGTCAGCAATAAGACTGATCCTTTTCTCATCATCCATGTTAAATTATGCCATGGTTTCCAAGACATCTTTCCCATCTTATTAAAACTGCTAAGGTTGCTCCAAGTCTTTTTCACAATGATTTTTTTTTTTTTTATACAGGGTAGACTATGTGGTGACAGCAGGAAGACTGAAAGCATGTCCTGAGTGTCTGTGCTCATTTTTTAAAAGAAGACCTTTAGGCTTTTCAGATGCATGAAAAGTTGATCAAAACCGTAGATTTCAGATTCTTTGTCTTAAAATTAAAAGAAAAAGGTGAATGGCTGAATGGTTGTCATGGAGGAAATACGTGACAAAATCAGTAAGCTGTACAGATATATGGTTTTCAACTCATAAAATATGTTACTGTGTTCCAAGTCAAATTAACCACCCCGTTCACTCTAAGACAATAGTATAAGGACTGTAGACTGAAATTGTTTATGGATTGCCTTCAGCCATTATCCAGAGTTCTATGTGATGTAATGCACGTTGCTCATGGTCAGAAAGTTAGTATTTAGCTAAAGAAATCTTTGCTGATCAGACTTGCAGATACCTTGTAAATTTTGGTAACAAATGATCTTGGCTGTGCTGCTTTCCCAGTACATGTCCTGGCTGCTCCAGCTTGGTTGCAAGGTTTAGTTTTAACCAAGAAGTAACAGTCTCTTTAGTAATTTGCTACACTCCATAACACATTGTTTGGCATCTGTTACCTTCCCGCATTATTAAAGCAGGTTGTTGTACATTACCCCAGCTTAAATAAATATGTCACATTACAAAGAAAAATCTGTACTTAGATTGAAATAGTAAAGCTATGTTTGCTACAGAATTAGAAAATATAGTCTTAAAGTGTTGTGGGGAAAAAAGCATCCACACAGTGGGGCTACTCCAGGGATGAATACAAGTCTTTCCTTACATTATCATCATCATGTAGATGTAATGAAGGCACTGTTCAGGGACCTCGTTAGAAGTGATATTTTTTCTCTCAATGTTAGTGTGAGGAACTTGAAAACTATATTATAAAAAGGAGACTCAGCCCTTTCATATACTTTTTGGGTTAAAGGAATCCAATAAGTGGGAACAGCTGTGACTTTAATCACATAAGAAATAAACCCTTCCATTATACTCTGCTGAATGCAGAGGCAGAATGCAATAACTAAACAGCAAAAGGCAAGAAGCAATCAGTGGGATATTTATTTCCTTTTATTTTTACAAGATATGCTGATTTCTGTCAAAGTAATGTTCATTTTTTAAAATTCATTATTCACTTAGATACAGATAAGATTCATCAGCAAAATTCAGTGAGTATTTTAAGGCATTTAAAGGTTAATGTCTTACTCTTCAACAGATTTTTGAAACCTATCTTGTCTTTTAACAGTTTACACATTAATTTAATCATTTTCCATATGCAAATTTGCATTTTGTCAGTTATACATGAGCAGAAAAATCACTTTGAACTATAATATGTTCTGCAGATTTCCTAATCTCCACAAACCCTTCCTTCTAAAGTTATCCAAATGGAGGTGAAATATTTACCTCTATAAAGCCAAAATACAGAAATATTTTAACTTTTACAGATATGAAAGACTTGCTACACTTAGTGACTATTTTTTATGGAAGTAAAAATTCTAATTTAAGGGCCATAGTCATAAGTGATGAAATTTCTCCGTGTAAAATGGAAGAAAAAAAATATATTCAAAAAACCACAGCATGATGGGAGCTGAGTTGCTGGGGATGATAGAAAATGAAAAAGGACGTAGTATGTGCTAGGAGGAAGCTATATTTTATAACTAACCACAACATTTAACAACTTGTATGGCATTTGTTTTCTAGCCCAGATCTCTAAAATACTTTTCTTCTCTAATTGCACATATGTCAAGCCTTAAAAATTAGGAGAGGAAGGGATGGAGACACAGGCAGAGACATTCATCCCAACCAGCTTTAGACTGCTGTATCTTAGTTATCTTGGGGTATTGATACAGATAGGTTCTCTTTACAAATCTGTCTTCAATGGAACAGTAATGTTAAAGTTAGGTACCTCAGGTTTGATCTTATTCTAAAGCTTTTGAAGATGTCTTAATTAGGTGACCCAAATTGAATTCTAAAGCAGTTCTTTCCATTTATGGTAAGTGAGCCCATGAAATCTAACTAGTAAATCTTACCCTCTGTGATATTTTATCAGCATCAGAAAGCAGGTCTCTGACAATGCTAAGAAGAGATTTTCTTATGTACTCCTTCATGTCTCAGTGCAAATTTCAAAGTAGACATTGTACTGGAGAGTGAGATTAGAATGATAAGAAATCAGACAAATGGATAAAATTTATTTGGCTTCAAAATATAAGTAAAGACCATCTCAGAACTTTTACATTAATTAAGCCTAGTCTGTTACCCAACAGAATTTAAATTTTAAGTAAGTAAATTTTAAGATTTTTAAGTAAGGCCAAAATGATTTCCTGAAGTTTCTTCTGCCTAAGAAAGTCCATTACATATTTTTAATGAGTTTTATACCTTGCAGAATAATTGATGACGCCTATTTCAAATATATGAATTAACAATAAAAGCTTGGAGTGGCTTATCTACATATAGCAATGGCTTAGAAATAATCAGAAAGAAACATCTATCAGCTTAAAAAGGTTCATGACATTTTGTCAAGCTTGACAGACTTTTGCCGAATGCCTGAAGGTTTCTGATCTATGATGGGTCTGCAGGACAAACTCTGGGCAGCTGTGCCAGCAGAAACAAATCAACTGAGTTTGTGTTATGAAAACTCTGGGAAGACCGGTTCTGACAAGGGTGGGCTGGCTAATAGGTGCTTCAAGGAACAGAAGCAAATGATGGCTGAAAAAATGAGGAGAGGCTATAATGCAGTTCCCATAATGGGAACATAAGTGATTGGGTGAGAGTCACTGGATGTGGTTTCAAACAATTGTAGTTAGCATGCCTGCTACTGAACAAGAATTTCTCACGGTGTGCTGATGAGTAACAGATACTCTTAGGGAATGTTTTACCTGATCTACCTTACAATGAAATTAATTGCTCCCTGCACTTAACTATACAGGAGGTCTGGCATGAGTCATTTGTGTATGGATGCCTTTCTTAAATCTGTTTAATTTTGGCAACATTTTGGTCCAAGCCATCAGTTTCCTTATGTACTAAAGTATTGTATTGGTTTGAAAACAAACCAGTGGGAGATCACAAGTCAGGATTAAAATTTAAGAGGAAAAATTAAAAATAAGTGAAATAATACAAGGAAAAGCACTGACAAAGTCAGATACAACCTGACACCCAGTTAGGGTGGTGGTAGCAGTCCAAATGAAGTAGCTTAGTTGAAGTGCTGATCCTGTGTAAGGTCTGGTCTCCAGCTGAAGGTCCAGTAGTAGCTCTTGTCCTCTGGGAACCCAGTAGATAGAGCTGCCTTAGGCAGTTCCAAGGCCAGGTTATATCCAGGTGGGAATGCTTGGCTCCTCCCTCCTGCATGGAGCATCTCACAATAGGATGAGATAAGTCCATGAGTCATGCAGTGGTTTCTTGATGGCCCATTGTCTGTTATCAGGGGTGGGTCATAGCAGGAGATAACAGCTAATGACCCACAGCTGGTGGTAATAAAATACTTAAATACATCTATATTGTAACCTAGGACAAGTATGAAGAAAGAATTTCCATCAGCATAACAAGACCAGGAAGATATATTTGAAGTAAACTTCACCCATCATGATTTAGCAAGTCTTGTACATCAAAGAACATGACATCCTCAGAAGATGTCCCCCAAAAATATTTATAGAGTACATAAATTTCACACATCAGCGTGGCTGATGTCCAGATAGTTTTCTGCTACTGTTTTTAAAAACTTGGTATGTACAGACTTCCTTTTCCTCCAGATCTCATTTCTTTCCCCAAATTTTACCTCTTCAAGTAACATAAATAGTTGTCCTTTGTCCAATTCCTTGGATACTTGGCCTGCTTGAAGATTTGTATCTCTTTACTCTATATTTGTCTTTCCGTGTCCTTCTGGATTTGTGCTTACAGATGAATTACTTGCTTCAGTATTTAATGAAATTATGAACTATATCAATCATAGTGTATAGTTCCCTTGTGTTCTTAGAGCTTTAGGTCATTCGTGTACAGTAGCTATTTAATTGTCGATTTCCCATTTGTCTCAGCCCATCTCCATGGTACTTTCAATTTTTGCAGAGAGGAGAGAGTTAAACTACTAAGTATAACACGAAAAAAATTTTGTAAAATATTCTGAACTATTTTAATAATTTTTTTCAGTAAGACTGCTTACATTTAATGATTTTGTTGTTCAAGAAGTACTTTGTTAAATATATGAAAATAAGGAAACATTAAGTATTTCTAGAGTAAAATTTCAGAAGGGGTTGAGAATGGATTGTGGAAAGGTCTGAGGAGAAGGGCTTTGCATTGTTGCTGGATGTGAGGCTCAACATGATACAGCAGTTTGTGTTTGCAGCCCAGAAAGCCAAACACGTCCTGGGCTGTATGAAAAGAAGTGCGGCCAGCAGAGTGAGGGAGGTGATTTTCCCCTTCTCCTGGACCCCACCTATGTCCAGCTTGAATTCTCAGCTCAAGAAAAACATGGACCTGTTGGAGCAGGTAAAGAGGAGAGCAGTGAATATGGTCAGAGGGCTGGAATACCTCTTCTCTGAAGACAGAGTGAGAGACTTGGGACTATTTAGCCTGGAAAGGAGAAGGCTCCAGGGAGATCTTATAGCAGCTTTGCAGTACCCAAAGGGAGCCTATAAAAAAGGTGGAGAAATTTCTAAGGGATGCCTCAGAGAGCAAGAGACAGCAGCAATGCAATACAAGTGGAATGTTCTCTTTCTTGTAAATTTCTTCAGTAAATTTGAAGCAACACAAAACCTTTCATTAAACACTACAGCTCTGCAGTAAATTGAGTTAGACACAGAAGAAAAGAATGATGAATGCTTCTTTACTGAAGAAGATACTTGAAGTGGAAAAAACCTCTGACCTTTCTACTCTCCAGTCACCAAAAATCTGTGTTGTAGCATCACAGGAGCCTCATGCTAGAAACAGCTGTCTTCCAAAAGATGCGACTGACCCTAGCATTTTAAAGTCAGCATGTCTCCACTGACTCCAAGGGAAATACACAGATTTACTAAAGATGAGATTTTTAGATGTTAACTGTTTCACCAAGGAAAGGGGTAGAATTCCTTTTCCAAGAAATGGTGAAAACTCTAGTAAACTGTGGTACACATGACAACAGCTCAGAATATTACTTTTACTATGAATGTCTCTGCAGAAGTTTAGTCGAACTACTATTAGTTTTCCAAGGAGTTTTCCTCTTCAAGCCTCTGTATGAAAAGCATGAAACAAACTGTTAATGGCACATCTATGACAGGATCTTAAGGCTCTTGGCCAGACTCCGTATTCAAGTGACAGAACTGCTCTTTCTTCTGTGTAGAGAGTATTGTGAACTTCGAAGGATCAGATGAGAGTTTGCTGTATATTGAAAATCAGCCATATTTTTTTCCTGATACAAAAATGACGTATCAAGTTCAAGAGTATATTTAACATATAGAGAGTGATGTTGTTAGGTAATAAGGAAATAATGAATCTGTTGATATTTCCAAGCCAGTTTCCTTGATGGAGGAAGGGAAACAGCTGTATAGAGGCTGTTATTCTCCATTTTGGCATATAGAAGTAGTGGAATACTTTGGATGTAAAGAATCTTGCTAAATGCAGATATCTAGAGCTAGACTAGACCCTTTAAGGGGATATCTTCAAGATTAATGGAAAGAAATAGGTACCCATAGAGGGCAGTTCATATATTCTAATTTAGAACACTAATAAGGCTGAACACTACTCCAAAAATGCCTAGTTTTTCTCCACTAATTACAAAAATAAATAACACCTAGAAATATGTACTAAGGCTGGGTTATTTTTTTAAAAGACAGAATGTTCCCAATCTTGAGTTAAAATGTTTTCTTCCAGATAAAGAAATCCATAGTCCATAAATGAGGTTCCACTTTACTGCCACTAACTAAGGGGTGAAAAAAATTACAAACCATCATTAAAACTCATTGGTTAGAAGCCAATTCAATACATTGAATTTTAGGTAGCAATTAAAGCAGAAGTAACTATTCCTAATTAAGGTATGCACCAAAGGAAACACATACTAAACTTTACAGTAACTATATCCAGCTTATATTTCAATCTTTTAATCATAAACAGTAGTATTTTTCAGAATAATTAAAACACAACATCAGACTTGCTCTTCAGCCAGCATAGATTTTATTATGGCAGTCTACGAATCTAACTAGGAAGGTCTAGACTAATTCTATTAATATTCATAATTTACATCCTTGCTTTCTCTTATTATTTATAATCTTTTTTAAAAAAATTCCTGGTTCTCTTGACACTGTTAGGACAGCCAGTAAGTAACGTCTCTGTAGCAAATGCTTCTCAGTTTCAGCTGAGGTATTTCTTTCATTTTCTTGTTACTGGATCGAAATTTTTGCATTTGTGTCATTTCATTGGAGCAAGTAAGTGGTATTTCTTCCCATTTTTGGTATTTGACATAATGTCAGAGCCTTACCATAAATATGAAAAATGGCTATCTACTATCAACCTTTTCTCTCAAGTACTTATTCCAGGTTTCATCTAAAGACAATCCTGCCACAGAAATACTCTCCTTGTTAACATTCAGAGGCTGGCTATGTAAACAAACAATTTTTCTTTGATTTTACAGTTCATGTAGAGCAAAGCTGCAAAATTCCTGTGGAGAGGAACTGATAGGCTTGCCTCTGAAGAATAGCATGCATCTAGCAGTATCTCTCTGTCTGTTAGCTGGTTTAACTGCATATGTTTTACCGTCTATGTTTAAGACATCCTTCCGGGTGAATTTCCATAAACATTCCGTCTTTTCCCATGCCTAGATTTGACTCATCCTTGATAGCATCATCTAAATGGACTTATGTAACAGAAGAAGATGCCATCCAAAGTGAGTAATACCCTCAGAAGTTGTCCCTGAACATCCAAGTCCATTATAAATGTGAACAGGATTTCTTCTCTATTGAACTGCTGCTTTATTTAGGTGCTGTGTCAGAATCCGTATCATCTGAGTCACTGCAATTTTATTAGAGTGATGATTCTTGGCATTGCATGAAAAAATTTCTCGCTTTGCTTGAAAAATGAGGATCCCAAATATCTGATGTTTTAGAGAAAGGTCAGGATTCTTTCTTTTGTAAAATAGCCCTTGTTGTAGCTGGAATTAAAGAAAATGTTTATTAAGCTCCAGACATATGGCATAGATTAGAAAACTACTAGGAGAGAGCTCCAATTGGTAGGTTAATATTCTAGCATGATAGATTAATCAATGTAAACCACATAGCTCAGTTGAAACTGCTGTTCCAAATTGCCAATTTCATCTTCATCCAGCAGAGAAAATGCCAACCTTTCTCTCTGCAGTAAAATCTTCTTGTTATAACAATGAAGCAACTCCAGAGTTACTGCTATTGTGAAACATCTGGTAACTACAAGATGTAGCTCCTGTGAGATAATCACATCCCTGTAAAATTAGAAGAACTTACTGAACTTTGTTGTATTTCATGTTTTGTAATACCCCTGAGTGTGGTAGGCTCATAATTCCGTAATCACTTTACCTCTGCACCAGAAATGAAACCACAGATGCTAAACTTTCCTATAATGGCCACCGGTTAACATAAATAAATGATCGGAATAACAGTATTGTTCATGTATAAAATATGTACACCATAATAAATATCATGGGACTGAAAGTTGCTGGGAACATACTAGAATGGGTGCAGAAGGCCTCATTATGGACATCATTAAAAATAGATCAGGAGATAGAAAAGTCATTGTGAAATTTGTTCTTTTTTTTAATACTGTAATTTTTCTCTTAGAACATCTTCGCAAAACAATAATGTGGTTTGGAAGAACTTTGTATCCATTGGAAGAGTCTTTCGGATCTTTTGGAAGAGACTTTCTTCATCAACTTAGAAAAACAAAAAGAAAGTAAAAAAGATTGTGTTTCGATAACACAGCTAAAAGAAACATGGGTCTCTAAGTAAAACAGATTCACCTAAATAAAATGAAAATAAAAACCAAAAAAAGAGGAAAATGAAATTTTTTACCTTTTGCTTTTCTTAGATGTTTTCCCATTTTTTAAAAACTAACTAAAAATGAAAATGAATTTTTTTTTGACAAAAGCAGCTCATCAGATTGAAAAAAATTACCAAAATAATTGCAATAACCAATGTTGATTTCTGAACACCACTTATCTTCTCATTTGATGTAAAGAACTAGAAAATTATTGAGTCATGGAATGTAAGGTGTTACAAATAAATAAACTGGTGCTGTAAACATAGATAATAACTAAATTATTAGGAAAAAAATGTATTTTTAGATACTTATCACTTTATATTAGCAATAAGAAAGTTGGAATAATTTCTTTCTTAAAAAAAAAGAATGACTGCAAATGAAGAATAAAAACCAATTTTGGACATGATTGTACAGGAATGACTGGCAATCCTAAGGTAGAGCAGAGGTATTCTTGGCGGGAAGTATTAAATATTTTAAGGACAGTTTCTCCGGGAATTGTTCTGCACCATCACTTACCACTTCTAATGCGTATTTCAGAAAGCACAAAATGTATCAAAAGGACTTATACCTTATTCTTACAGAACCCATCATACTGAATCATATGATAATAGAATCAGATATTTTTTAGTCAATGTTGACAAAATGGCACATTCTCATGTTACAAAAACAGCTAACATGGGTCTCTTGTTATACCACCTCATTGCCTGTGCTGCTTTTCTTTGTCCTGCAATTTGCAGAGATACTTCCCCTCTTAAAGTGATATAATTTTGATTTTATAATGTTTAACAATCATTTCATATTTACTAACAAAAAGATAACCTAGGGTCACTCGGGCCTCTTAGTACAATGATGTTCATTCTCTATCGTACAGCCAATCAAATATTAGCAACAGTGATTGATTTACATTATTAAATAAAGTGATTTATTGGCAGCAGTTGTGCACATGCCAGCAAGAAGCCTGGCACCACAGCACATGTGAATGGTAAATACACTTTAGGAATAAAATAAACTGGGCCTCCACAGTAGTCCTCAGTGCAGGGGATATTCCCACCAGCTAAAAAGCTTTGGAGATGTAATTTCAATGTATGATTGAAAATAACCAAAACAACACCCTATCCCCCAACCCCCTTCCACCCCCAATCACACAAAGGCCCAAACCAAAACAAATTAACGAAGACCCGAAAGAAAACCAAAACAACAGCAACAGTCTCCACCCCATCAACTTTCTATGTTGGTTTGGTAGGGACATTTCTAAAACTCATTGCAGTTGTAGTTCACAGTAGTGGCACATTCAGCACACAGGAAAATTACAAGTATTATTTCTACCTCCCTTGCCTTCCTTCTACACAGACCTTGGAAACAAGTGACTGTTTCTACTGATGTGGAGGGAAGGCTACCATTAGCACCAAGTTTAGAAGTAAAAAACTTCCCCTGCGTCTGTAAAGCCTGTTACCGCACAGTACTGAATTCAACAGAAGAAAACTTCATAAAGTAAGAACTTTATAGTTCTCATAGAAATACACTTTTTTTTAGTTTTTTGTTTGTCTGGCACAGTGTCAGAATGATGTATGTATGGAAGTAATGGAGATTCATCTGGTGAGCTTAATGGGCAATATGTTACTTTTTGCAATAGTACTTTTATACCATATGGCACACTCAAGTGCTGCAGTCTCTTCAGGTGGAGGTTTTTGATAGTTCCATGTATCAGAAGTGTCAGGAACTCTCAAGTGTTTGTTGATCAATGACACTGCTCTATTTTTTTTTTGTTAAGGTGTTAAAGTGTTAATGAGATATAACCTTACTCTGCACAAGTCTGGGGTAAATGTCTTCAGAAAGTTCAATGGATGAGAATATACAATTCTGGTGGGCAGGCACAGGGCAGCATGGTGAGCACACATCAAAACACAGTGTCCTCTGCTTCTACTGAGTTGCTAACTCTTGGTAGAACCAGTGCTGCCACAGAGAGCAAGCTCCTCTTCAAGTATACAACAACACACATTTCCAGCTGTGGGACACGTGAAGAGATACTCTCAGACATGGAAAGTGACTGCAAGCAAGTCTGTGGGAGGTGTGACCAGGTTCATGAACTGCTCTCCTTGGTGGCTGAGGGGCAGGATTAGATGGGGATCAGAGGCAGACGTTGGAGCCATACTCTGATGTCTAAGATGCACAGAAGTCAACTCAGCGTGGCCACTACAGAGTCAGGTCGTGAACCTGGTTTGTGCCAGGAGCAAGGCGACATCACAAGGGATAAGGAGGAATGGTAAAAGATTGTAGAATGGAGTAGTAAGAGAAACCCCTCCTCATCCTCTAACTAACCTTCTGAGATACCTTTACAAATAGGTACAAGGCCCTGAGTGCAATTGTTCAAATGCATAATGAGGAAGCTGAGCAGTCTCAGAGGACGGAGAGACCAACCCTTACAACAAAACCTACAATAAGACCAATAAATAATGGCAAGTTATGATCACTAGTGATTCCCTCCAGTGTGGAATGCAAGTCCTGACAACATTTTGTAACACTGGTTTGGTTTTTGGTTTTTTGGTTTTTTTGTTTGTTTTTTTTTTGTTGTTGTTTGTGTATATGGGGGTTGGTATTGATTTTCTCATTTTTCATTTGCTCTTCAAATTTTCTGATACTACTTCCTAGTATAGCTATATACATACTTTTTATGGCTACTGTGATTTACAGTGGCTTTAAAATTAAATGTAGTTGAGAGAAAGTAATGATTTAATATATTTTTCATTTTTCCTTTTCTAGTTTCATAACTAAAACCAACCAATCAAAGAACTAAAAAAACCCAAAAAAATCCCAACCACAGAAATTTGCAAGGTTTAAGTCTGCTAGGTACATTTTACAACATAATACCCACATTATCAAGTTTCTGATTTTCCATCACTGTTACTGCTTTTTTTTTTTCTCTCTTACAGTTACCTATTTTAGCATGACTTATTAAAAACTCTATTAAAAAATAGAATAGACATATAAATCAAACAGATATTTTCCTAACTTCAGTGCACTCTACCTGAGCCCATTGGCTTTTTAATTCTGAGCGTTTTCTAGCTATAGCATTAGTTTTTATTGTAGCGAATAACATCTTATAATAAACATACAATAATTATATTTAAGATTTTCTGTATACTTTCTTTAACTTTGACAGTAACTCTTGTGTAATCCTGGGCAAAACAGTTGAAATTCTTATTACAGTTACTTGAGAGATTGCAGTGAAGACTCAGGAACAATGAATATGGGCATGTAAATGCTTATAAAGCCCAAAGCTCTTGTCGCTATCATATGAGAATAGGCTTCCATTTAATACGCTGACGTCATGAGGGCATTAACATTCAGACTGGCGGATCACCGATTTTCAGAGCACCAAGAGGTTTATTTCAAAAGGAAATTCTAACAACACAGATTTTACAGGAAGTACTGTGAATTTCTTCTTCACAGATTTGACAGCATTTCTGTCCAGCCTGGTGTTCATCTGCTGCACTGTTTGGCCTGTTGATTCACTCACAGACAAGAAGTCAGAAGGAGTAAGACCTCTGACTTGGTTACTTTAAGTGTGATATATTAAGTTTGTTGCTGATCAGCAGCCTTTTCCAGGTAGACATACAATGGTCAGGGTTTCCTAGCATTTTATGATGATCCGGATTTTTCTATGTACAAGTTAACGGTGAAGAAAAAACAAGAGTATCTTGTAAACAAGTAAAGACCCATTACTTGCTAATTGCAGGAAAACACCTAAGAAGGTTATACTGAAACACAAATATGAAGGCCCAAAAGATCAGTACAAACCCACTCTGGAGTGAAAAATTTAATTAATGAATTTCTAAGAGTTCTTTTATTTTTCTTTAAAACCCTTATGAACAGAGAGAGCATAGATTCCACAGTGAATACTCATAAAAAGGTCACAAATAAATTTAAGGTATCTATATGGAAGATTTTATAAATTCTTTTCCTCATTTCAGCGTTATTCTATCAGAGTGACCAAATCTCATCCCATTCAATGAGTCTTAATTTTACCCAATACTTAAAGAATATGGTTGTATGAGCAACTCTTATAACACATTAATGAAGAGAATATCTGAGTATCTTCTATTCCTCCTACTTGGTGTGAGATACCATTCTTCACCAAAGCAGAAGGTACAGGAAGGTCCTCACAGTGCTGAATCATCATTCACAGCATTTTCATACACAGGCTACCTTAATTATAAGTAAAAAGAAAGTAAGTTTAGGGGAATACAATTAATAAAATTAAGGACAAAACACAAAATGGAGGGCAACATGAAAATGTAGTTGAATGGAGACTGAGAAGAGACATGCAGGAACACCAGAGTAGAACTGGTGATATAGGAAAAAGGAAAGAGATTAAAATGTAGGGAAAGAAATCCTGAAAACAACCCAACCGATAAACATCAAGTTCACAAGTAGGGGCTGATTTGTAAAATACTTCAATTGTTTCTATGAATCAAGCAAGATGGTTGAATTTTTAGAATTATTTGGCATAACCCTTTTAAAGTATTTTTCTTCATTACATTTCCAATTCAGTAAGTGAAAACTCAAGTATTTCAAATATTTTTATCTTATTATAAAGGATGAATATGAAAATCTGTTCTGTTTTGGTTTTCTGATCTGTTTTTACAGATTAGAATACAATTAGCTTTTTTTTCCCTGGTACTTCTGTTAATTAAATATACTCCAATATTATTTTTTCCTTCTCAATTTCCTCTTGCTCTACTATTTCATTCACAAATGACCAAACTTAAAAATCTCAGACTCTTTCTTTACTTCTCTTCATTTTCGGTTCAGAAATTCTTAATTCCCTTTCTTCAAAGTCTTATACCGAAATTTTAGTCATATGTTAACAATAACTTCAGTTTAAAATTAGAATCTTTCACAGATTAGGGCAGAGAGGGCTACAGTATTTCTTGTTATAAAGAGCACAGTGAGAAAAACCCATATAATGTTATTGACTAAACAGAGATTGACAAAAATCTGTTTGTTTTATTGGCAAACTTTATTGTCAGTAGGCAACGTTATAAGGTGCTGGAGATGAGTAGGATACCGATGTCCATGGTTTGTAAGCTCTGGCAAAATGCAGTATTCTAATGATACTTCATGTAAGCCAATAAGCATTCAGCCAGGATGTGGAAAACAATACAGATGTTGCTATAAAAGAGACTAGTGATTACTGAAATTTACATGAAGAGATTAAGATCTCACTTGACTGATTTGCACTGCAGCATACAGAATGTACAAAATGTAAAAGAATTCTTTCTCTTGGCATAAGCATTTTCTAATATTTTTTGTTTGTCTACCATCAATAGACATCTAACTGTAATTTTTAACTTGTAGTCTACTTAGTCGATTCCAAATCTATAAAGGAACAATAAAACACTGAAATAGGGTGTTCTGGAAGATAACAGTCAATTTACAAATCAGAAATTGTTCTCCTTTGCTCCTCACATCTTCACAGATTTCTGTGGTTGTTGGCAAGTCAAATCTATAAAATTAAAAATGCTCTTGCAAGAAATAACATAATAAATAAATAAATATATATCTCAATAACATTTCACACTGATTCACGGAAACATTCCATGTTTCAGACCCTTTTCAGGCTATGAAACATAGTTGATATCCCTGGATTATATCATGACCTTTGTCAAACCACTTATGATGTAATTTCTGAGGAAACTTTAATAACCACATCGACAGCCTTTGAAGAGTTTTTTTTTTAATAGATCTCATTACAGAATTCTTTTTTACCTAATTTTCCATAAGAAGACAGTGACCTAGTTAAGTGCCTGTAGCCCAGTGATAAACATCATAAAGGCATATCTGCAAAGATTGTAATGGTTTATTATAAGCACTACAATGTGAATTACATGCATTCTAATAAGTCCCCTATTATTTACATAATATGTTTAATGACGTTAATGAATGCTGAAAACTCTTATCCTGCACATATGCATACAGTTTTCAGCCATTTCAGCCACCTGACTAATACAACTGATGTGTTAGGCAGGGAAAAGTGAGATGAGACTGAAAGCAAGGCAGGCAGGGCAGTTGCCTCATGGACTCATCTCTAGCACCCAAGCAGGAAGAGCAGAGCGGGGTTGGTGATGATAACCAAGATCAGCTGAGATCCTGTCATCTCTGGGCAATGTGATGGTGATAAGGCAGGTCAGGCCCAACAAGGTGCTAGGTCTGGCAAAGCATATCTACAGGACAAGACTCTCCAGGCAAGGAAACAGTTCACGGTCCCGATCTTAAGGTGTCAGTGAGTAAAAGCCCTAGGTGTGATTTCTCACTACTCTTCTCCCAGCAGTGTGGTTTAGTTGCACCATATCAGAGATGACCATTACGGAACATTACAGAAAGCTGCTGGAAAGCAGCTCTGCAGATAAGGACCTGGAGGTGCTGGTGGACAGCAAGCTGTCCATGAGCCAGCAGTGTGTCCTTGTAGCCAAGAATGCAAATGATATCCTGGGGGGTATTAGGAAGAGCACTGCCAGCAGGTCAAGGAAGGTGATTAGGTTCCTCTGCTCAGCCCTGGTGAGGCCACATCTGGAGTTCTGTGTCCAGTTCTGGGCTCCTTGGTACAGACATGGAGCTCCTGGAGCAGGTCCAGTGGAGGGCAGCAAAGTTGATTAAGGGTCTGGAGCATTTCTCTTATGAGGAAAGGCTGAGGGAGCTAGGCCTGTTCAGCCTTCAGGAGAGATGACTGAGAGGGGACATCATCGATCTCTGTAAGTATCTGAAGGGGGGGGTGTCCAGAGGATGGAGCCAGGCTCTTCTCAGTGGTGCCAAGCAATAGGACAGGAGACAAAGGGCAGAGACTGAAGCACAGGAAGTTCCACCTGTGCACAAGGAAGAACTTCTTAACTGTGCAGGTGACCACACACCAGAATAGATTATCCAGGAGACAGTCGAGAACCATCTGGACACAATTCTGTGCCATGTACTCTGGGATGATCCTGCTTGAGCAGGGAGGTTGGACCAGATGACCAACTGTGATTCCTTTCAACCTGACCCATTCCATGGTTTTGTGATGTAAACAAGATGAGATCAGAAAATTTTTTTCTAATATTGACACACAAAAATCATAACTTTACAAATTATCGTATCTGAACATTTTAACTTTTAAATCCCATCCTTTTTGCGACTGCTTACATTAATAGTACAAACAGATAACATTTTTCTCTATGGTCACAATGGGTGGATCAAACTAAGCCACAATGGCTATGAAGGAAAGAAAAAAGACTATAGATTCCCTGGTGGTTTTGCTTATACAGGTCAGAAACCTGGCAGGGTATGCTGCAGTAACTCCATATCTTGTATACAAAATAATATTTTTCTGAGATAAGGGCCTAGGAGAGAAAAGAAGAAGAGATGAAAGAAGGCTTGGCATGTGCATAGTTTAGGAGCAGTTTCAATTTATGTGCACATTAAAATGAAGGTCTTATATCACCAATTAATAATTACATTGAGTCTAGGCTTATCCTCTATAGTGATTGACAGTATTAGCTGCAGTTACTTGCCATCTGTTTTGTTTGTCTCTCTCCTCTCCTACTTTTTTGTTGTCCTTTTTTTCCTTCATCCATTCCAGGTGTTCCTCCATCTTCAGGGCTTTTTTTCGTTCTCCTCCAGTGTTTGAAACACTCTATCTAAGATGGTGACTGCTTAGTCTCCCTCACTTGTTTCAAATATATTATCCAAAAGTCATTCGAGACAATACCTCACGTAAAGAAAATTATGCAAGATTATTATATTGTCAGCAGGATAAGCAGATTAATATCTTTACATGGTGTTTTCCTTATAAGGAGAAGCATTGTGCCTCGCTCTGGTATTGAATATTCTTTTTTTAGTTTTAGTACAGAAATATCTCTGAAATTTGGAGCTTCTGTCTTCAGAGTACAGATAACCTGTTGTGGAGGAGACGTTACAGTAATTGTTGTGAGGTACGTAACTGATATTGCAGTACTAGCAAGAATTCTTTGATGGATGTTTAGCTTTTACTGTGTGTATGTAATGAATAATAAATTATGTCTTAATAAGGTCTCAATGTAACACATACTTAGATATACATAGATATATATACCACACTATGTATGTCTTAGCCTTGTAATGGTATAAACCACAATATTCCCAGATTAAACTCCTGTTGAACACAGATAAATGTAAGTATTTATGTTTAATTTATATCCTTAATTTCTGAGAATGGCATCTCAATATTTTCACATCAGGTCCTACTTATTACCATGTCAGTTGCAGAAAAAGTGTGTCAGAAATTGTAATACTACAGACAATCTAGTTAAAATTGTAAAATTCAGGAAGTTTTTCCTTCAGGATAATCAAACATATACACAGATCAATTTTATTCACAGATGCTGGAAAAATGTTAATCTGACTTCTCTGCCATGAATCTTAAGCCCCTAGTAAGATATGATTATGTTTTTTCTTGTATGAGTGATCCTGTATATTTACAGAAGGATAGAGCAGGTTATAGGAGCTCTCTTACTGAAAACCTGTACAAGCGATGTCTCATGGGGTCTCTATTACAACATGCTCCACTCTTCTTATTCACAATGTCAATGCTCTTTTACTTTTTAGAAGTACCAATATTTTTCCAGGACTGTAGTCCTGCCTTAACTGAGGGGAATTTTTTTTCACTTCTGTTCTGACATGGGTTTAAGACAACTGAAATTGTGTTCCTTTCTGGAGACATTTACAATCAGGGCCATAAAGTACCTACCCTACCCTGGAACATCTGGCTGTGACAATAACTCGGTTTCTTAAAACATTCACAAATAAAAGGAGAGAAAATTCACTTGAGTGTCAAATTGTTGATAAGGTTGGAGCTTTTTCGCTTGTTTTGATTTTGGTTTTATTTTTTTTCCTTAGTAAAACATATCAGCAAAGCTACATTACAATAAAGAAGAAATTAATTGCATGACATGTAGCTGTTTGTTTTAATTGAAATAAAGAAATACCCCAGCAGCAGAACATATCTACCAATCGGCTATCATATCATAAAATCATAATATCACCATGGTATTTGTTGTTTTGTGCTTACGTGCTCTTATATTCCTAATCTTGCTTCAGTATTACATAAGGCTAAAATATCCACTGACTTAGACAGAAACAATATCAGGTTTCCACATACATCTTGTGTGGCTAAAATGCAAAACACTGTGATGGAATTCTCTGTGAGTAATGATTTATATAGAGGTTATTCTTTTGATATTGCAGAGTCCTTTGAACATCAGTGTCAGATAAGTTGAGCAGCGTTCTCATTTCACCCAGAAACAGGAAAAAGATTAATATTATAAAGTAAGTGACTAATAACAATGTACTGTACATCATTCCTAATGCATTTCACAATTTTAACCTTGAGAGATGACACTTGATGCACTGTCGGATGCCACAGTGAGGAAAAGGATTCCTCACAGTAAGCCTCAGGCTACTTATTGGTAATTGGTTTCATGAACATTTACAAAGTGATGAAATCATTTTTCCTATTTACATTTGAAATGTCTATCTTGGAAACCATATTGATCTACAAGGCAGAACACACTCATGTCAAGTGTTCCATTTATTTCGGGAAAAATCTTCATCATATTCTAAACTCCTATGCACAAAATCTCGCTTATGGGCAAAGGAGAAGCATAACTTACGTATAACTAAAGCCAAAAAATTATTGTTAATATTAGTGAAATCTGAAGAATCTCATAACAACTAGCTCAGATCTAGTCATAAAAAAATAAAAGAAAGCACAGCATTGCAGTTAAAATTGTTAGATATACACATTATTTTCTACCCCTTCTCCAAGGTTATGCTCTCTATTCCACTGACTTGCAAGGTCATAAAATTAGTGGTGAGCTTGGTGGTAGTGGGTATTATGAAGTCATCAGCACTTGGAGCTTTGCCAAGAGAAACAGGATAGTTGTATTAGTGATTTTTTTCTTCCTCACTTCAGGGTCCATTTGGGGTCTTTTAGAATCTTTTCCTAACACGTTTCTCTTTCTTCACTGGTCTACCTCTAAACATTACATATGAATTTATTAAATATGATGCCCTGGGCTTTTTTCTACTTGTTCCACCTAAGACCAGTTTTGTCCAGCTCCAGATTCGCATTTTTGTAACTGACCATGGATCAGTTGTTTATATCTCCACTGCCAACCATGTGCCAGCCTTATGCCTTATTCTTGCACACATGTATGAGGATATCTCTCATTGTCTTTTACTCTGCTTCCTTTGTTTTTCAAGGCCTCTGCTATCCTACCAGGCCTGTACTTCTCTACATAGCACAATTATGTTGGAATTATTAATACCTTATTTTTCACTAAATAATTGCTTGTTACAGTTATGTATATAAAACCATGGTTGTACCAAGCAAAGATTAAAATTACCTTTTAAGTACTTTTTTAGGGACTTATGATGGGTTGTTTTTTTCTTTCTTAATACTTCAGTGACATTGATGAGGTATCCTCTGTTAATTTTTCTGTCCTTTGAATGCTGCTCTTGGCTTTGATTATATCAGTTTTCCAGTATGTTTTTTTCTGTTATTACTGTATTAAACTCTGTAGAAATGATTTATTTTGACAGCTTAATATTATTTCCTCTTTGTTCTTTGGAGATGGAGAAATATAAAACTAATATAGAAAAATCTTTCAGTCAAGATAAATATCCTTCAAGGTTATGATCAATGGACTCCTTGTTTACAATGAGGTACCTATATACTCCTATATCTGGTCTGGATACCCTCATCATTCTGCCTTGGACTATGGTCCAGTGGACTGTGACTAAGATTCACTAATCAATCATGTTAAGGTAGATAAAGAAAACATTTCCCCAAAAGCCTTTCTTGCCTACAACTTTATCCTTCTCCCAGATTTTCATTTTGTTGTATTAGGTTACTGTATTGGACAAGTAATCATGGATTTAAACAGTATTTGATATACTAAAAGTCAGCTGAAATTGAAAACAAGACACAAATAATAATCCAAATTTAAATTTATTTTAAACTAGAAGCAGAAACTACTATGTTCATGTTTTCTTGATAAAGAGGAAGCAGTGCATGAGAAGAACTTGGGATACACTGGTGGACATATTAACTTTGTCAGCTTAATGAACTTAATTCACCCGGGAGGTCACATTTCTTCTTATTCTTCATCTGCAAAAATAGCCATGATTTCCACTAACATAGGAAGCTGAATATGTGGTTAGTTGTATAAGCTGTTCTCACAGAAGGAAAAGCCCGACTGTGCTACTACTTACACACAAACAGATCTATTTGTTTACTCTCTAAATAATTAATGCACCTGTGTCTGTGCATGGTACACTTGAAGGCACTTATATTTCTCTTTAGCAGGTAAAGTATAATTTCAAACAGAGCAGAATATTTGACATTATCATTCCATTGTTTTTTTTTTTAAAATGTACTCATTTTTAAAGTTAAAGAACCTCACTCAAAGCTCAAGAGCTAAAAAAAATTATTTTCCACTTGTTCTTTATATAATCCACATCATCATTTAGATGCTGATTGCTTAGCTACATGGATTTTCTTTTTCAGAACGTTATGAGACCCAGCTGGTTTTATTACTCTTCAGGTGATTATGTTGCAGGTTTTCTATTTTCATCTTATCAATAAAATAGTGTTGTGAAGAATAAGGGCAGATAAAATATTCAAAATGCTATTTCTGGGTTTTTTTCTATTTAGATCCAAAATAAGTGTAAAAACCTGCTAATTTTTAAAATATGTCATATATAAATTTATGAAAGTATTTAATAAATTAGAGGTTTTAAGAAGCTGTAATAAAACCACATATTTAACATGTATATTTAATGACCAAATTTTATGCAAAAAATAGAATTAGCCTGTTTTATTCTTCTGCATAGCCAATGGAGAAGAATTAGCAGCTCTATGATGTGATGCAGATCTTAGGTGGACAGAACTGTCTCTTTAAAGTCTTTCTCTTTTTCTCCATTGGAATCATACTAAATCCCAGCTTTTCTGATGCAGATACATTGGTATGTCCATATTAAAGCAAAGATGGCAAGTAATGTATTAAAAAATAGCTCTGTTCCTTTTAAGGCTACTGTGAAGCCCAGCTGTGTCAGATCAGGAGATGACACAATACAGATTGTTAGAACATGAAGCAGTAAGTATTCTTTGGTTAAATGTTTATGTGTTTATTCCTATACTTTGATGTATATAGTATCAAGATACTAAGTCTACAAGACTTAAAACATCAAATAAATGTTTGAACTACAGTGAAAATAGACACATCATCCAAAATGTAAAGTTACTTTAAGAACAAAACTCCAATTTATCAAATTATTTAGTAGTAGTGTGTTCTTGTCAAAAACTTACTACACACTTTTATATTAAATAATTGCAGCTGTTGAATATATCATCTATACGTTAACTGTGAATAGGCTCAAAACACATAGTAACTTAACTCAGACTTTACAAAATCAAAAGATGTTCGTAAGACAAAGGAAAGGATGAAAAATACCAGAAAATAACACTGCATTTTCCGACCCAAGCCTCATGAGCTCGCTGAGAAAGCTAAATCAAGACACAGATAGAATTATAAGGAAATGTAGTTCTGCTACCAGAAAAGCTTCAGGACACATCTATTCTGGGACATATAATACAGAGTAAGTTGTCTCCCTAGGAGTTCTAGAAATAAAATGTGCTCTAAAACCTCTGTAATCAAAACTAAAAATGCTATGATGGAGTTATACTATTTTTTAAAACCCTTTTAACCTATAACTGTGCTATTTTGTTGCCTTAGGCTATCTTGAACTGTTCTTAAATTACGTCTTTTTAATTGGTTAGAGTTGTTGATGTCATATTCTAAATGGCAGGATCTAGGAACAAATAATGCTTTTGATTCACTGTTTATCTTCACGATAATGGGCAGACATTAATAAGAATGACTGTTACTTGTATTAAACAAAAGCCTGCTTTCATTTTTATTCCTTGAGGGAAGATAAATCCAATATTTAGACAGTTGTATTCCTCTTATGGCTTTTATTTGCTCTGGTGACCAGAAGAGGAGGTTATAATTTCCCGTTGACTATTATCTGCCATTAAGGTCCTTCTGTTACAGTATTTGCAGGTATAAATGAAATTTGTTGTGTTTGTTTGGTTTTTTTGTTTGGCGTTTTTTCACCTTGCAGCTTGGTATTTTGCAAAATATTTATGAAGCTTCCTGTGTTTTGAATCTGTTCACATGACCTGTAAAAGTCAATAAAGTACTCTACAGGAAATTAAATCCCAGATAATTCCATTAAAATAAGCATTGCATTTGAGAGGAAATTCTTAAGTCAGACTGTCTGCTTGCTCATGGAAACCATAATTTTGCTGAGAAAAGCCCCACAAATTATCTTCAGAAATCTAAAAGTCAAATGTGCAGATTTGATCCAGTCACTCTAGACTTTTTGTAGTCAAGAGGGAGCCTCCACAGGATCACCTCTCATTTAAGAAATACGAGGCCCACTGGCTATAAAGCTCTTGGAGACTATAAAGCAAAGTTAGACCTATAACTTCTATACATCTAAAATTGAGTCCAATTTTGTTTATTCACGGTGTTAAATTATTTTTACACCTATAAGCAGTGACTATGAAAGGTGAAATTAGGATTCCATCATCAGAATGTACAATTTGAGAGCTGGAAGCCAAGACAAGGCCTGTATTTTATTTCATATTGGACTTCTTCAGCATAAGTTAAGAGGTAAACATCTTGAGGATAAAGGCATATATTTTCAGCATGACAAGGTCCATGGTTTGTTGAAACCTTGATATTTCAAATTATTTTGCCTTTCTAAATCGGAAAACCACTGATCTGCTGCACAGCTTTCTCAGTTCAACAACTTTATTTCTTTAGCAAAACTTGTGTGTCTTCAGCAAGTAGAATCATAGTAAATCAGATCAGTGTTCAGAAACAGATTTGTGACCTTAGAAAAAGGGTAGTTTATACTGGGATGAGCACCCAGGCTGTCTTCTACCACATGTTCAACAGAATGTGCTAAAAGTCACTAAAACAGATGTCTGTATTATAGCAAGATAGCATATTTTAAATGCTCTACAAATGAGAATGAGCTTGAGAGTGCTCTTGTGAGTACATGTAAGCATAAATATTATACTTAATGTTTGGGGTTTTTTTCCTTAAAAAATGTTATTTTTCATAAATCACACTCTTTGTACCATCATGTATTTGATCAAAATTAGCTGAACTCCTGTCAGCACAAGAAAGAGATGAACAAAATGTAAAAATTATGTGAGTGGGAAAACTCAAAAGTGCTGCACTTAAGTGCTGAAGGCGTTTCATTAGTGTAAGCTAAAGAGATACTTATTTTTTCTTCCTTGGATATTGTATTTTTAATTGAATGCTAAGGTTTTGCCTTACAGTAGGAAGTTATTTTCTTATTAAGAAATAGGAATACCATGGCCTCACTTGCAGAAAGAACAACCCTGTAATCCAGCCCTAAATTGAAGACTCTTTCTTAAAAGCAGAAGTATTATTCCTCATAATGTCTGATATCTGCCATAAACAGAGTTCAAGATATTGGGTGTGATCAAGTAACCTTGCACTGAAGTGAAATTTCTGACCAAAACAAGTGGCAAAGAAGTTCTTTGAAAACTAGTTTGTTAAAATTCAAAGTGGAGCTTTCTTTGCCAATTCCAGTTTTCAGTATTTATTATATAAATAATATATACCATGTGTTTATTATTATTATTATTATTATTATTATTATTATTATTATTATTATTATTATTATTATTATTATTACTATTATATGAAATATTTAGAGGAAAGCTGGAATTCCTTTTACAGATCCTTCAAATTGATACAAATCTTCTATTTCAAAATATTTAAAATCCATCTATTTTAAGAAGATACAAATATTTAGAGAAGAATATCTCTGAATGTCTTCCAGCAGACCTGTTAAATTAAGAAAATGTTTACATGACTTTCATAGGTGCAAACCTCAGTGACATTTTTCAGGTTACATGTTTCAATATCCACATGAGAAAATTGAACCATCAGAAGTTTTTGTCAACTGTACTATTCCAGGAAGTTTGGGGTTTTTTTCTGGAAGAGAAGTTAATTCCTAGCTCTTCTAATTCAAAAGGAAATAATCTGAGTCAAAGGTAAGTAGAAACCATGCTGTTTGAAACAGCTAACAACCTTAAGCCAGCCTTGATTAAAAGGGAGAATTAGCATCACTATTTTTTCAGATCTATTTTAAATCACTGGCACATAGAATTTGTGTTCCACTTAAACACAAGAGCCATGGAAATAGTGCTAAGATTTTTTTCCTCCATTACTTTTCTTTTGTATAAATGGATTTACTTTAATTTCAAACTGCAACACACTTTGAACTTTGTGCTTCTTAATATCAAGGCTAAGAAATAATTTCTTAACACATTTTGCTAAGAACCAGATTCACTGTATCAGCATGCAGTTGCATTTGTGGTTCCCCAGAACCTCTTTATTTAGCTACCTTCATTGTTGCCAGTAGATTTTTTGAATATGAGTAGCAGGTCTGAATATCTGCACCCAATCTTTTCTCTCTACTGAACTAAAAGACTCATAGAGTGTTCTCTCAAATCTACTTTTTTTTTCAAGTCTGTCTACACCACTAAACACATTCACGTCAAAAGGACACATATGTATGTGCGGACAAGGGAAGCAAAGCCCTGTGCTCCTCTGTGAGATCTGCTGACTGATACATGGAACAGTGTTCCTGGACTTCGCTTTGTAATATAAACCACAATGCTGTAGTTCAAAGAACTCTTCCTAAAAATGTATTTCATGATAGGTATATATTGGGTTTGTGTGGCAAGGATTTGTTTGGTTTTGTTGGTTTGAATTTTTTTTGGAAGGGGGGGCAAGGGGGGTACTACAAGAGTGACTTCTGTGGGAAGCTGCTCAAAACTTCCGCCATGCCAGACAGAACCAATTCCAGGTGGCTCCAAGATGGACCTGCTGCTGGCCAAGGCCAAGCCCATCAGCAGCAGTGGCAGCAATAACAGATTTAAGAAGGGGGGAAAGTTACTGTGGAAGAGCAATTGCAGCTAGAGAGAAGAGTGAGAATATGTGAGAAAAATAACCCTGCAGACACCAGGCCACTGAAGAAGGCAGGGAAAAGGTGGTCCAGATACTGGAGCAGAGATTCCCCTGCAGCCTGTGGTAAAGACCATGGTGAAGCAGGATGTTCCTCTGAGCTATACAAAACCCGTGTCGCTTTGGACTGTGTCATATGAAATCAATCCAAAAAAAAAAAAAAAACACCTTATATGCACACACACATACACAAGTTATGGCTTAGGATCCTAGGGTCACACAAGGGAATGTGTCTATACTATGTTGTGTGAATGTGACAGCTTTTTTGAGAAGAAAGGGACATCACTGAGCAGTATAAACATGCAAATTTGTCTAGTGCCCAGGAATGTCCAGGAATTAGCTCGTCACCCTGCTCTATTTTTTTTTTTTTTAAAGAACTCTTGTAAAACCCTAGTAAGAAAACTTACATTGGGCTCTCAGAATATTCACAAGACACGTAAAGATTCCTGGGGTTTGGGTTTACTTTCATAAAAGATTATCACAAAATATTGCACCAAATAACTTTGGAACACTAAAATACTGTGTCAATATTAAGTACTTAACAGAATTTTTCTCTCTGCAAAGAGAAGGGCTGTATAACCTGAGAGAGCAGCAGATGCCCTCCAGCCTATTATATGGCATCTTCCCTGGTAGGTAGGAAGTAAACATCTGGAATACTCACAGTCTAAAAAAAAACCTTATTGGTAACTTCTTTTTCTGAGATAGTCAATTTAATTATGACAGTTATCCTTTTTATCAACAATTTCTTCCTCTAAAATATCTTTTACACTGTACAAAATTATTCCTGTCAGAATAGGAACTTAACCCAGAGCCATTATCACACGGTTTCAGGAGTAGTGACTAGAGATAATATCGTTTGCCATAAGCATTAAATATTATCGTTTACTCAGTGATTTTGCCAATGATTGAAGGTAGGGAAGTCAGAGCTTAATTACCAAATATTTTACCATGCTTTATGAGTGTGCAAAAAATCATTATTTTCTTCTAAATCTTAAAACCAGACTACTTCCCTGAGTCTGTCATGGCAGCATCATTACTAAGCTATTCCAGTATAATGTATTTTATTTCAAGCATCTTATCTTCTTAATAACTTCCCTCTCTGCTTGTGCATATAGTATAACTTAATAAGTTAAATAAAAAAATAGAATATTACTGTCTTTAATTGCAATGTATGTTGCATTTAAAGGTCTGGAAAAGAGCCAATACTTGTGAGTTATTTCAACTTGAAAAAATGTTATGTACTAACTCAACATGAGAATAAAATATATGAATCCAGGTGTTTAGATGTAATATCAATAGTCAGTTTACTCTGAAACATCATCTGGTTTATAACGAACAACATAGAAATAGGCAACAATATGTGTGTGTTTATTATGTTAAACTCAGTTTGTCCAGAAAGACCTTCACATCTAAACAATAACATAGTCACTGAAGACAATAATGTTTACAGACCGGATTCTTTTTGTCTAGATCTCACCCTGCTTGGTATATTGTATGTATGATATTACAGTGACAGAGGCTGACAGTCTGCTTTTAGGGGGTTACATCTTTCCACCCTCCTCCGTACCACTTCTCACCACCATAACTGTGCTAAGATTCCCATTTAAAATGAAATAAAATTCTTTATTTAATCTGGATAATTTACTATCATTTTATTTCCAGAGTTGAGATGATGATGAACTGAAGCAGTAAAATCTAAAAAATCTCTTTAACCTGAAATGTTGAAAATATCTTCTGACATTCAAAACTAAGACAGTAGTTCACACCCTAAACAGCAATTCAGTTTTCTTAATAATAAACCCATCTGGGATAAGAGCTAACACTCAAGTCTCCCTAAAATTATCCTTGGTGCTTAGCTGTATTTGTCCGTACACTGGAGAGGTGTCTGTTATGAGGTAACCGGTATCTACTTGTCTTTAAATTTTGATTGTGATTCAAGGTTAGTCAGCATTTTTGTATGGGTTCAGATAGAGAACAAGTAAAAACTGACTCTAGCAAACGGTTAGGATAATTGATTAAAAGAGAAAATAGTTAGACAATCTTCTCCATGGTAAGAGAACAGATTTAATTTCGAAATTTTTATCCAGTGTTCCCTAGTAGAAAAAATAGTAGCAAAAATGTACTTACATTTCGAGGAAATATCTATAAAATCATAGTTTTGGTCATCACAATAAAAACTCTAAATTGTTTGCTTGAAGTGACGTTTTGGGGTTGGGGTGTTTTAGCTGGTTAGTTAAATATATATGTACATATATCCATGATTGCATGAATCATCTCTGGGATTTATGCCCACAAATGTGTCACATGAAGGTAAAAGAAATTTATGGCATGAGTGTCAGCCTCAGTCACGCTGTGCTGAGATACGGATTTCAGCACTGCAGGGTAAGGTAAGCAGAGCAATCTTCTGACTGGTAGACTTAATATGGAAGGTTAGACAGCATCTGAAGTTGAGTAGAATGTGAAGTCCATGTTCCTGAGCTATTTTATCATTAATTATTATTTAGTGGAAAGAAGAATTCAGATATGTCAGTAACATTCCACTTCCGTTCTCTAGCATATTTTTACAGAGACCTTGAATTTTTGTATTCCTTTCATGATTAGGGTCTATTTCAACTGGAAAGCTAAAAAGCATATTCATCACTGATAATCCATATTCTGGTAGCTAACATTTTTTCTTAGCCTGAGGAAACTGTTTGTTCAAATTTCTTAAACTGAAACTTGCTTAAAGCCTAGATATTTGACCTCCAGAGTAAATATTCTGCAGGTAGGTAGGTTTAATGCTTAAAAATCAGACAGCAACAATGCTTTCAATATAATTATATGTGAACTCACTGAGAGTAGTTCTGTTCGTCAGTGGCAGGAGTTCAGTTATTAGATACTGGAATACCTGTTCTCTGCAGATCAGGAGGCTACAAGTGAGAGCAGTCAGCGCAGACTATCGAGAAAGCTTTCAGGGAGTCATTAAAGGAAAGGCTGAATGTTCAGTAACATAAGTTCCTGTGTCCTGGATAACATCATCAGAAAATTTAAGTCACAAGGCAGCAGAATGGGTTTAGAGATAGCACGTAGATTTTTCTGAATTTGCATCCTGAACTAATTTTCTGACTCTGTCTTAATTGGGATCAGGTTTTCAAAGGCGATATCAAATTTCTTATGTAACTTTTCTTATCTGATGTTTTTCAAACCCCAATACTGTAACATAAAATGTGTTTCATTCTATAATCAAGAAAGAATATTGAGAGTTGATTTCATTGTAGAAAAGTATTTACAACATACGTAAATTACAAAAAAAAAATCAATAAATAATTTCAATTGAAAACTTAGTGGATTTTATTCTCTGCTGTTGTAAAGTTACTTTCTATCTCCCACTAAATGGGAATAAGAGATGTGAGTGGTAAAAATATTTCTTCCTACATTTCCAGTATTTTAACAGTAGCATGTTAATGTTGCTATTTACAAGAAGGTAACAAAATTTCCCCCAATATCTGCTTTTACACCTTGGTACAATTTATTAGCTTTTGGCTCTGTTTACAGTAGGCTTTCTAAAAGGTGCTTCTGAGCTTCTGTCACTAGAGAGCAAAAGGCAGACTTGGTGATTAACCTTTCTCCACCCCATCTGAGTGAGGATGATTCTCTTTTCTTGCACTGCAATAGTTTTCTTAGGTATCAATCATTACTTATGACCAAAAAATGATGTTCATATGCCATATAGTGATATTGTTACAGGATAGCTCTGAATGCAAAAATCTAAATCAATGATAGCAGCCTGAAGTTGCCTTTATGTGGTGTTACTGGAGTTGTCTGCTATTTTCTTATCTTTGTTTTACTCATTTCTTTCCTTAGAGAAACAAAATCTTCCTGTGACTCCTTGCTAACAAACTTCATGGAAACTTCATGGAAAGTAAGCTTTATGTACCTATTCACACACACAGTAGGTTATTAACTCTCACTATGGGAGAAGAGGGATTCTGATCATAGTTTAGTCTAGGCAGATAATAAGAAAACCTGCAGGAATACATATGTTACTGTGAGAAGCTACAATAAAAAGTTTTGATCCTGTATTAAAATCTGTGATTGCATCAGTGTCTGCTTTCTAAGTGGCTCCTTGTCTTAGTGAACAGTCTTGAGCTTTTGCACTGGTTTACAGACCAAAGACAAAGTATCAGAAATAAGGTAGAACAGCACTATGACACACTTAAAGCCAAAGATGTTTAGAATAAATATCTTTTTCAGAACTCAAAATTTTTGATAACAACAGTATGCATGGGTTTATACTGATGGAACCATGAATAAATGGTTTCCATATTATTTTATTAAATGAAAAACCCCACTTCTATGAAGTAGTATCTCCCATTAAGTATTAATGCACATGAATAAGATCCCATGGAGCCTTTCTTATCCAGGCGGAGCTGTTCCATCTCATCGGCATCCCCTCATATGAAAGATGCTCCAGACAATCTTCATATGCTGGACTTGCTCTCCACTGTGTCCATGTCTCTGTCATACTGTGGAATCTAAAACTGGATCATCTCCCTGTCAACAGTCCTATCAATGCAGCCAATGAGACTGTTGATCTTGGCAATGTGGGCATGTTGCTGGATCCTGGTCAGCTTGCTATCCAACAGGACCTTCAGGTCTCCTCTGCACGGCTAATTTCCAGCCAGTCAGGCTCCAGGGTGAACTTCATACAGAACTTTGTATATCCCTTCATGAGTTTCCTATCCATCCAATTCTCTATTTTGCTGAGGTCTATCTGAATGGGGGCTTATCCATCTGTTGTATCAGCTACTTCTCCCACATCTGTATCATCTCTGAACTCGGCTGAGGATGCTCTCTTGACCCATTTTCAAGCCCTAGGGTGTTCTACTGGTGATAGGGCTCCAGCTGGGATTTGTGTCCAACCTTTCGGCTACTTTTCAGTTCATATCACTATCTATTTATATAATCCAACTTATTTATCTAACCTAACCCAGCTCACTTACTAACCTATTTGGTAATTACCGTCAGATTCCTAATAAACACAATAAACTGCTTGGGTATCAGACGAAGTTATCTGTAAAGACATAATATGAAAGAATCTGACACTATTATGGAGTAAATATCTGAGGACTAAAGAGGAAATGTAAGGGAATAAATAACTTTAGAGTAAGAAATTGTCATTCTGAATTACAGAAAGGCATTTAAGGAAAAAACTGTTTAAAAAGGCAGAAAATTATAGTCCCAAATTAGAGTGGTGAAAGATCAGAAGTATATAATTGATAAAACACAAATGTCAAGTACAAGGAACATAAGGCCCCAAAACTTATTGGGCATTGTTAGCTTAGCAAAATATGATACTGAATTTTTTTCTTATATAGTCACATCTATTTTTTTAAGAAACTTTTTTCCAGAAGCCCCAAGAAAAGTGCCATTGTGCTCTGTAAATTATACCTGCATGGTACATTTGTCACTAGCTATCCTATAAATGCAGAGAGAAATTCTTAATGGAATACCCAGGGTGTAATTTCGTGAATACTTTTTCTTCTCTCAGCCAGAAAAAGCCCCTCAACTGAACTCAAAGCTGAGAGAAATCTGAAGCTGCTTCATGTGTATTTGGGATTCCAAGCCTGAAAAAATAGAATAAAAATAAATTTGAAGAGACAGACATCAGTAACCTTGAGCAGCAGGGGAATGAGCCAGTTGTTTAGGTGTACATTTCTAAAGGAATGTGCGTAATATGATGGGATTGATTTAACGACTTCATTTCACTTTAAATAACACCCCTACTGCCTATGACTTTATTAGTCAGTGATAGGGAACGAGAAGTTATGGTGTGATGATAGCATGGTTGAAACATAGCTCCAAACTGTAAAGTTTAGAGTATCACAGAATCACAGAATAAGCTGAGTTAGAAGGGACGCATCAATTTTAAATATTGTCAATATATGAATTATCAGTGAGCTGAATAGCTCTCCAGACCCCTCTGATTATATTGACCAGGTGTCCACTGATTACACCGACAGCTTAGAATTTCTAGGTTTTTACTCCACATATGTTCCATGCACACAAATACAATAAAGAAAATACGTGTCAACTGGGATCAGGAGTTAAATGGCCAGTGGAAGAATGGCTGAAAGACCTTTGTGGTGTCATAACATCTGGGTTGCACAGTTGAAAGAAACCAAAAAACCCCAGAAGTTTTTCCGCTTTTGTGAGATCAATCATTTGCTTGACTCCCTTCTAGCAAGAGTTGTTTCATTTGCTTTATTTAAAGAAGTGGCTTTTTCTCTGATAGATGCATGGATAGAGTCTGCAAATGCAGCTGTGCCTTCAACAGTTGAACAGTTTTTCAAGCCACCCAGCATCAGGCTGATGTGAACTGACAGTACTTACACCCAGGTGTCATTGTCTGACATGCCTCTTACAAAAAAATATGGCTTGACAGATCTTATTTTTCTGTTTCACCTCTCCGTGCAGTGTTCCTCTTCTTAACAGGAAATGTTAAAGGACTATTTTTTAAGTATGCAAAAAAGTTCATGCTCAAGAAGTCTTCCTACATGCCTGAAGATCATAATGATTTCTACACAGACTCATCTGTTGCCCACAGATACTTCCCATTCCTTCTGTAACTTTCTCTACGAGGCACTTCGCTATACTACAGCTTTGAAAAATTATGGGAATTCTTCTTGGTTTTATGTCTAATACAATTTCTAGATGATGGAATGAAGGGTTCAGAAACAGCTGATTAACTGATAATTCTGGCAAATTAAGAATTTAATATATGACTGAAAAACATCAAATAATTTCACTGTCAGTAAATATAAAGCAGAAGCCTATCAAAATTTTATTTCTACTAAGAGTCAGAAATTATATGTAAGGCTTGACTAGTTCAGAATTATGTTTTGCCTTGTTGTTTAATTTCAGATTTACCAATCCAAACTGTATGTGCTGCATCAACAGTTGATCAACAGTAACAAACACTAGATAAGATGCCCCTGATATTATAAAAAGTATCTCATTCTGCTGCTTCTGGTGAACAAAACCAAAAAGGAAACCTAAAAAATGACAAAGGAAGTACTTTTATATACTGGCAATGAAGTTCACAGCAGTAAAACAGCATAGTTTTATTCAATGCAGAAGAGAAGGAAACAGTTTAATAGAAGAATGGTTCCCTGGATGGAGCACGAATTTAATGTTTGGGTGACCAGTCTTTAAATCTGTATTCTCTTTATTTAATACATTGCATAAAACTGTCCTGAAGAATATCCTAATCTGGGGAAAAAAATTTTAAAAATTAAAAAAATTAAAAAAGCAAAAGTATTTCATACTGATATGAAAACCGTAAGAAAATCTTGACATATGGAGGTGGTGTACAGCCATCAAGGGAAGCATGAGACAGCACTGACATTAAAATACTACAAAGTAGTCCAGTTAATGCGTAAGGTCCTTCTATTCTCTGAGCATGCAGAGCATAATGAAAAGAGCAACACATTCTATGTGCACTTCAGACATCAAAAGAACATGAGATACAGGTTGTGGTCAGTCAGTGAAGAAGGGCAGAAATGGACTGCATTCATGCAATTGTTGGTTTGACAATAATGTGACAAGAACCAGTGGAGAGGTAGAAAGACCTGAACTGTCAGTGACAATAACCATGCAGAGCTGGAATTCCTAAATATCTTGTGACATGTTAACAGCAACACAACAAAGTGTAGCAGACAAGTACACACTATCAGAGACCATCAGAGACCTAATAGTTGAGACAGTAATAGAATGGCTCACGGATGCACATTTTGGTCACAGAAAATGTAGCCAAAGTAGAGGTCCGTGATACCTTGAACCACAGTTGTCAGTGATAACCATATGGCATCAATTTCATACTCCCAGCTCCTTTACAATATACATGATATAAATTTTAAATATTAAGTACTGTATGTGCAGTGAGGGCAGGATGGAATAAAGAAGATAGAGCCAGATATGACAGTAGGTGAAGAGACATAAACCTAAATTCTGACTAAAATAGGGGGAAAATTACCATTAATATCAGCAAAAACTGGAACAAGTTACCCAGGGAGGTTGTTCCATGTCTGCCCTTGGAAGTAATCAAGACTTGACTGGACTAAAGCTTGGGCAACCTCATCCAGTTTGATCTATTTTGAGCAGGATTTGAAGTATATATTCTCTGGATATCCCTCCCAAAATAAATTTTTCTATGGTTCTAATATGAAATATTCCAGATTTCCCTATGGTAGTGCTCTTGTGGCTGTGATGATCAAAACACTTAAAAAACAAGCTTTGAATAAACACAAAATATCTCTTGGCAGAAGGGGAAGCACACAAGCTTTGGAGAATGGAAAATACTTTCTTAAAATTTTGGTTAATACACGTTTTGGATGATTCATTAGTATTTTATTTCATTTTAGTGATTAAATATTCACACTGCATGTCCGTAACTCTTCAGTGTCCAATGGTACGTCACCAAGGTGGTGAATCAACCAGGTTCCAGCATTTGTGGAAGTGAAAGAATTTCATGGCCCAACTTCAATGTTTTTCTCCTCAGGCCTTGTTCCTCATGCTAGATAATGTTCATAAAAATGAATGCATTATATATTTGGTTCAGAATTTACATACTCCATCCTTTTGGCTTTACCAATATTGTCTCTTTCTGTCCTGGTCTCTCCATTTTATCTCACAAAATCAGGAGATGCCTGTAGAAGATAAAACACTATATATAAAAAAATATATATGCATTGAAAGTAACTAGAAATATACAGACAAACAAAAGATTTTTTTACAAATAAGAGTCCTAAGATTTTTTTCCCTTTTATGCTAGTGGGGATAGAAAGGTAGAAAGCAGAACAGAGTGACAACAGTGATTATTAAAATGAACACATACCACTATAAGATGCACTTTACTTTGATTACTGTGAAGGAATAATCATTTTCCTGCCTTCTTTTTCTTGACCTTTGTACTCATGTTAGATGTCATCCTGCCAAACTTGGACAGCTCTTTCAAATAAAAAACATACACTGCTTACAATTTATGTTCAATTTCTCCTTTTGTGATTTTCCATTGCTATTAAGATTGTTTTCCTGCAGATTCATCTATTTCAATTAGCTTGTTGTTCCAAAGGTTCTTTGCCATGCATTTGTTGGACATTTTATGAATGCAGTACATTTTTTTCCTTTTTAATTCGGTTTCATATTTTAACTTTCATCATATATTAAACCTTCAAAGTCATATATATTTAAAACATATTTAATTCTTTCCCCTATGCTGATAAAACACTTATGTCAATCACAATTATATTAAAATTTCTGCAAACCTAAAAGTTAAAGAATCTTTATTTTTGGTCCAGATTTAAAATCTGAACCTGTCCTAATAAAATGTGCTGATCATGATTTATACTTCATGATCATCAATCCAGAACTGAAGGAGTTGCATATTTTAAGTATATTCATTTGAACACATACATTGCCTAAAGGCCAACAAAACCTTTTTTTTTTAATATATAATTGTTTGTCCATCTGGTACAGATGATCAAAATAGTAAAATTAATATGAAAAATTAAAAGTTTCACTCCCACTATCTCCATTAACATGGGAAAAAAACCATGTTGTAATTGTGAAATTAATATGCTATTTGGGAAATAGTTGGTTAAAGATTGATAAATGTGACCCTAAACAGAAAGGTTACACTTGGAATAGTACAGCACAGCTGTTTCTTTCCTTGAAAATTTATTTGCTTGGATAAGAAACAAATATTATCTACTAATTTTAAACTGCATTGGAAAAAAATAAAAAACAAGATACAATATCTCTTTCTATGTGTTGATTTACAATAAATCACCTTACAGTAGTACAGCTCTTGATCTTTAAAAATTTTATTTATTTTTTTTGAAGAGGCCTAAAAGAAGACTTCAGGGGGACTTGTTCTGATTATAATTTTTTATTTCCAATGATCGATTTCATTTCTTTTCCTGTTAAAATATTCTCTTTTAACCTCTTAACAAGGATAACAAGGATATATTCACAGAAAGATTTAGTGATGTATTAGGCATAGAAGGGACAGATGAACCCCTTTAGCATGTATCTTCACATATGGTCTGAATTCATATAATGAAAAAATTAGTTTTTACTGAAAATAATTACCCTTAAAACAATATTTTAAAAAGTTAAGTTGTTTTACTGGTTCACAGAATGAATGAGTAATCCAGATTTTTCTCTAATGTCTTATCAGAATATTGCTTCCAATAGTGTCATAGTTTAATATATAATTAATTTAATATTATTAATTTAATATGTAGTTATCTATATCTATGAATGGTCCTCACTCCTGTTACCTGTGCAAGACAAGATAACTTCATTATTATATGAAAAAAGAAAAATAAAGTTATGTTAAGATTCCTAAATTAGCTACTAAAATTAAAAAATACTTCTTGTTACAGTATTCAACTAAATGATTGGATATCAATCAATTATGTATCAGCAAAGTGCTGATGCTAGGGAACTTCTTACCAAATGTCAAGCTCCATGTCCCAATAACTGAAATTCTAGATTTGTTTAATTAAATAATTCTATTTACAGAAACTAATATAATAGTCATAACTATTTGTGGAATAAACTCAGAAGAGGGAAAAAGCCCCCAAAACCCCCAAAATTCTGGATCATTTCTGATATCCAAAGGAAGACTTCTAATTGAAAGAAAACATTAGCCACAGGCAACAAATAAAGTAAATTATAGGCATTGCTGACGCAGTGACTCTTTCTGTAAAACACAAGCACAGGTCTATGTGCGTCACATGCTTTTTTTTTTTTAATTTGACTTAAAAAAGGAGACAAATCATTATACCAAATTAGAATAAGATTTTAATAAAAGTAGATTGTATACATTGATAAGTTTGTATAGTTAACATGGTAAATCTGTCCTATATCTAAAGTATAGCACCTTAACTCATCAGCTCCACAGGTGCTTCAATTATATAAGACACAAAATTAAAATCTTCCAGCAGCATGCACTTTTTATGATGCAAATATTAGAGAACATAATTCTCACCCAGTCTAAGAAAACTTAGTAGGTTCTCATTCCTGTCTTTGTTCAGAACATTAGCCCAGACACTTGCCAGTTACCATAAGTGCATGCAATGGATGGGTATCTGGTCCTTGAAAGTCTCATGGCTAGAAGACGAAATTCAGTGACTCAGATAGGTGGATCTAGGTATTGTTTCAGAGCTCTTAGAATATTTCATCTGACTCTCCGCTTATCAGTTCAGAAGGATATAGGTTCTCCAGTTGTGTCATGTCTTACAATTTTGATCTTAGACACCTAAGGACCTCTAACAATCCAGCAGAAATTTATACTTAGTTTACTAAATTAAGGCCAGTGAGTTTTTTTCAAGGGCCAACACCCACTATACCTTTTCCCTGGCTACTTCATCTCTTGTGAGACACCTTCTTTCTAAAATTGATGCAATTGCCTCAACACGACCAGTTGTGCTGGTTCTGGCTGTGCTCGATTAAATTTTTGCTTTCCTGGAAATGGCTGAACATCTGCATTCTGATAGGAAGTAGCGAATCATGTACTTATTTATCTTTCTTTATCCTCACAGCTTTTGCTAAACCTATTAAATTTCCTTCATCTCAACTCACAAATTTCCTCCCTTCTACCCTTCCGATTCTATCCCCCACCACACTGAGAGGAGGGAGCAAGTGTGTGAGTAAGACTTAGCTGCCAGCTGGGGTTAAACACCACCACCACTACATCTGAAATGCTACTGGGTATCTGAGAAATTCACACAAAGGTAGAAATTATTCTCAAGACCTGTAGAAGACCACATGGAACACCAACAGAGCAAACTTGGAGTATCCCCCACAGACACTGAAGATGTAATTTTATACAGGCTTATTAAATCCTAATTGTATAGCCTTTGTTCCATGGTAACAATGTGGCCTGGGCTTTGATGCAGTTGCCTAAACACTGGATTCCAGTGTCATTTGAAATATGTTCAGATAGTCCGCATATTTTCAGCTACTCTAAAAAGGCAGAGTTATCTTGTAAATCAAATATTATATGTTAGTCTCAGAGATGTCTCAGATAACCTAGGGCATTTCAAGTAACACTAGAAGAGGCGGGCAGAGGGGATAGAGTACATTAATTGATCCATTAGTGACTGGGCTTTGAATTCCTTTAGAGAATAGCTGTATTAAAGTTAGGTACTAAGATCCCAGTTCTAAAGCCTCTACTTCATCTTGGAGTTACATTTTTTATCATATTAAGTAATAATAGTAAGATCTACGCTTGCTGTACACAACCCCACTCCAACTAAAGCATTGTATGTTTTCTGTCTGTAACTCTTACCTATTCTTATGGATATCAATAATAATACAGAATATTAATTTTAGGGATATTAGAAACCGCTACTGTGCAAATCCTTTAAATAATTCTAATGAAATATATATATGAAAATAAAAACATTTGTCAAGTGTTTGTTAAAGTATAGGAAGTAACTTCGGAATATATATTTTTTTTTAAAGTGTCATTTTCTAACTCTGATAAGCTTATTGAGATACAGATTTTAATTTTCATTTTATAATATGATTATTGATCATCTTGCACGATCTTTAAAACAGTCTACGATTTACAGCTAGCAGGTTTTACACCACAGATACATTTCTTTACACTGTAACCAGGAGGTCAATACTAAAAATATGATATTTCTTTGAAGCAGAATGAAACAAAGTGTGAAAAGTACTCTCACAATGACAAGGCAAAAGATGTGGGGTTTAACTGTTAGTAAGAGGTACCTTTCCCTTTCGCTAAATTCATGGCTGTGGACCAAGAATTTAGGTGTGGCACAGAAGGATATAGATGTTAGGCATTTAAAAATCCCCCCCAGTTTCTGCGTTTTGGTTGTAGAGGCATGGCACAGATCCTTTTAAGGATATGTTTTAGCATATTTTGAATACATGCTAAGATGGGGGATGTAAAATTTGACTGGTATTCTGGGTGCACTGAAAGAATCTATTCACACTAGGCATACGCATCTTGTGAGTGAGTTACATCACTGACTGCATCTTCGATAGATAGCAAAAGCATCCCACGAGGTTTGTTTAAACAGTAATCTTTCAAAAGCATTTAGGAAGATGCTTCACCGAAGCTCTTGTACCTAGGTGTGGATTCTAATATGATAAACTGTTTCACATAAAAAAGTAATTAAATTACTTTTTAGTGTTCCTAAAATAGTATCAGTCACACAGATACTGTTTTATTTAAACAGTGAGATAAAACAATATCTTAATTTTAGATTAAATGTTGACCTTCTAAATTGCTAATGAACCTTTATTCTGCAGTCCCTGCATCACCTACTCTGAATTTGATCCTTGAAATTTATAAGATGCACACATTTGGAAGGCCTGTGTTTTCTTCTGGAATGATAGTAAAGCACAGAGATTTTAACAGTGGTGGCTTCAGATAAGATACCAAAATTGTCACTTAAGAAGTGTAACTCATCTGATTTATGAACTTCACAGTCTGAGGAGATTTTTCCTATAACCCAAAACCCCTAAAGCCCCGTAACTATAGTAAATTATAGGTGATGGTGTAGCCGAGTCAAGAATACCTCCTAAGCCTTTCTTTTTGAATCTGGTTCACTGAAGATCCAACTATAAAGATGTCAATGGAGGATGTCACGGAACTTTGGCCTCTACTCCAAAGACTCTAGAAAGACTTTGCGCTATAGTCTGGGAAAGAGATCTTCTCCCTCTGTATGATGTTCAACTCCTAGCCTTTCGTTATTTAAGTGGACTACTTGTTCTCTGATGGTGCAAAAGTTCTCTAAACAGTCAATAAAGAGAGAGGGAGTAGTCAAGAATGCATCCTGACTACCAATGAAGGATTGCAGATTTCTCCTTCACTTTACAGGAAAACTCAGAGCATATATGAAAACACCATAAATTTACATGCCAAGAGCGAAAAATCGCAGAATCAAAGAACAATTGGGGATGGAAGGCACCTCTTGAGATTGCCTAGTTGTGCTGGTTTTAGCTGGGGTAGAATTAATTGCCTTCCCAGCATCTGGTACAGGGCTGTGTTTTGGATTTGTGCTGAACACAGGGTTGATAATACAGAGATGTCACTGCTGAGCAGGGCTTACATAGAGCCAAGGCCTTTCCTGTTTTTCATACTGCCACGCTGGCAAGGAACTTGGGGGTGCCTGGGAGGCTGGGAGGAGGCACAGCCAGGACAGGTGACCCAAACTGACCGAAGGGATATTCCAGGCCATATGGTATTATGCTCAATATATAAAGCTGGGAAAAAGAAGGATGAAGGGCAGAGTGATGGCATTTGTCTTCCAAAATCACTGTTACATGATGGGGCCCTGCTCTCCTGGAGATGGCTAAATATTGGCCTGCCCATGGGAAGCAGTAAATTAATTCTTTGTTTTTCTTTGGTTGTGTGCATAGCTTTTGCTTTCCCTATTTACCGTCTTTATCTCAAACTGTGAGTTTCCTACCTTTTATCCTTCTAATTCTCTCCCTGATCCTGCCAGTGAGGGAGTGAGCAAACAGCTGGTTGGGGCTTTGTTGCTAGCTGGGGTGAATCCATGGCACTAGTCCAAAACCCCTGTTCAAACACTGTTAACTTGAGTTGGTTATTTGTGGTACTTTGCCGTCACATTTTCAGTATCTTGCCAGGTAGAAACTCCACAATTTCTCTGGGCACCCTGTTCCAGCATGCAATCACTTGCACACTCAAAAAAGTGCTTCTGTGTTCATGTGAAAATTCATGTGTTTTCATTTGGGCCCATTGCCTCTTGTCCTGTCACTGGACATCACTGAAAAGTGTGTCTCCACCTTCTTTATGCTTTCCTATCAAGCACTAATGCATATTAAAGAGATCCCACTGAGCCTTCTCTTTTCCAAGCTGAGTTCTACCTCACTCAGCATCTCCTAATATGAAAGATGTTCCAGACCCTTAACCATCTCCTGTGAGCAAACCATGACCTTTGCTGGACATGGCCGTAATTCAATGTGTCCATGTCCCTCTTGTACTGTGGAACCTAAATTTGGACCCAGTACTGTAGATGAGGCCTCTCCAGGAAAGAGAAAAGAGCAAGGATCATCTCCCCGCTGATGATGTCCGCTAATGATCTCCCCGCTAATGCAGTCCAGGAGGCTGTTGATCCGTGTGGCAGCAAGGGCATGTTCCTGGATCATGGAACTTGCAGTCCACAAGGAATGCCATATCCTTCAACGTAAAGCTGCTTTTTAACTGATATGTTACCCATCATGAGTTAGTGCATGGGATTATTTCCGCCAAGATGAAAATCTTCCTCTTGTTCTTTGGTGAATTTTGTGAGGTTCCTGTCTACACAGTTCTCCATCTTGTTGAGGTCCCTCTGAATTGCATCACACCTACTTGGTGTATCAGCTATTCCTCTGAGGCTTGTTTCATTTGTAAGTGTGGTGATGTCCCCTGGCTGACTGCCAGGTGCCATCTAAGGTGCTCTATCATTCCCCCTCCTCAGCAGGACAGGGGAGAAAAGTATGACAAAAAGCTCATGGGTTGAGATAAAGAGAGGGAGATAACTCTCTTATTACTGTCACGGGCAAAATTGAATTGACCTGGGGAAACTAATTTAATTTACGTCCAATCAGAGAAACATAATTAGAAATTAGAACGAGTCTAAAAACACCTTCTTCCTACCCCTCTGTTTTTCCCAGACTCAACATCACTCAGACTTCCTTGCAGACAGTTCATAATGCTTTGTCTCTGTTGTTCCTTCTTTTATTCGGCTGTTATGTAGTTTGAATGATAATTAAAAATGTGTTGCATAAGACACTATCAACTAAACTCATGCTTTTTTTTCCTGTTTTTTCATATGCTTTCTGACAGGCAAGCTTTCATTCTTTACTGTGTTCTTAATTAACCCTTCAAATTCTACTGTCGTGAACCATTTTCCATAAAGTTAATGTTCCGTAAATATCTTAGTTATCTTTCTCAAGACTATAAACATAAGCAGTGAACAAACAAAGAAAAAAGCCCAAATCTAATGCTGAAAAGAAAATGTCAAGTTATACATATAGGAAAGATGACAGACGATGACTTGATATGGTCTTTGTAAAAATCTCTCTCTCTAAAAAAAAATATAGATCAGGAACTCAGTCATCTTACATATAAAATACTAACCATTAATTTGAGAGGAAAAATATGTCTAAACACAATATGAATTTTGTTAGTATTTTCAGAAGTAAAAGAAAAACAAAAACCAATTCAGTCTGATCAGAGAGCACCAGACATCTGAAGCCAAATGACAAATAATAAAGTTTTTTTTTTTAAGCAAAAAATTAATTAACTAATGACTTAATAACTTACCTTGGGCTTATTTATTTGTTTTATGACTTAAAGGCCTCTTTACAGATGTTGTACTATATGTTGCTGAGAGCAATATTCTGAGACAAAGAAAGAAGATAAGCAGCAGTTTTCAGAATTCATGTCAGTAATTATTACAACCAAACAGTCAGCAGGAAATAACGCCTTTTACTAAACGATCATGTGAGTTGCTGAAGGGTGATACTTTGTTTAAATGATTCAGTGGGATATGCTGCGTCAAGAAAACCAGAGTTTAAATCAGCCTCTCGGACCATCAGAACCAATTCTGGTGACAAAGCCTTGATTCTGTGAAGGAGTTCACTAAGGTAACCAAGTTTTATTTAGACACATCTCCCACTGCCTTTGGAGTCAAAATTCTAATACTCTTTTGAGAAAAGAATGGAGGAAAACACAAAGTGAGTGTAATTTCATTTAAATATTATTTGGATTCACTAGTTCTTTAACGATAAACTCATTATTTATAAGGGGTTACTCATGCAACATTTATTTCTGAGTGGTGATTTATTGTGTCCCCAGAGAACACTCAGTGAAAAGAGAAAGGTTGCAGAAGCAGCATTAAGGCCTGCCTAGGACTACGTTGATTTATTAAAAACACACAAACAAACAAAAGTAACAGAGGAAAAAAAAAAAGCAAAAGTGCAAACCACAGGGAAAGAATCTACTAAGCTGTATAACTTGATTAGGTAAAAAGAGCATTAAATGTGAAAATCCTAAACTCTTTAGCTTTGCTCTTCTGCATATAAATTAGAGATTAGGTAGGAGCAATATGAGCAGTCCCTTTGTAATACGTAGGTCTAATTACAATAAATTTAGAAAAGTCTAAGTGTGTAATATGCACAAAGTAGATTAAGAGTGCATGGGAATTATAAAATGTCTAGGCTTCTTTAAAGCTTCCGATGTGAGGGATAAAGTTACTTTTGGCTGGTTTTTTTTTTTTTTTCCTGTGGGAAACCTATGAATATGCTTGGAGTTTATTCTTTCTTACTTTTATAACAAGTGTATGAAGTTTAATTAGTAAAAAGGTGAAAATGGAAAAAAAAAAAAAAAAGAAAGGAATAGGAAAACGGCAAAGACTAAAGTAAAATCTATGCAGTAACATAAATGAGATGTTTGCCTTAGTAGCTAAACAAAAGTTAAAATAAGCAATCTAACACCACTTTTTACTGCTAGCACTGACTGATCTCAAATTAATTGAGTACAAAACATAATTTCTTCTTGTTCCAGTGAGAATTATGCTTCCATCTAAATATGTATTAGCCAGCTTCCTCAAATATTATCACATCACTTTGTGACATGTCAATGTAAAGAAAAGTGTGGCGTCATGTTGTTCCTTCCCAAGAGCAACATGGGAAGAAGAAGGCAACTTTCATCAGTGCAGCCCATTTCCTGGCTTCTCTTTATACCTGGGCTCAGTGATCCCTCCCAGCTTTCTATGCAACCACCACAGTTTGCAACGGAATAGGAGTTAGTGGCTTCAAAGACAATGACAAGGTCTTTCCTCTGAGTGTGTTAATGTTCAATCTGATGATCTTCTTTCTCTTCACATCTGCAGTTTCACAATATAAATCATTATCCTGGTCGAAGTGGAAAGATTCAAGGGAGGTAACAAAAAGTGAAACTGATACTCAGCTTGTGTAACATATTCAGGAGCAAATTTGGAGCAGATCTTGACTTAATCTCTAACAGATATATATGTAAGAAATGTTGAACGGAACGAGCTGCATGAACATGAATTCAAGGGTATAATAGCTGTATTATATATGCATTGTATAACAAGTGCAACTACTATCCTTACATTTACAATCAGGGGAACACTTGGGGATGATAAATTTCAGTCTAGAAAATTCTGAAAAAATTATGCTCAATGTTAACACAGGGAAGAAGAAGAAGAGAAGACCCATGCAATCTGCTTGGTCATGTTTAGTCCCTGAAAACGTTGTAATCCTGATTAAAAAATATGAAAAAAAGTATAAACCCATTTTACAAAACTGAATAATACCATTTAAGAAAAAAGGTGATGTACAATATACAGGACCAGATGTGATAAGGAAAATAATAATAATAATAGGAGATGAGTCTGCTTCCGATGGTCATTTAAACTGAAGTGCAAAAAGGATAAGAAACATTTCGTGAATCAAGAGTTCAGTAAAGAAGGCTACAGTCTCTTTAATGTGCTGTAAGGACAAGTCACTGATAAAAGAACAAGACAATTTCCAAGACCACTCACTTATTCACTGGAACATTGGGTACTTCAGGTTAAAAGTGATCTCTGGAAGTCTCTAGCCCAAACTCTGCTTGAAGCAAGGTCAGCTGTGAAGTCACACTGGTTGCTAGGGCTTCATCTATCTGGATCTTGAAGACCTCTGAGGATAGAAGCAGTAAATATCCCAGGATATTGGCCAAGAAATAACTTCTACTGAGAAAGGAAGAAACCAGGCAGGGGCAATCTGGATGTGGCTAAAGAAAGTTGTAAAAAATGTGCATATCTGAAGATACTAAATGTAAGTGTTGCCAAGATTCATCAAGGCCACTGAAGTAGAGATTTGGAGTAGACGTGAAGACAAATGTATTCTTTTTTTCTTAGATACAGGAATTAATTTTACAATTATGGAAGCAAATCCATTGAATCTAATAAAAAAATGCTAATAAGCAACAGATCTTTGAAAGTGTCTTTTAATCAACAATAAAGAAATTATTATTTTTTAAAAAATCAAAGTCCCAAAACTTGACATTTAATTTCAAGTGAAAATTATGTCCAGTATTACTATAAGGAATTTGGGCAACATATATAGCTACTTTTTTATTAAAAAGAAAGGAAAGGTAAACATTACCTTTCAAATGGTCCACATTTCTGAACTAACTTAAGATATAAATGCCACATAGCTGAAGTTACACATATAATAACATGAAAAACGAGCAAATATTTCTGAGCATAAGTTATGCATGAAAATCCATGCAATGATTTTTATCTATTAATAGGAAAAACTTAAAAGGTAAAAAACTCTGAATGTAGCCCAAGCATACCTAATAATGATAACTGGAAGGTAGTTGATTTTGTAAATCTGTTAAAATGACAGTAATGTTGTGTGTCAAATATGAATTAAAGACTAGATACAGCCAAGCATGTAAATTACTATTTAGGTGGAACTGAGGTTTCTCAGAAAAATGCAGTTGAAAAATCCTTCTTCATTACTAGCCACGGAGAAAACTGACCTCGGAGATGTGGTCCTTAGCCATAGATGTCTCATACGTTTAATGCTCTAGAAACTGTTGCACAGAGCCAGAAAGGCAGGACCCAGCATTCGTAAGAAACTGGCAATTCTATACAGCAGTACAGCATCCCACACTAAAGTATCTAATACCATTCGAGATGCCCTTCACTTGCTACTTTAAAAGCATGATCACCTTCTGTGCTCCCTTCTTAAATATGCAGACCCTATGAAGATGTCTCAGAGACTGTGGGCTATATCTCGTACAGCAGTACTTAGTACCTACGTAGGGGAAACTAAATGGATCCCTGAGGAATCCGGAGACCTATTTGTCTGAACAAAGGCTGATAACTTTCTTAGAGAGGGATGATAAACTCCTCTGACTCTAATGCTTGGACTTCTAGATAATATCCTTGAATGTTGTTGGTTTTAGAAGGAATGATCCAATCTTAGTAATCAACTATATTTAGGATTCAACCCCCCTGTATCTAGGATTCAAAAAATCTTAGGGTTTTTTTCAGATGTGTTTTTATTTTTTGTGGGTTTTTTTTAAAATCAGGACATCCAGTGTCTCCCAAATGTCAATCACAGTCATTTAATATAACAACCTAAATATTTGATTAAAGAACTGGCTAAGTAAGAGACGTTGTCTACTCCTCTTAGTGCAGATGTGCCTCTGTGTGTGCCATGAATGCGCTAAACTTAAAAAGGATAACTACTGAATCATTAATGATCAGAGAATTCACACTGATGTAAAGAGATGATTCATATTTCAGGATTCATAGGTAGTTTTTGTTAGTTTGGATTTTTTGTAATCCATTGACTGCTTAAGACAGTAATAATGCTAGAAATAGGAGACAGAAATGCAGTCTGAAATCAAGAAAAGGTTGAGCCTTGGGATTTCAATCTAAACCTTATTTAATGATTTCTGTTTTAACAAAGTATTCAGAGTACTGATTTCTACTAGGTTCAAACCTTAAATTGATTTTGTATGAGAAAGAATAAACCACTGAGAAAAAAATAAATTTAACTAATTAGCTATTGCTGAATATTAGGTTATTTCTGGCACTCATTTGCTACTGCACATTTCTTGGCCTTTTTTCCCAGCTGCTACTTTTGTGTTGTTTCTCCACCAGTAAGATGGGGATTAGGGTCTGCTAATCAAGGTGTGGTAGCAAGGTTTCCATTAACTGGATCATACAGGCCAAAGATTAGACTGCATATCTTATAATTAATAAATATAAAGGAGTTCTTACTCCTTTTAGAAGTTGTCCTTAGTAAAAACCTCAAGGTTTTAAGTGTAAGACACAGTGCAAAATAAATTAAAACTGCTGCACAATTTCTAGAACAGAACCAAATGAGTGTAATTTGCATGATCATTGAAAAAATTAATAAAGCTATGGGCTAATTATTAGAAAAGCAAAGAGAACATGAAAAGTAGAGGCCACAGTAAGAAAAGGAAAAAAATACAACAGAATGACACATAGTAAATAGAACTTGTGATACAGAACACACATTTAAAGGGCTCTGGACTTTACATCCTATGAATAACCAGTCAAAGAATTTGTAGTGAGTGCCCAAGTATAGTATCTTTACCTTTAGAAGGACAAGGAAATAAATTAGTAAAATAAAATTGTACAGTATTTTAAAATTTAGAGATCAAAATTAGTGAAATATTATAGCCTGGTGAATAAAAAAAGTGAAAATCTTATAATCTCTTCACACAAGCACATTACAATGTGAAGAATAATTTACATATGAAAGAATACCTTCATTTAACACTAAAATCCTTTTTTAATCTATTTCTTCTGAAATAGCTTCCTTACAATTTAAGACTGCATATAAGTTGGTGAGTATTTATAAAACATAGGAAATTATAGGAACATATATACTTAATCTGGAAATTGCTCTTATTTTTGTTTGTGTCTGGTATGAAGATGAGTCCAGTGTCAGCACTTAACAAATCATGTTGATTACTTTCGCGGGAAGTGCTGTGAGAGTTTTAATGACTATGGCTGATTAGAGCCTGAAATGACAGATCATGAAAAGAGCAGAGTCTTTAAATTAGACAGTTAGCATTTTGAGTCAGGGAAAAAAAGATGGAGAAAAACATGCACATATTTTACTGAATCTAACTTGGCTCAGCTATGAAGTGAATGAGAATAAGAATCTGCTATATGATTCTGGTGCCTTTTCCTACAACACGCAGTAAGCTATTTTTCACATACATTGCTGTATACTGTCTTTTAAAGCTAACAAAAGATGAATTTGTATATCACATTTTATGATTTTCTTGTAGTGCTCAGATATCGCTGGGGAAAAAAAGGACACCAATTTCATACAACAAATTTGGTTTGGTTTTTTTTTGAACATCATTACTTTGTGGGTAAGTATGCATACCACATATGTATAGTCAACACTAAATAACATACTACACCAAAAGCTGTATTTATGATTAAAAATGAAAAAGTAAACAAGCAAGAGAGGTGTAATTTTGTCCAAACACAGCATTGATATCTGGTTAACTCCCCCATATCTTTCTCTGTACATGTTTAATTCCTAGAAAGGATTACTAAATACTTTTGAGTAGTGAGTACACCCCATAAATTATGTTATTGGCCATGAATCCTGCCTACACTGTTTCTTTGATCTATCTCAATATAACCACTTGTAAAGCAACTACTAGTATTTCTCATTATAAATACTTGGAAAGTATTTATAATGAGAAAAAAATATTTTTGATGTTTTCTGTTAAAATACTTTTTTAAAAACAAACAAATAAACAAAACTAACCACCCCCAAAATACCAAAAGGTTTGAAAACAGGTGTTTCTTAAAGAAGTTGTTGTAAAGATTGGCCTAAAACAGTCTCAGAAAGGGTAAATAGGAAAACTGAGATCAGTCTTGGGAAACAAACAAAAATAAACCCCCTTTGTTTTAATCATTCTAGTATTGAGGCACTGCATCTACTTGATGTGGCTCTGCTGCCACTGCCAGGCTGACTGTCTCTGTCCTAAGGCTGTGTAATATTTTGACGGCTACATTGACAAGGGAATGCAGTTAACAAAGGTGTGCTCAGACTGTGCCTACCACTCAAGCTGGAATGAACGCTATAAACATTACCATCCAGCAAAATCAAGAGAGTGAGCTTCTAAATAAAACACAATTCTTGACGAAATACTTCTCTTTTTGAAAGGTGAAGAAGTACCACACAGGAAAATATGCTTCAAACACACCATTGTTCCTGCTGCTTCATATTGTCAGCTTGGTGATCCAGGACTTAGTATGTTGGCTATGTCAACGCTTGCCTGATACGATGTTTGCTTCTATTGTATGTCCAGGTTTTCTTTTAGAACACCATTTTTATAGCCAAAAACCATAACAGCACTTTGAACTCATTCACCATTCACAAAATAACCTATTACCTCTTAGGATTAGAAATGCTTTTTTCAATGGGAGCTAAACTGACCTTAATCTATTTTCATTTGCAACAGTACCCCCTGTGGTTCACTGACCATCAATTGTAGAACTATCTTTCATAACAAATCTAACGATTTTTCTAAAAGAAGCTCAATTCCTCTCATTACGGAATTCCATTGTTTGGGGCCTGAAAAAGAAGCATCCTTTTGGGAAAGAGCTATTTAACTAATATCAGAGAGGTTTGTCCATGGTGCATGTTTGAATCTTCTAATTAAAGGAAAATCATATGGTAACTAGAATGTTCTTTTCTTTTTAAGGTAAAACATTTATTCTCCTACAGGACTTATGGCTAACATGCCAGCAATAGATCTGGGGATTAAATACTCTTTTACATATACACTAGCAATACTTAGACTTTTACAGCAAAATATGTGACAGGCGTAAGGTATGTATCCGGCATAACAAAGGCTTGCCATCTGTTGGTGTAGATTTTGGAATACACTGCTATTTTCACTAAATAATTTAAATACAAGATATGAAAGAAGAATATTTTTATTAGCTCCAACAAGATTTTTACAATTTTATTTTTTTCCTTTTGAATTTATCATCAATAACCATTTTACTTCTTGTATAAATACAACATGTATTTTACATCTACAGTGATTTTACCTGAAATACTCAATAATTCTTATAAAACTTGTTGATCTAGAGGCAGAAAATGGAAATAATCTCTTATTACTACTTCTTGGGACTCCAAAATAAACTAACCTGAGAAACAGTAATCTATCAAGAAATATTTATGTAGCAAAATTCATAACAGCAAAAATCCTGTGACCTTAGTTCCATGTTGACTCTTTTAGCTTTGACTTGAAAATGTTGAGAGAAATGGCTTCTGTGAGATCAGTGGAGTGACTGTTGGCTACTCAGGATAAGAAGGGTAAACATTCAGAAGGATTAGGAACAACAAACACAAAAATATCTCATCTTTAATATGATCGGCTTTTGCTAAATATTCATTGCGTGTTCAGTGCACATGGATCAGAGTGGGGAGCTCTCTTCTGGGAAACATCAATGCACAACAGCCCTTAATTTACCTTCTAGACCTACCTCTTACCATCCCAGGGCCTTTTAGGAGAAGAGAGGCCTGGAGATTTGCTAAGAGTATGCCATCATTCCCTCATAATCTGTCTGCCTGTATTTTTAGAGAGAAGAAAGGTGTTAACTTAGGTAATCAGCCTTTTGAAGATGCAGCCCTTCTGTCTGTCTTCCCTTCTGGAGGATTTTTTTAACTTTATATAAATTGCCTGAATGATCAGTAAGACAACACCTGCAACCAAGAACTATATTTTTGACAGATTCAGGATACCCTCATGAGAAACATCAACACTGCCACTGTAAAATGAAATGGAATGAGTTTTCAAGTGGATTGATGATTGAAGATTGGATTTATTAATTTTCAGCATACTCCTGGATATTTTTCCCATCTGTTGACATTCCCTGGGATCCTTCTGAGCAGTTTGCTGAATAACAGTCCCAGAAACCTCCTCAACAGCTACATTACATATGGCTCCAAACATTTTTCAGTTTCAATGTTATCATGGTGTGAAGACTCAGATGGCTCTACCATCGATAGACACAGGGGGTTTTAGGAATGACAGGACAGGAAGACAAAGAGGAAGAGTCATCCAAAATGTGAGACTGTAGCAAGAATGGGTGGAGATCTGCTTAGGGATGGGTGATGAACTAGCTGTGTTGGAATTAATGTCAGTTCGGATTAGTGAGCAGACCAAGTTGGAAAATATTATGGTGGATAATATTCCAACTCTGCTACAGACCATCTAATGAGGAAGTAGATGTGGCCTTTCGCAGAGTTGGAATAAATCTCACATTCATAGTATTGGTTCTAATGGGGGATTTTATGGCAATATCTGCTGGATGGATAGCACAAGTAATCCAGGAAGTTTCTGTAGCACTTCACCACAACTTCCCAAAAGAGGTGATTGAGGACCAGTGTGTACAAGTGCTCTGCCACACTGATAAACAAGGAAGGACTGGTCAGAGATCTGCATGTCAGGTCCGTAATTCAGATATCCAGTAAATAATATACACATATTGTCTATAACTTTTAAGTGCGTGCCTGAACACCCTTCCATTTAATATTTTTTTAAATTAAAAAATGCAACCTAGAGCTGTAATACTAAACCTAATCTGCTAGAAAATAAACAGTTAAATATTTTAATAGTGTGGACACTATAAATTTAGAAGAATGCCTTATGATGTTAGATATCAGTTAAATATATTTCCTAAAAATAAATCTCTTTAAAAATTTAGTGGATGAGGTTAGAAGTCACTTTGGAATCTTCTGAGTTCAGCTGCCATGCTCGAATGGGTTGCTAAAGGATGTGTCCAGTCAGACAAGGCTGGAGCTTCCACAACTACCCTGGGCAATCTGCTCCAGTGTTTGACTACTGCTCAGGTTAAAAAGATGTTTCATATGTTTAAATGGAATTTCATGGTTTTCAGTTGGTAATCTTTGCCTCTTGTCTTGTCACTGGACATCACTGGATACCTCAGAAGAATCTGTCTCCATCTTCTTTATTTTCCCTCGTTCCCTCAGGTGAGGGGACACTGGAAATGAAATACTGGAACAGTATGCCCAGAGAAGTTGGGGATGCCCCATCATGGGAAGTTTTCAAGGTCCGGTTGGACAGGGCTTTAAGCAACTTGATCTAGTGAAAGATGTCCCTGATGTTGGCAAAGGTGTTAGATTATATAATCTTTAAGTTCTTTTCCAACCCAAACCATTCAATGACTCTATGATAGTTGTCAGAGGTGTTGGATTAGATGATCTTTAGACGTCCCTTCCAACCCATGCCATTCAATAATTCTATGATTTATAAACAGTCATTAGATTTTTTGGGTTTTAATTACAGTAACCAGATAAGATCTGTTATAAATGGAGCATCCAAACCTAAAATATTCTTTGGTAAAAGGAAAGAAAGTAGGAGAAAATGTCAACGTTTGGCTGTAGGCCTGAATTGACAGCAAGATGGCAAAAGACAGACAACTATTGAAAGAGAAGAATCTAACAGTGATCAGTATTACCAGTTAGTCTTGTTCAACTTGATAGAAGTTAAAATACGAATAACAAATGATCCCAATGAACATGCAATGAAGTTGTATTTTATGAAACCATTTCTCAGAGAAAAGATTTTTCCCAGTTAAATATTTAATGGCACTACCTGATATTTAAAATTATTTTGACCAAAAAAATTAGGAAATAAATATTTTAACATTAACTGTAGAAATCTTGAAACAGCATATAGTCCGGCCCATTGTGGAATAATGATTCAATTAGTATGAAGACCAGTCTTGAAGCAGACTTTTAGAATATCTTCCTCTTCCTCAACTATCAGTCTCATCACAGATACTAAATATTTAATATACAGATATAAAAATATGTCTGACAGCCCTTTCACTTAATATGCTTAGAAAAGCAAGCTATGGTTAACAATAATAAAAAAATAACCATAGATATAAAATATGTCTTTAGGCGATAAATATACTAGAAAGAATTATCTATCATTCTGTTGTAGTAATATAATGTTAACTTTCAGTTCTTTCTTTGCCACATGGTGTGTGATAAGGAAATTTCAAGGAGGGTCAAATGTAAGAAAGTAAGGTTTCCAACTGTTCATTCAAAATTAGGGTATAAAGTAGACTAAAACAAGGGTTCTATAAAAATCTTAAGAACTAAGCAGCCTATTGAAAATATGAAATAATCTCTAAAAATATTACTTTTTATATGAAGTTATAAGTTTTAAGATAGAATTATTTTTAAAAAGCAAGAGATATATCCTGCTGAATCTATTCTGTCTCCTGAACACCTCTGTAACCTAAACTTTTCTTTTTAAAGTTTTCTGCCAGTGAATTCAAGGAGAATGGTGTTTCAAATAAAATCAAAGAGCAGTTCCTATCAAAGTAACTAAGGTCCCATGGGCACTGCTGAGCCAGGCCCACCTGAAGGTCCATGCCATAGCTTGGTCACTACCTGCCCCTGTCCCAAGAGAGGTGCCCCATGTCCTGGGCTGGGGCTGCCCCTGTGCCCCCTGGCTGCCCAGCTCCTGGGGAGGGTGGTTGGGTGATCCCTGTCCGCCAGGCCCTGCCATGATGGATCCCATGGAGAACCCCTTTATGCTCCCAGTCTACCAGCTCACAAGGAACTTACAACCCTTGCAGAGTCCTCACACTTCTGTAAAATTCTTCAGAGAAAACCCCACTCCAGTCTAGGGCCTCAGATAGTTTTTAGTTTCACTTCACTGCCTCCCACAGACTGTTTTATGGGGAGGGCCACTGGTTTCGGAGTAGGCCTGACATTTTCCTCCTTTGTTTGAAGATTCTCAGTTCGGCTTCAACTCTTTCAAATCGCAGGTATGACCAAGACAGATCTTCTACTATGTGTAGCAAATTGATACCAAACTTAAGGCTCTGTAAAATTGTGTGCTACTTTGATTAAAACTTGAGTAGAAAAAAAACCCTTTTGTAGTTAAACCTCATAAAAAGCAATTCTAAGGAATGAAAAAGTTCAAACACAGTTTTGATGAGCCTGAGGAAGAATTACAGATGTTTTAAAATCTTCTTTTCCTCGATGAGATGAACAAAGAAACACCAAGAATTAATAATAGAACAGAACTGGAAAATTTTTCTCATGTCCGAAAAAATATTTATAGGGTTCCTGATTTCCCATCGCACAATGAAATTAAGTACCAATGTCTGAATTATATTTTGTGAGCATTTGTGAAAATAAAGTTAGGAAGAGCCCTGGAAATTTGTATAATCTTCTGATGGTTGTGATCTAAATTTTTTTCTCTCATGGAACCAGGTATTGCTTATTGTTTTTATCAAGTGATGATAAGATCCACCTTTTATGTGACAGTTAATTGGTCAGAATAGTCACTTGAATAAGAGAGACAAAAATATCATAAAAATGATAGTTACTTCTCCCTCATTCCCTCTCTTTGTCTTTCACATGAATTCTTCTTGTTGCAATTGAGATGTACATAGTCTGTGGAATTTAGCATAAAGTACTGGTTGTTTTTTCTTCATCAATGATCTTGGGTTCTTTGCTTTTTTAATACCAAACACTTGTAAGCTTGTGAACCACAGTAAACAGGAGTCAGCTTTGTGTGTGTGTAACAGTGCAGCATTTGAGGAATAGTCTGTTTGCCTTGATTCAGAGCTGGGGTGGTTTTTTTTTTTTTTTTTTGGTTGTTTTTTTGTCTGAGGCTGGAGGCAGAGTGCATATCTATTGTGCAACCTGAAAACTTCAGCTGGGTACCAGTAGGAAAGAAGCAGAATTTTGTAAGAGAACACATTCAAACAAACCTTGACAAGCCCAAGACTGATGGGAGGAAGGAAGACCACCTTGACTATCAACATCATACTCATGACAAATGGGCTGATGACTTGCTGCAACTCTGACCCTGATTCTCAAGGAAAGCTGCTGACTCCTGACAACAGAACATTGAAAGATGAGCTTAATACTAGAGAAAAATTTGTAGATATTAGAAAGTTCTCCAGTGTAACAATTTCTAAAGTATTATGCATGAGCCATTTCTGTTTGAATTTGGACAAGGAGTATGAGCTTTTACTGCAGATGGTCTGCTAATAGGAGCGGAATGTTCTGTTACAAATTGACTTTTAAAGCTTTGACTAGACTAATAATAAATTTTCGTCTTCATAAATACAGGATGTCCCTTTTTACCATAACAAGTTTTTGACTATGATACTGAATGGGTATGAAGTGTGGAGCTTAATCCTTAATCATAAACATAGAAATTTTGCCATATTTATATGACAAAGAATCACGAGGTCCATGGTCACGCTGAAATCTGAAAGTGTTGGGCCATGTGGCAACATGCCAAAACGGTAGCCTTAAGCAACAGAACCATTTTCTTTCTTCAAAATATTTCTACTCTTTCTACAACATTATATCAAAAGATAAATAGCAATTGCTCTTTCCCCTCTTATTACTGTCTGCTTAATTCATGTATTTTCACCACAGACAGTGCGTCTACCAGTTAGACTGATATTTCTTGTTGTGTGGCTTGATAGCAGTGCCAAAGAAACTTCACAAGATTTTTCCTGTGGGATGAATATTTTTTTAGGTTGGTTGGAGTACAGTGCAGGAGGAAGATAATGTGCTCCAGATCTGATGTTCATAAACTGAATGACCTGTGGTCAGGCACCAAAGGCAACTTAAGAATTTGCCAACTGAACACAAAATCTCATGCAGACATGGAGCAGTTCATGTCAAGATTCTACTTCTGATTATGTTAGGAAAATACAATACAGAAAGGTGCAAGAAATGCAGATTTTTGGAATGTTCTGGATTCTTAGCTGGTGTTGGAGAGGCTAAGGGAGGCACTCTGATGCACCTACTGCTGACAAATAACAAAAAGTGGTGGTGGATAGGAAGGCCGATAGAAGCTTTGCTATAACTGTGACATAACGGACTTTAGTGAGGGAAATGAGGAAAGCAAAAAGAAGCATAAAAATTGGTTCTAGTAAATGCAGGCTCTGGCTTGCTCAGGGAACTGCTAGGCTGGACCTTGTGGCATCTTGCCCTGCAGAGGCCCAAAAGACTTGGATGATCTTTCAGGACAACCTCATTAAAGCACTAGAGCACTCTGTCCAATATGCATAAAATTAAGCAGGCATAACAGGAAGCCACCCTGACTGAATTAAATGCCGAAAGAAAGCATATGGAAGATAAAAGTGCAGAAGAGATACCCAAGAGGAATATATAGAAAATGCCATGTAATGCATGGATGGAATTCAGAGTGACAAAGCTCAGCTGAATTTTCAAGTAGTGAGTGATGTGAAAGGTGACGAGACATGCTTCTATAAATATATAGCAGCAAAAAAGATCAGGGAATTGTCAGGCAACCAACTGATGAAGAACATGAAAATACTCACTGAGGTAATCAATGTCTTCTTTAACTAAGTATTTACTGACAAAGTCTGCCAACAGGTCTCTTAGACTTCTATGCTTGATGAGAGAATTCAGACAGAAATCCTACTAACTACAAAAAGGTTGAAGATAAGGACCATTTTGACAAACAGGATATACACAGCTCAATGGTATCAGGTGGGATACATCTGAGGGTGTTATTGCATCCAAATTTAAGAGCCAGTGTAAAGCCAACTCTGCTTCTGGTATATCATCATTCAACCCTAGCCATCAACTAAGACCCACACAGCTGCTTACTCAATCCCACCTGGTGGGATGAGGGAGAGAAATGGGAGAGCAAAAAAAAAAAGAGAAAATTTGTGAGTTGAGATAAAAACATTTTAATAAATAAAGCAAAAGCCACATGCACAAACAAAACAAAACAAGGAATTCATTCCTTGCTTCTTAGGGGCGGGCAGGAATTCATCCATCCCCAGGAAAGCAGGACTCCATCATCTGTAATGGTGGCATGGGAAGACAAAATACCATCATTCCAAATGCCCCCCCCCCACTTTCTCCTCCTTCTCCCAGCTGTATATGCAGAATATGATGCCATGCGGTATGAAATTTTGCCTGTTGGGTTCATCTGTCCCAGCTACGTTGCTTCCCAATTTCTTATGCACACTCAGTGTCCTCACTGGAGGAGTGGTGCAAGAAGCAGAAAGGCCTTGTCACTGTATAAGCACTGTTAGCAATAGCTAAAACATCCCTTTATTATCAACACTTTCCAGCACAAATTCAAAGCACAGCCCCAAAATCGCTACTGTGAAAAAAACTAACTCTTTCCTAGTTAAAACTAGCACACCATATTAGTATACAATTATATGCACAGTCTTTGCAAAGGATTTAACAGACAGTACTGTTTTTTCCTACCTTACTTCAAGAAACTTGAACAGGGGATTCCTGCTATACCTTTCTGGAAGCGTAATTTCACCTATCTGGCTAACTCATACACATTGCTTTTGTTTTGCTCTAAAACTGGTTCTCTACAGGTTGAATTCAAGCTCATCAGCAAATGGACATCACTTTTTACAGCTCAAGGGTCTCTGCCTTCTGCATATGTATTTATTTTCAGCCTCAGCTGTCATACTGTGATTGTGCATTTTACAACCTTAGAGGAGATAACCTCTCACTGAGGTTTTCAGGGATGTGGTTTTCTGACCATTTCAGGACATTCTAATTGAATCTGGCACACACTCTTTCTATGGTATTTTCAGGTTTATCAGGATTAATGGCAAATCATGTTATACATGCACTGTAATACATACCATGGTAGTGGTAAAAGAATTTACGTAAAGTATCTTTCTATCTGCTTATTGTTAACAACTTTCTAATTACTGGTGTACAATTGAATTTGATTCTTCTCATGTCTAACACTTCTGACAAAGTTGTTTGATGTTATTGCAAGCTGTTATCATAATTTAGAAAGTGGTGACGACCAGGACAACCTCTAATTTCTGCAAAAAGGCAAAAGTCATGCTGAGCATCAAAAAAGTAGAAGGAGATTCTCAGGAACTCCAGAACTGGGAGCCCTGTTCAGGTTTAAAGTGATTGGAAACAACTGGCATGGATTTACCATGGCCAAACTGTGCTTGACCAGTCTGATTTTCTTCTGTGATGAAAATTCTGGCTCTGTGGATGAGGTGAGAGCAGGGCATATAATTTTCTTTGACTTTAGCAAGGTCCTACATGGTATCTTTATAGCCAAATTTATGAAAGATGGTTTGGATAGTCAGTAGATAAGAATGAACAAAACTGGTGGGACCACCAGATTTTAAGTGTTAGCATTTTAAAATCTGTCCCTTTGTTGTATTCTTCATGAATCAGTCCTATATTAACAATCTGGGTGATGTGGCAGAACTGAGTAGTACCATGTATTGGGTCTGATTGAGATATGAGTTCATTTTTCCTTAGCAGCCCTCACAGTGCTGTGTTTTGCATTGGTAGCTGGAAGGATGTTGATACCACACCAGTGTTTTGCCTACTTCTGAGCAGCACTGTCCCTCTAAGATTCCCCCACCACCATCAAAGGGCTGAGAGTGGGCAAGATCCTGGGAGGGGAAATAACCAGGCCAGCTGACCCAAATTAACCAAAGGGATAGTCTATACCATGGGATGTAAGCTCAGATACATAAGCTAGGGGAGAGAGGAGGTGTGTGTGTGTGTGTATGCATTCATGCACATGTACTTACAGTGTTTGCCGACTTACAGTGTTTGCCTTCTAGAGCAACAGCCATGCATGCTGAAGCCCTGCTTCCTGGGAAGTGTCTGAACATTGCTCACTGAGTAGGGGAAGTGGGAAGTAGAGATTAACTTTTCACTTTGCTTATGCATGTGCAAACTTTTGCTTGTCTTTTTTTACTTTAGTAAACTGCCTTATCTTAATCTACTAGTTGTTTTCCATCTTAATCTCTCCCCCCTATCCCACTGGGAAGGAGAGTGATAGAGTGGCTTGGTGGGCACCCAGTGCCCAGCCAAGATCGACCCACTACATACCAATTCATGCACAAAAGGACTCTTTCATCCTCCTCTCAATTCTCCTCTTTTTTTCTCCTTGTTCTTGTTTTTCCCTACCTCAGTCCTTCACCTACACTCCTTAACAAGCTTTGCATAGTTTCATAATCCCCCCTCAAAATCCTTACTATTCATGTTCCTATAATACACCCCTCTAACCTGTTGCACAGCTCTGATTGGCCCCCCCTTAAAGCTGTGCCTTTTGTTTTTTAACAGTCCATCAATTAGCAGCTGGAGTGTTATGGTCTTCTTTATTTTCTTGTTTATCACTTGCTTATCAGATTTGTGTGTCTGTGTGTTTTATCTCTTTCCCTGTTACTTTACCTTACAAAGCGTCCTTGACATAATGAGCTTAATGAACCAAATACTCTGCAGTTCCACACACTAGCCACTACCCACTGGGCAACAACATTTTAGAAAAGGTCTTGTGTATGGTAGTGAACAAGAATTTGAGTATGAACCAGCAGTACAACTTTGTGACATATTAGCCAACTAAATACTGTGTTACACAAGTAAAAGTGTAGCCTGCAGGTTAAAAGTAAAGATTATTACCCTGTGTGTAGCATCTGTGTGACCCAAGTCTGTCATATTGCCTCAGGTTCCGGGCTTGCCAGTACAAGAAAGACACTGAGAGTCCAGAATACTCACAGAGAGGGTCAGGGGGCTCAGGCATACGACACACAGGAGACACTGAGAGAACTGGTGAAACTAAAGAGGGATGTCTTTCAAGACTGCTGTCTTTGAGTACTTAATGGGAGGTCACAAAGGAGACAGACCTATTGGTGTTCACAGTGAGGTCAAGGTCAGAAGTTGAAGCAAGGGAAGAATTATTACTAGGTATTAGAGCAAAATTCTCCGCAGGAAGTATTTAAGCACTGGAGCAGGTTATTCAGAGAGTCAACTGAACAAGACGCTTAACAGTGGGATCTAACTTTGAAGTTAGCCATGCTTTGCGAAGGGAAATAAAGTAGATGACCTCTAGGGGTCCTATCCAACCTAAATTATTCTATCATTCTAATTTAAAGGTCAGTATTGGCCTGGAATAAAATGTTTTAGAGAAATGAGAGGAACATTCAGCTTCATTTGTAAGATTTGAAATGTAAATTTTGAATCTGGATGAAAAATAGTATTCTGATTTAGTTTAATTTTTGCAAGAGTTCTGCAGAATTTATATTAGCCCGTTACAATATGCTTACAAGGAATGCTCTAGGGATAAGTTACACATGTTCCTTAACTTTACTTTATCTAAGTCTGATTGGAAGTGACTGGATAACAGTAAGACATTCCTCATCCAAGTATATGTGTATTTATAAACTATCCTTAGAAACTCTAAGACGTGCATAGGCTGTCTAGTGTGTCCTTTGCTGAACCCAAATTATGGAAGTATTCTTTCTGGGTTCTTGTTTCAGCTTCCTGGCCCTGAGGGAGCAGACGGCTGGCATGACCTGGCTCAAGGAGGTAGAAGCACTTTTCAAAGACTATTAATGATTTTGGAGTCCTTCTGGAATGCAGTGATGGGGTAAAAGCTTCAAACATAAGACTGAATAGTACTCACACATTTTAAAACCTGCTTTTGCAGAAATAAGAATATCAGCCATAAATCAGATTTTTAATTTATTTATGCTTCTTGAAACTTGCCCTACCAAATGCATTTTGTTTCAAAATATATTACTAAATTTTTTTTCCACCTCAACCTGCAGCAGAAATTCTCAGTCTATTCTCTTCCGCATGCAACTTGTGGTCATCTCAAATAGAGTGTCTTTAGCTGGGCTGCATCACAAGCTTTGAAGATGGGAAGCCTTGACATAGAAGTTGCTGCAGAATTTCTCTCTCTCTAGGAAGTTGTTCAGCAGATATCCGCCAGAGTGAGAACATGGCTGAAGGCTGGCCCTGGTTGGCCTTAACTATGTCCTCAGCCCTTGTCCAAAATGAAAAGAGCTTTGAGCCCTAGCAGAGTAGCTGTTTACTCCCATAGACAAAGAACTTTTAGAGCTACTCTCCTTCTTAGTTCTCTGAAGTTTATAAAATTTACCTTCCAGAGCTAAATAATTTGAAGGTTTAAAAGATGTTTCAAAAAGCCAAGAAGGTTGGACACATCAACAGGAAGTTTACGCAGGGAAGCAGTGTCACCAGAGTCCTCACAAAACCTTATTTAAAATTCTGTATGAATACACAGACTGGAAAAGTAAGTATCTCTTAATTTCCAGGTTTTGGACATTAGCACATATATGCCTTCTTCTTTCATGGTTTATTCTATCACCGAATCTCCTACCTCTGCATCAAAGAATGCGTATTTTTAAGAGTAAGGTTTGGAAATAGGTTATACAAGTAAATAGCCTATTCTGATAGGGGAAATTCCTTCCATTACTTTAGAGAGACTCTCTTTTAAAACATATGTGAATGATTTTAGTCTCAGGCTTCTACAGAATCACCCCACACAATGCTTCAATTTTCATGGTATATAGTTATAAAGCTGGAACATCTAAGAACATAGACTTTGAGAGAATGTAATAGCCAAGAAAAAGTAGGACCAAATGAGTCTCCTAGTGGGATATATATACCTGGAGGGGAAAAAAATATTATCACAAAAGCTGCAATACAATAGTTTACATATATGAAGGTGAGCATAGCAACTAGCTTAACTTGAAAATAGGTATTTTTATCAAAAAGTATCCAAATTACTCACTATTACGTTTATTTTTAAGCATCTACATAACTTACAACAGAAAGGCTAAAGAATGAATAGGAAGATGAACCAGGATTAAAGTTCAGTTTAAAGTTTCCCGATCCTTTGGACTACACTCACTGTTGCTTTTTCACGGCAGATGACTTCTAGTTCCACAAAGACTTTTACACTACGAGCTGTTAATTTCATCTGCAAAGCCAAACACATAGAACTGCTTTAACACAACTTGGATTCATTCATTCATGTCTCTCAAGTCAGTCCAATGTCCATGGATATTATTATAAAAACAGTCCACCTACATGCAGCAATCTGCATACACATAAATAAAAGAACAGTTTATACAGTGAACTAAAGCACAGTTTCCCAGTAAATAAATCATATGCTGTCCTTTAACCCCCGATGGGTAGTATAAAAAAGTATAAATTTTTATTTATATAATCAATATAATTATTATGCATTTCCAAACCAGTATATTAAGAATATATGCTTCAGAAACTTGAAACATATATGCTAGTTGTGGAGTCAGCTATACTCTTTACTCCATAGGGTAATTTATTACCTTTTCCATAGTTCTCAGCTAAATGCTAAAACTAATGTTGTAAATTCAAAATCTGACACATTACTTTCTGAGAAAAAAATTGCAACATAACTGCTTTTAATAGAATAAAATTATCTTTGAATTAATAGAGAGGAAAAAAATCAACCAAAACAAAACAAAAAAGTATTTAGGAGATAGGATTTAAGAAGATGTATTGATAATATATATATGCTAGTACACAAAAAAAGAAAATATTTTTGAATCATACTGCTCTAGCCACAGCAGTGTGGTGGTTATTTTTTTCATAAGCAACAAAATAGAGGCCTATTTCCACTCTTACATTTATTTTTCTGCAGTATAACATATCTCATACATTAGAGATAATTTCCTTCCTAAGCAGGGAGTGATAGTCTTGGTGATACTATGTCTTCAACTATATGTTATGTTATGGTATGTAATATTCCTTTTGCGTTAAAAGCAATCACATGGAATTCTAGGCTAGAGTTGAGGGCAGTGTTTCAGATTTTCCCAATGCATGTATCCCATACCCAAAGAATATCTGTGTATAGTTTACTTTTCTTATGGGAATGGTTAATTAGAATAGGCACTTGTAGGAGCTAAAAATGTTCATATTTTTTTTTCTTCTGCTGCAGAGATAAATGCAAAGTACAAATCTATAATCTCACTTTGGGCAATATAAGCCTGTAGAAGGACAGTTAAATTTATGAACCAAGACATACTCCCTGTATAGTCTTCCAGGACAGAAGTTATGACAATTGGAACTAGAGATAGCATTCTGGAACTCTGCAATTCTTTTGAAAAGCGAACAGAAACAATGATGATGAAGTGACAGAAAAACTTACATAGCATAAATTTGTTTAAACCATTATGAGGTTTAGAATCCCCTTAGGCTATTCATTAATAGAAAACTACCCAGAATGACACTGTATGTCAATTAAATTTATAGGCCATTAATAGAAAATCAATCTTTATGGTTTTAATCAAAACAGAGAGAAGAGACTACCCAAATCTTCTGTGGCAGGTGGTAAATGATCACTGCATTATGAGAAACAATTCTCAGCCATGTCATTGCAGTCCTCCCAAGGTAAGTGTCACAATAAGTAAGCTTCATTTTTTCCTATATTTTCAGGTATTGGTTTAATCCTGAAAATCTGATGTATCAGTGGTCTGATCTAGCCTAAAAAATCCTATGTACATTTTTTTAGTGAATCAGAATATGTTCCCCTAAATAAATGGTTCATATACATTTAAAAAAACATTATTATATTACTTTTGGGAGTGCCATATATGACTTTCACTTCCTGAACATCTGGCCAAATTCTTATATATACTGTATTGAAATTAGATTAGTTTTCTTCACCTCTTACTCTTTCTTTTAACATAGCTGTGTTGTAAACTTCTAACAAATCAAGTACACTGGTTTAAGAATTATTTTAATGAATACTGGCAATATCTGAAAAACTGTATTATTTTATCATATTTGAACTTTTTAGAGCAAAGAGAAATACTGCAACTGTACTATGTAAATTCTTTAGTTACTCTGAATGGAAAAAAGGTTATGTAGCTTTTTCTATCACCATAAATATCTTTCACCTCAGTGTCCCTTTGTGAAAAAACTCAATAAGTAAAAATGCATTGAAGGCAGGTTTCCTAATCAGATTTTTATAAAGAGATATCATTCATTGCTCAGCTTAACAGGGCAGTTGAATGCCAACTGGTAATTGAAGTCCGTCTGAAGAAAATATCAATCACACTTGCCATTAAAAGAGAAGTAAAAAGGTATACAAATGAATATGGTTTTCTTTAGACCCAAGGATTTTATTTTTTTTAACAGAAATACTGATTTATGCAACCATCAGGTTTGAATGCATGCAACATAACTTTCTCAGATTGAATTCCATTGATTTTCTATAACAATGTCAAGCATTCAATGCATCACAGAAGCTATGAGACTGAAATAAATAATCCCTTCTGAAAGAAAGTGATTCTTCCCTTCTTAAACCCATAGGTGAACATCTTGTTCTCCTTCTGCCTTGCTCTGTTGTAGCTTAAGCTGTAAATGTTAGATTTTCCTAATTCCCTGTCTTCATTTTCATTTAGGATAACATGCTGATAACATGCTTTGTTTTTCTTATGACCTTCGTTATGCTCTTGCCTCTGGGACAAGTTGTTAAAATTGTATGCCTTTCTGTTTATGAAATGTGAATAGATATAAAGAGCAAAATAAATGCCAGCAAATTCAACTTTGAATATAGTTATATGTGATATTGACAGAATCTGAGTAGCACAAAAATAGCCTTGAAAGATGATGTTTCACGTGGAAGATTCATATTTGAAAGGTGCAACAGACTTGTAACACATACTGCACATGCAAATTATTATTTCTAATGAGATCTGCAGCATTTCTGATCACACTGTCAGTCATAATCACTTTTCTGATATTGTTAGTTCTGGTTATTTGAGTTTAATATTTATAGCTCAAGATACTCATTTACAAATTTGAGTTTGATGGGTTTTGTAATCCACACCAAATTTATCACTTGCTTTGTTATTGATTTGTTAGTTATTTACTCTTCTTTTTTCATACATATGATTTGAAGTTGGTAAATAATTTAAATTCCACTATGACATTCATTTCAGGCACCTTCAGATGTTATTTTGAAATTCCTACCTTGAACATAAAACCACAGTACCGCTTATGAGGAATGACATACAATTTTCAGCCGAGTGTTTCCATACAAAAAACTACTACAATCCCCAAAGTATTTCACTGATGTACAACTTGGTTTATCACAAATATATAATGTATGATATTCAGGCTACAGTAAATGAAATTAAAAACTCAACTGTTTTGCAAGTGAGAAATATAAAGTAGAACATTGGATTATCTTCTCACCCTTATCCAATAACAGTTTCCTCAAATGCAAGTAGGCCTTTTACTTTAATTGGCAATAGCAGGTCAATGCTGGTACTCATTTGTAACTATAATAGGTCTATATTTGTACCTAATATTGGTAACATAAATAAATATAAATAGAAAGTCCTATTTGAAAGGTATGACCAGTGAAAATGTAATGTAAAAGCAACTGTTAACTTCCTAACAATATCTACTTTAGGCATCTTGTTTCTGATATTTTAATTTCCTCAATTTCTCTATTTTTCTTACACACAGGAAAGAATGACTGACATCTTCAGTGGGATATTTGAGCAGAGACACAGTTTTGATTCATCTCCTAAAACACTTGTTTCTATTTTTTATAAAGGAGGTCAGTGGCAACTATGGTCCTTGATAATAACAATTTGTTTGACAATTTGAACCCTGTCATTTTAACATCTTCCTTTGACTTTTAGGGTGGTTTAGAGCAGTAAAGGAAGATGTTTACTAGACTGCAATATCTAATACAATTTAAATCAGCATGTCAACAACCATAAGTTTCACTGAATATGGAAATTAGCTTTTCAGAAATCAGTTCTTCTCTCTCAGATCCTCATAGTCAAACTTGAGAAGTGTGGGTTAGATGAGTAGACAGTGAGGTGGATTGAGAACTGGCTGAAGAGCAGATCCCAGAAGGTTGTAATCAGTGGCGCAGGGTCCAGCTGGAGGCCTGTCACCAGTGGTGTTTCCCGAGGATTAATACTGAGCCCAGTATTGTTTAAATTATCCATCAATGACTTGGATGAAGAGGTAGAGCGTGTCAGCAAGTTCACTGATGACACAAAGCTGGGAAGAGCAGCTGATACCCCAGAGGGCTGTGCAGCCCTTCAGAAGGACCTCAACAGGTTGGAGAGATGGGCAGAGAAGAACTGTCTGAAACTCAACAAAAGCAAATGCAGCATCCAATATCTGGAGAAGAAAAACTCACCAGTACAGGCTGACCTGCTGGAAAGTAGCTCTGCAAAGAAGGACGTGGGGAGGCTGGTGGACAACAAGCTGTCCATGAGCCAGCAATGTGTCCTTGTAGCCAAGAAGACCAACAGAATCCTGGAATGCATTAGGAAAAGCATTTCCAGCAGGTCAAGGGAGGTGATTCCACCCCTCTATTCAGCCCTGGTGAGGCTACATCTGGAGTGCTGTGTCCAGTTCTGTGCTCCTCAGTACAGGACAGACATGGAGATCCTGGTCCAGTGGAGGGCAACAAGGATAATTAGGGGACAGGAGCACCTTTCTTAAAGGCTGAAGAAACTGGGCCTGTTCAGCCTTCAGGAGAGATGACCGAGAGGGAACATCATCAGTGTCTGTAAGTGTCTGAAGGGAGGGTGTCCAGAGGATGGAGCCAGGCTCTTCTCAGTGGTGCCAAGCAATAGGACAAGAGGAAATGGGCAAAAACTGATGCCCAGGAAGTTCCACCTGAACATGAGGAAGAACTTCTTTACTGTGCAGGTGACAGAGCATTGGAACAGACTGTTCAGAGAGGTTGAGGAGTCTCTGATTGTTGGACAAGATGATCCACTGTGGTCTCTTTCAAAATGGCCCCATTCTCTGATTCAGTGAGAAAAAACAGGAATGCAATACAGCAGTAGGTATGATCAACAGAAATTCGTAGATCTTTAGATGTAGTGATTCTTTCCAAGACACTATTCTTTCTTTCAGGAATTTTATGAGATCTCACTTTCATAATTATATAATACCTAACTGGGCAATGAATTACCAAGTGTTATGTAGATTGTCATCTGGAATTGTATACTGCCTTAGGACAGAAAAAGGCATGGAATATATCTCATTTGTATGTATATTTTACTTCTGTGTGTCTTTTCTCAGGTGCTATAGCTAAGGAAAAATTGGTTGGCTCTGCAATCTTTTACTTGTGTATTATGTGTATTATGTTTCCTTGTCCTTGATGGGAAAAAAGATGGCTTTTCTCAGGACAACAGCTTCTGTTGATACAAACAGAGCACTTTGGGGATAATTTAACAGATGTTAGTTGAAAATGACTAAGAGTATTCAGTAGGGGAATAAGGTGGTGAAAATTTATATTTAGTACTTCATTATTAAAATGGAATGTACTTCATCAAATACATGAAAGAGATCTGGATATCTTTATAACCTCACTGCAATCTCCTTTCAGGTAGTTGTAGAGAGTGATAAGGTCCCCCCTGAGCCTCCTTTTCTCCAGATTAAACAGCCCCAGTTCCCTTAGCTGCTTCGCATAAAAACCTGTGTTCCTGACCCTTCAGCAGTTTTGTCTCCCTTCTCTGGACAAGTTCCGGCACCACAATGTCTTTTTGTAGTGAAGGGCTCAAAATTGAGCACAGGACTTGAGGTGCAGCCTCACCATTGCTGAATACAGAGGGATGATCACTGCCCTGGTCCTGCTGGCCACACTATTGCTCATACAGGCCAGGATGCCATTGGCCTCCTTGGCCACCTGGGCAAACACTGGCTCATGTTCAGCTGATGGTCAACTGACACCCACAAGTCCTTTTCTGCCAGGCAGCTTTCCAGCTGCTCTTCCTCAAGTCTGTAGCCTTGCATGGGATTGCTGTGACTCAAGGGCAGAATTCAGCCCTTGGCCTTGTTGAACATCATACAATTGGCCTCAGCCCGTTGATCCAACCTGTCCAGATCCATCCCTTCAGAGCCTTCCTACCCTCCAGCAGATCAACACCCCCACACAACTTGGTCTGAACTGACTGATGGTGTATTTCATCCCCTTGTCCAGATCATTGATAAAGATATTAAAGAGAACTGGCCCCAACATTTAGTCCAAGGGAACCCCAGTAATGACTGACCCCCATCTGGGTGTAGCACCTTTCATCACTCCACATTATGGGCCCAGCCATCCAGACAGTTTGTTACCTGGCAAAGAGTGCACCTGCCCAAGCTGTGAGCAGCCATGTACAGCCTTGTACGGCTGCCATCTGACTGTTGGCTGAACCTGGCTTGCAGCACTAGACCTGCTCTTATTACTCAGTGGCTGGTTTTGTCAGTGCTCAGCCTCTTTTGCTGTCACCCTCAGCTTCTGACTTGCATTACTTGTGGAGTAACTCACTTCTGCTGCTCCCTGGCACATATAACATCACCTCTTTCACTTTCAGATGTCCTCTTGCTCCTGCCAGATGGATAGGAGGTTGCTTTGGCTTCATGTCCCCAGTTTCAGCCAGTAAAGAGTCTGAGCACATATTTCTGATTCAAAAGCAAATACAGCTGGACACACAGATAGAAACAGTGGTCGCATAAACATGAACAGCACACCCACTTCTGTTCCACCTTTCCAGCTAATTGGGTTTAAATCTACTTGTAGAATATACACAAGCACAATGTGTTTCTTTTCAGTAGCTTGGCCCAGAGCCTGGTCTCCTCCACTTCCTTGAATCTGAACCCATGGGTATCAGACCCATGGCCTGCCTCTCCGGACAAGGTCACTTATGCCCCTTACTCTACTCATTGGCTGGTCCAGCTTGAACTTCTCTAGTGGCTTGTGTACATATGAACATAGAGGACAGAGAGACACACTCGGAAAAAAGGAACAGTGTCATAAGAAGAAAGGACAGATTTCAGTTTTCAAGCAGAGAATTTCATACAAGTGCAGTGACCAACGGGTTGCTTACACACAATCAGTGACTTTGGGCCCCTTTTCCCTCTGCCCCTGCCCCACTTGTTCCTTCCAAGATGCCTTCCTCCCTGCCTTTGATCCTTTCCCTAAGCATCCCATAATAAATTTCACACATTTTCACAATTTTCTTAGAACACCTCATATTAAGTTCTATATAAATGCCATGTCTTTTTTTTTTATTGTTCCAAAATTCCCTTCTAACTGCATCCTTTAGGAAGTCCTTTGTCCTTTAGACAATAAACCCATTTAGTGTGCATGGTTTTCTAGGGAATTTATTTTGCTGACTCATTTTGGTGAGCTTCCCACCAGAGAAGATGAGCTAATAATTGCCATTTAATAGTCGAAGAAGTAGCTGAGCCAGTATACTCTTTCACGGACTATGTTGTCAAGGTTCCTTCACCTATCACTGCTTCTCTGATCCTTTCCATGGTTTTGTTCAATGTGATTAACCTTTAGTGAGATAACTTAACTTAGGTAATGAAAGACATGAAATACAGGTATTTATAAAACATCCTATCTGGTAAATGTCATATAAACTTTTTTGTGCCCTCCTTACTATAAAATAGGCAAATATTTCCATTGTATTTCTATATTTAGATAAATACGTAAGACTGCAGTTTTCAGGTTCCAGAGCTGCTTTTGCTCCATACTAACCCCATGTCAGAGCAAGGTAACTCTAAATGAAGCACAGGCGAGCTCTTTTTTCCCTTGTTTCCATGCAAAGAAAACTCACCCGCATGTTCGAATAGCAGGTGCCCTAATATATACTAGATGCCAATCTGCAAAGCAGGACACTGTAATAGATTATACAGGCATGAAAAAGGATGTCTAGACAGAGCCTGAAGACCTTCTGCCTTTGGCACAAATCACAGTCATTCTTTTTCAGTTTACATTCAGAGTCTGGGAAGTATGGGAACAGAAGCCATAAAAAGCTTCCTCATTTTCTCTGGTTTAAGCAAGAAATCAAGTAAAAGTTAGAGAAAGAACCTAAATAAGCATTTAAATAAAACAGACATTTCCTACGAGTGGCAGAATTAGCGAAATCTCTTCAAAAGATCTGTGTCGTTTTTTTCCCAATTAATTTTCTTTCATGATATCACCTACCTAATTTGTGGGTTTATCCATGTGCCCAACCTGAGTTCTGGACTGTCTGTATGCATGCTGGTGTTGTTTCAGTACTTGCATGCTGGTTGTCCAGTTCTGCCAGCTGTTCAAAGGAGACACTAAAATTTGGATTTTTCTTATGACCACTGATTTTTATGAAACTTGTTTTTGATACCCTAACATTTCTCTCATGTTTAGCAGAACTCAGGTGAAAAGTTATAGGGGTAGGTGGATTTAGACAGACAAAAAAAAATGTAATTCATAAATCTTCTTTCTTCAGAAGACCAGGCTGAAAACAGAAAACTTGAGAAAGAGAACTAATTATTTTTTTTCCGCCTATTTACAAACGTCAAAAATTGTATATGTGAAAGATCTTAGAGAGCTAATTTGTTTATTTACTTCCCCTGAACACTTTGTATGTCAAATGCAATTGCTTAGGAAGATGGAGATCATAGGAAATCTTACAGACCTTAGACAGAGTGCTGGGTTTGGCTGTCTGGCTTCTTAGATAAGTGGGTATTAGACAGATTTTGTCCTGGAAACTTGTTTCTAAGTTTTTTTCAGTAAAAGGAAGAAAAAAAACCCCAACCAAACCCAGTGTGTATTATTTGATGAGAATTATATTTTATTTCTGATGGCAGAAAAGCCATTGTTTTCTCAGTCTTCTCTGTGCAGTGACACAACCATGTACAGCCTCCTTTCCCTCCTTCTATACTTCTCTTTGTGAGAATAGTCTTTAGGATCACTCTCAGCCTCTGGGCAAATGATCGGTAGCTGATGCAAGAAGCAAAGAAGACATCAAAAAGCCTTAGCATCTGGGGTGGGTGGAGTTTATAGAAAGGGAATTAGACTGAAAACTGAAGCAATGCAAGTAGATGAGATTTAATACAAAGACATACATAAATCCTGAGAGCCACAGGAAGAAGCTATTTTTGTCTGACTTCTTTGTACACAGATCCCTTTTAACACAAGGAGATGGCTAATGGCATAAGCCAAGCAGGTTCCCATTATATAAGTAAGAGTGACAAATTATGAAGTTTGCATGGTTCATATGGGGTCAGGATGAATGCTAGAAGTTCCAAATGCGTATGTAGGACTGGAACTCTGCCCAAGATACCCGGTGCAATTTATAGTGCAATATGGAGACGTTGAAGGTTATCAGGAAATGCCATATATGTGCAGACCATGACTAGACACAAAAAACTTCCAGCTAGGGCATCCTCATTGGAATGACCCTCAGTAGCATGTGACCATTCAGTTCAGCTACAAACTGAGGAGTCCCTTGAAAAATGTAATAAAAGAATAAACCTTTTACCTCTATTATTTTTAACTCACATCCAAAGGTTCTCCAAATATACTGAAGCAAAACATAAATCAGCCAGTATCTTGAGCAAGTCAGGATTTTCATTTTTTCTCTATTTTGTCAAAATGACTACGATCACTGGTACTTAGGACTCCTTTTTCAGCTTCTAATTAATCAGATATAGTCCAAAAGAGTAATAGAGAGAACAAAAATAACACAAAAAACACCATCCAATTTTTGGCTTGTCTAGTTACCTTTGCCAATATTGTATTAAAAATCACTACTTTTTTATTGTTATATAAGGAAATAATTATGACAGTAAAAAAACCCTAAACCATTAAAGCACAGCACTGTAGAAGGAAAAAAGAGCTAATTCAGCTTCTTCACGCTTATATGCACTCTTTACTCAAAAGCACCTGGTTGTTCATAACCTCCAATTAGTCATGAAACGATCCGTCAAAAAAAGCTATCATGACCAAATGTGAATTTTGATGTTTTTCTGCATTTGTATCTTTAATACATTTTTCATCTATAATAGCAAAGAAATCAATTGTAGTATCATGAAAATTGGAAGGGGTTTGTGTAAAACTGCATAAAAAATAAAATTCTATATATTTAATCAATTAATTTCTTTACTAGAAGAAACAGTTTTAGCAATCAGTTAGGGCACTTATTTTTAATAGCTGAAGAACAGGTTTCAGAAAAATTTAGGAACTGCTGAAGTATTTCAGGAGAATGTAGATGATTTATCCTTTACTTAGGCACTAAAGAAATAACTTTTAAAAATAGATCCTTATTTATACAATGATGGTCAGCTATAGACTTTTATGGACGAGTACAAACACTTTCAAAATCTGAGACTGTCTCATAATAAAGATACAGAAATGACACCTTAAAATGCTTAGTGTCTCTAATACAATATAGCCAAGAGAAAGAGTGACATGCCTTCAGGTCCTTCCTTCAAGGGTTATTTTTATCTTAATCACTGAAAGAAAAGAAAAATAAATCAAACAGGACTCTCAACTCCCAGATTGATGTCATCACTGGGCTACATAGTCAGAGTTCACTTTTCTTCCCTTGTCTGTGAGTCCAGTGCTCCAGCACAAGAAGATGAAGCATTTTTAAATTCCTGAATTCCCATACTCAAACAATTAGAACACACACCACTATCATCACTAAAACTTCTTCTCTGGACTTTTTGCAAGGAAGTAAAAAATAGACATTTACAGAGCAAAATTTTTGACATTTATCTTACGATGAGATGAATAGCACACAAAAGTAAACATAACGTTTCACTAACTATAAATATTTTAGAGTAGTGGAGATGAATTTCATTACTTTAAGTTCCCATGATAACATGGAATGCAAAACGCTAAAATACTCTATTTTGTTCAAGCAGAAAGTAGACTTTAATATGGTTCCTGCAGTCACCTCAGTGGAAAATACTGACCATAATCTACAACCAGTATGTTCTAAGAATGATTGGTGGATCCACCGAAAAGAAGAAATTTGTAGGAATACCTGATTCATTGTTCTCAACAGGACTTAATGATGAGGTAGGGGCCCCCTTGTTCAGCCATGTCCAAGACTTGTATGACTCTCAGTATGCCTAGAAGGGCATCTCTAGGTATTGATGGAATACTGGGCTAACTACAATTAAATACGTAATATACTTTTAATTATGCAGATAGATGACCAGAGATCTTTGCCAGTACAGCCTTTCATTGACTATCCTACTCTTCTTCATTCTACTGAGTTCATCTACTTCATCTCACAGCTTTATGTTTCCTTATTCATAAAAACAATTAACACCAGCTAGGAGCATCACAAATCCATTGCCATCAGGCAAAGACACTCCTGTAACATTTTATTTCCAGAGTAGAGTTATGAGGACTGATACCTAACAAAAAGACAAGGAAGGGATAAGATGAAATTAGAAAATACCTCTTTACATTTGTGAAAGTGCATACGTATAAAACACATATGCAACTGAGACATCATTCTGGTTTCAAGTATTTATTGCTTGACAAGTGGACATATGTGCCTTGGCTTCCTTTCACTCTCTACTCTTCTGATAATACAGAGCAGCTGTGACCCTAAATTTAAGCTAGGATTATGACTGTTATCTCTTGACAAATTTGTTCACAATTCTTCAGACATTTTTGCTGATTCAATACCACTTAACACTGGCATATATCCAGATTTCTGCAGAAACTGCAGTTATGCTGAGCTTGTGAAATATCTTTATTTGGTGCAAAGACAGAGATCTGAGTATTAGAGCAAACCTCCGTTTCATATAAAATGAAGTCAGGATTTGAACAAAAAAGGTGAGGTCTGATCCTTCACTACCATACATCTAGAGTGATTATATAGATTTGATGGCAATTTAAGCTAGAAATACACCAGGGCAAAACCATTGACTTAAATACAGTAGAAGGGCCTGATTCTGCTTATTTTTTTTCTATAAATATGTCTCTGTGAGCATGTGTGTGTTGAGGGCAGGGATTGCCCCACTTTGCTCTGCACTGGTGTGGCCACACCTCAAATACTGTGTGCAGTTTTGGGCATCACAATATAAAAAAGACAGTGAGCTGCAAGTGAGTGTCCAAAGTAGGGTAAAAAAGATGGCGAAGTTCCTTGAGGGGAAGCTGTATGAGGAGCAGCTGAAGTCACTTGGTCTGTTCAGCCTGGAGAAGAGACTGAGGGGAGACCTTGTCAGCGATTATGCAAACAGGACGGGGACCTGGGACTGACACTCCATGAGCTCTTTTTATTTTATCAATCTCACGTACAGGAGACGATAACCCGCTTTTAATTCTCAGGCCCTAAAATACTTTTACCTTTTCCTATGTTTCCCACAAGACCTCATTGCAGTCTGCAACTTCTTTGTGAGAAGAAGAGGAGGGGCAGACACTGATCTCTTCTGTGTGGTGACAGTGACAGGACCTGAGGGAAGGGCATGAAGTTGTGTCAGGGGAGGTTTAGGTAAGAGATTAGGAAAAAGTTCTTCACTCAGAGGATGGCTGGTTATTAGAACAGGCTCCCCAGGGCAGTGGTCACGGCACCAAGCCTGACAGAGTTCAAGAAGCAGTTAGACAATACTCTCAGGCACAAAGTGTGATTCCTGGGGCTGTCCTGTGTAGGGCCAGGAGTCGGACTCAATGATCCTTATGGGTTCCTTCCAACTCAAAATATTCTGTGATATATGTATATGCACAATTATTACAGTATGGATTCTGGAAGCTTGAACTTGTTTTAAAGTGTTAGAGAACTGGAATGAAACATTTCTTTACTCTCACTTGCATTACCTATAATTCCATATTTGCAAAAACATTTTCATGTCAAAAAAGAAGGAAAAGAAGTCAAGATTTTAGATTTCCATATGGCTTTAGCAAACATTGACTAAAATATCTCATGTAGTATATGATGTAGTTTTGATATTTTTTACCTTTAGAAGCAGAAAAAAATTCAGTATGCAGAACACAAATTAAAAATGAAATAACATAATTTTAGTTTAATTTTTCCACTAGCACCTCATGAGTTGTTAATGAAGCTGAAGTAATTTTAACAACAAAAATAATATCTGTCCTTGCTTGTATCTGTACAAGTTAGATTTAATTCTTCAGAAATATTCCTTGACAGTGTCTGCATACATACACAGGATCAAACACAATTATGTCTTTCAGTTGTACTTCTAGTAATTTTAAAGTTTGTGTCTTTTTAAATCACCGGCTGTTGGAACAAAAAAATGAGATTCAATGGCAACTTAGCAGCTCAGCAAGTGCAGTATGATATTTTCCTTGGTGCCGCAGGATACCTATGAACATTTGAAAATGTGTTTTGAAATGTGCCAAATAGTTTTATTTAATATGGACACTTCAGAAAAAGAAGAACTGATCAGCATGTGGGCATTATGGGCATTGCATTGCTCTGACACATTCTAGCAGCATGAGACTTGAAAGTGTTCTTTTATTAAATTTCTGATTAAATGTCTGAATGCTTGTGGAGAATGAAAAGTAGGATTGCCATAAATAATAGTGGAGCTAACTGAATATATTTAATTCACAAAAATATTTATATATCTCTTCCTATCCCATACTACTCATAGGCATTTTTGTTAAAGATCCCAAGTGCATTTGCTTGAGAAAAACATTTACAGAAATTATGAGCAATGCACATCTTGTTTATAGTGTTCTGTGTCAAGATTATACTCTGAGCAGAAAAAGGGGCTAATTCGAACATTTTAAAGAAATACAATGTCCCCAGTATTCATTTTGTACTGTAAAATGTGGAATGCACCATGTTATAAACACTGCGTTACAGCTTGCTTTTGGGGCTGATAGTAGGTACTCATAGTCATATAACTATACCTGTTAATCCACTTTAATTTCCTGGAAGATGAACTTTAATGAAAGAAGAGAGAGAAAGATTGCTGGCCAGCCAGTCTTACCAGGTAAGACTTGAAAAAGGACAGTTTTGTGGTTTAACCCCAGGAAGCAGCACAGTCCCACAGAGGCCCTTGCTCACTCTTCCACAGTGTGATGGAGAGAAAATCAGTAATGTAAAAGTGAGAAAACTCATGGGTCAAGTTAAAGACAGTTTAAAAGCTAAAGTAAAAGTCCTTCACACAAGCAAAACGAAACAAGAAATTCATTCACTGCATCCCATTGGCAGGCAGGTGTTCAGCCATCCCCAGGCAAGCAGGGCTCCATCAGGCATTATGGTGACTTGGGAAGACAAACATCATCCCTCCTCTTCCTTCTTCTTCTCCCAGCTTTATATGCTGAGCACAATGCCATATGGTATGGAATATCCTGTTGATCAGTTGGGGTCAGCTGTCCTGGCCTTGATGCTATGTAAGCACTGCTCAGCAAAAGCTAAAATATTGGTATGCTATCAACACCATGCTCATTACAAATACAAAATACAGCATCACAGGGGCTTCTGTGATGAAAATTAAATGTATTCCAGCCAGAAACAGCACAAAGAGTGACAGAATTCCTGAATCTGAGTGGTTTGACTCAAAGGACAAATGTCTTTGATCACTGAGAGAAACAAGCAAAGCTAGTCGCATTTAACAAGCACTCATCCTCAGAGGGAACGATGACCAGACAAGTACAAAATTCTGATAAAGAAACTGATGAGAGATCTTAACATTTTGAAATTTCTAATCTTGCCTTGTGTGATAATAGACCAGCAGGTAAAAACTATCTTGTTTTCATTGGTTTGAAATGTTTTTTCACTTTCACCTTTATGTCTACATCAACAACAGGATTGAAGAATTTTGCGAGTAATTTCAGGTGGGACTTAGAAGATTTGAAATCTAAACTTTAGATCCTAAAAATAGCTGCTTATTTGTAACTAATTTTGTAGAATCTGAATGATGCAGACACCTTTTTTTTTAAATTAAAATTCCACTATATCCTAGTTTTCCACTTCTGTGACTGTCTACAGCGTGACTTTTTGTTTAGAATGCGTGCCGTGTTCTCTAAGATTGCCTTAACTTGACCAATTTGCTGCTTTACACTGCATCTAGTATCTGCATTGAGAATAAACACATTATATGTGGACCAAGTTACTTGCAAAATGTAATGCTACTAATCATTTTACATGCAAAGCAAACCAGTAAAAAAAAAAAAAAAAAAATTAATTCAGAGTTAAATCACTATCCTGCAATGCAGGAGAAAAGTGAGGTATCCAGATGGTAATTTTCTGCCCTTTAGTTAAATTTAAGCTGGCATATTCTCCTTGTAATGGCCTTCAAAGGACTTTGTTTCCTTCTTGAGCATAAATACTTACATTATGCAGATAGTCATTTTACTAAGGCTGATTTTATCAATCTCACTTAATTTTGGTATACTGGGTCTTATCCCAAATCTCGTATTTCAAAGGGCAATTCTTAAGACTAAGAGTAAAATTTATTCTGAAGTCACGGTGTGTCAGCCCCTCTTGCTGAAGTAGCCACCCTTATTATGACATCATTAAAAAGGTTATTTAGGCCAAAGAGTGAGAGAGACAGACTCACACTGAAAATGTTTCTCTAGCTTAGCATGTTAAGGACTTTCAGCTGTGAAGGAAAAGCAACAGCTTTTATTCTACTCAAAAAATGCTTGATGCATATAATATTATATTGTCATAGATTTAAGCTTATAAAAGATATTTGGAAAAAAGGCCAGAAACTCTCCTTTTTAATGACCTTCCTTATCTATGCCAAGACAAAGTTGCATTTAACAGGATACATGGCCCAGCCCAGTCTCTGGGAGAGCTGGGCTGGGCTGGGCAGGGCAGGTCTGGGCCAGCCCTCCTGGCTTTATTTGCATTTTTATTTTTATTTTTATTTCCATTTGCCATTGCATCGCATTCACATGTAGGTACATTTTGCAGCCTCAGCGGTCAAGCCTGAGGAGAAGTTTGGAAAGGGAGACCACTGTGGGGCAAAAAAAAAAGGAGGCTTAGTAAAAGAAGAACAAAGACTGCTTGGTTAAATAAAAGAATCTTATTCTCCTGAGCCAGGGAGAAGATGTAACAAAGTTTCTAAATGTAACAGATAGAACCACGGTAGTTTGCAATAAGCTATGACAAAATGCTTGGTCTGAAAGAAATAGTCTAATGCTCGAATCATTTATTCTGTTGGCTGTCTAGAGGTGTGTTATTTTAATCTCATGGTAAAAATATTGTAAAAACTGTATGCATTTCTAATAAATGTTTCTGGCCTTATCACTGTCTGAGGACTGTGCTTTGTGCCCCGATACGCCGCAGACCACTTTGAACCTTGTCACTCTGCAGGAGGGTCTCCCTTAATCCTTTGAATACTGACCCTTTCCTATCCTTGCCCTTCCCCTTTCCCCCAGTCTCTGCATAGATAATTTTTGGGTGGAGTTCTGTTTTGTACTGACTGATGTCAGATTTTCATTTCCTTTTTCTCCACATGCTTTTACCATCTAGGCACTAGTAATGTGAACCTTGCCAATTAGCTTTGTCGTGCTTTCACTTTTATATTAACCCTACTTTTGCTGATACCTTTTCTGGTGATTCCTTACACAACCTAAACCACTCTTTTGCAACACACAGTTGTCAACATGATGCATGTCACCAGCTGTTTTATATTCCCATATTGTGTGTCTCTGGCTTTGTTTCGCTCAGTGGAGTAAAAGAGGCTCCTCTTAACCCAATGTTTCTGTGCTTCTGTGAAGCCCTGACTAAAGCATTAAATCGGCTGCTTACTCAAACACTTTCTGGCACTGTTCCCAGCAGGGTAGAGCAGCAGAGAGCACAGGTGACTCTCATAGAGTCCCAGAAGAGTTAGGGTTGGAAGGGACTTCTGGAGATCCTCCAGTCCAACCCTCTTGCCAAGACAGGGTACCTAGAGCAGATGACACTGGAATGTGTCTGGATGTGTTTTAAATGCCTCTGGAGAGGGACACCCCACAAGCTCCCTGGGCAGCCTGTTCCAGCATTGTGCCACCCTCACACACCATCACACCCTCGGCATGTTATGGAGTTGCCCCCATGGCAATGCCTGGCCACCTCTCTGCGGAGGCCCCTGTGACTGGCTGTTTGTTGTAGCTCCTCCATGCAAGGGATTCCTGGCCCACGGTCTGGCAGCTGAGGAGAACTGGCTGGTTCTCAGTAGAGGAGCACCCATGTCCATGTGGGGCACTGCATCTCACCACACCATAAGCACCTGCCACTCCAAGTTTTAAAGGCTTATCACCCTTACCGAACTTCTTCTTCAGCCAGCAATAGGTTACATTCAACACGAAAAAATTTCCTGGGATTCTTCACTGTCAGCTGCCTCCTGCCTTGGATTTTTACACTGAGTTGGAGGACATGTTTCATACCTGCCATGTGAGGTGAACTCTGGCTTTGTGAAAACCCATGCTTCTCTATCTTGAAGTCTTCTTCAGCTGTCAGAAGGATTTTGGAATCCAGTAATCTCAGTCTATTACTGAAACTCGGATTGAATCAGGTCAGTGGAAGTTGATGGATTTTCTTCAGGTTTTCCTATAATTAGTTCTGTAAGAAAATTATTCATCCTTACAGGTAAAGTGCATGAAATACCTGATATGTTTCTTTCTCCAATTCTTTCTACTGTGAATATTATGGAAAGAAAAAACCATCTAATTAGATACAGATGACCCACGTATTTTCTTCCTTCTTTTCACTTCAGGAATGTATCTGTGAATATATTACTGAGAGGTCTTTGACTATTCACTGTTTCTAAGGATTTCACTGCCTAACACTTGTAGATTCAGAAGACTTAAGGTTATCTATTTGAAATTTTTATAGTTATTAATAATAGGTGTTGCAGGAATACCTGAAAGTCTTAATAATCAGACAAGATAATAACACTTTGGCTGCATTTCCCTCAGCTTTAGATACTGAAATCAGTAGCCAAACTAGTGAATTTAGGCTCCTCTTACTGCCAATGGAGACTAATAGGCTTCTTCAGGATGTGATCTATTTCTTATTGAAAGGTTTACAATTATATGAACAGCCTTTGAAAATAAAGCTTTTCTCTCCACTGACTATGAAGCAGTCCTGGGATAACTAGGTTAGATATGGATGTTGACACAGCAGATATCCACATTTAATCAGTTGAATATCAGTTACAAAAAAAGAAGGTTCTTGACACAATAAATTTGCTATCTAAATAAGAAAGAGGAAAATGGAAATTTAAAGACATTAAATAGCTTGCCCAAAATCAGAACCTAAAGTATCTCCTGAGTCCAATGAAAATGTTTTAAGCACAAGGCTGTATCTGCTTCAATTTTCAGTATGCAGTTGTTCTTTCAAAGCTTCTTTGGCACCCTGGAAAAGTTCTCATACTAAACTGCTATGTTGATGACAGTTTTTCTATGTTTATTTTGTAAATTATTTCCATTGTACTAAAAATGCTGTTTGATTCACTTCTACATAGAGACCTCATAAAAAATTGAAAGGCTTCAATAATTTTAAATCATTCTACACTGCATATAGAGATTTAAATTTCAGTGCTTTTTTTTTTATTAGCACTTTAATTTGGAAGGTACTAGGCTTCTACAAGATTTAAAATTATTGGAGCATTTCAAATTTTTATAAGCTTTCCAGTAAAGATGTGACTATGGTTCTGGGCTTATAAAGTGTAGCACAATTTAAATTTAATCTAAATTATTTAAGTGCTCAGACTTCGGGGAGAATTTCAATCTCTCAAACTGGGATCCATGTTCAGAGACTAGAGAAATCTTATAATGTAAAGTGCTTTCATCATTTTAAAGACCTGGAGGCAGCATTCTGAACAGGCCTTTTTTATTGTCAGTTTGTTAATTTAAATTATTTGTTTTCATCTGCAGTTTATGGAAAGGAGAAAAGGTGTAATAAGAACATAAAGGGAAGTCTATTTCCTCTAGAAAGCTTTGGATAACAATGACCTTTCCTGCTTAGATAGATGGTGAGGTAACGTGAAGAACACCATTTTTTAATGTACATTTTGAAACTTGCTGTAAGATGTTATACATTCTATAGTCGCACTTATGCCCATCAATATTAGGTGTACTCATTATCTTAAAATATTAAAGACGTGTAACTTCCATTTTCACTCTTTTGAAGGCTTAGTTTCACCTGAAGAGGAACCAAAATGCATTTAATTGTATTTTGTTTAGCTTTTGTCTAATGTGAAGATGTTAACTTCCAGTAAAATCAAAAAGGCGTGTGCCATTTCTGTAGCCATCTTTGCCCTACAGTCAACAAAATATTATAGCATTGAAAACATATGGATGTCTGATTCATCCAATCTTTTGAAGCAAAATTTCAAAGACCATTGTTGTGTGCCTGTGGAAGAATTCTGCTAGCATCATCAGTTTTTTGGAATGTAATGTCTCCATCCATTTAACATGTGAACATAACTAATTCTTCTTGTCTTTTCCATCACTACAACAGTTATTTTCTGCTACTGGAACATCATTTGCAATTCAGATTGCTTAGTCAAAGAAATCTCATTTATTTTTCATGGCTCTATAAAACTTCTAAAGGCACAGAGCAATTGTAGAGTGTCCTGGTTGCAGAGAGGGGACAGGAGCTTGGCAAGGTGTGGGCATGCCTCAGTTCTTGTTCTGTACCCCTCAAATCGTCACTGGAAGATGTGATTTCAGGATGAAAATGAGTGCACTCCTCTCTCTCTCTTTCTCTCTCTCTCTCTCCAGCAGAGGGAGAGTCAGGGTCAGCCACTGTGGACCCCGGTTCCTCTGCCATACTGCCAATCCCCTTCCCTTTTTTTCTAGAATGCGGCTTTGGGATGTGATGCTGAAATGATAGTGTCAAAAATGTGAATCAACCGTAGTGCTGACCCTACAGTGCTGGCATGGAGACTGCCATGGGGAAAGGACCCAGCAAGGGCAATGCCAGCCCAGCCAAGCCAATCAAGCCAAGCTGAAATAAGTCAAAATAAGGCAGCGGAACAATGGGAAAGTGGCAGTGACCTGTGGGAAAACCTCCAGAGAAGCGGAGCAGTAGAAGTAACAGCACAGGCACCTGTGCGGAACTGAGCCACAGTGGAGCAGCAGTGCAACCCGACTTAGGCTACCCAGCTTTCGGGAGGTTTCTTTTTCACTGTTTGTCATTTTTCGAGCTTCGAGGGGTGAGGTGGAGGGGTGGGAAACATTAACTGCAGGAGGTCTCCAGCCATCTTGCCCTTGTTCCCAGTGGCCATTTGGTATGGTGCATGGGAACGGTTGCCATATTGCCTTTGTCTGGGGAAGTTGCATGGACACGAGCTATGGGGAGCATCTACAGTCTTTTGTTCCTCATTGGTCGTGAACACCATATTGTGGGTAAAAAACTTTCTCTTTTTGTATACCTTTGTTATTAATATTGCTGTTATAATGTGTATCTTATTCCATAGCTTTGCACTTTCAGTAAATTGAAGAGTGGAAGGGAGTGTGGCTTATCTGGAGTTTAATTTCCAGCTAGTGTTAGAACCAGCACATAAAGTTAACACTGAAAGGTATTAGAATAATTTTGCAGAAATGAGCTTTCGGCTTCAGTTGGAGCAAAAGTTACATGAAATCTTCTGTGCATATGTTAATCAAGTTGCATCAAGAGGTGTCAGGGAGTAGTCAATTGTGATAGTAAAGCAGGCACTAGAAACTCTTGAACTAGATCAAGCAGGTGGCAAAATGCCGTCTTTGATCCCCTGGTTTCATGGGTCAGGTCCAACCAGCTAGTGGACAGTCCCATAATTTGTATCACCCTAATCCAGAAAGAGCTTTAAAGATATATTATTTGAGTCACCAAAGGATTGGAAGATCTAAGATGATTTTTTTGAGGTGAAATAATTGATAAAGCCAATTCTGTCCGTTTCATAAAAGACCAGTGGTCTTCTGTTTGGATAGTAGAATCTTACTGTACAATCCCAGGTAAAGCCCATTTACCACCCACCTGGCTCAGATGTATGTAGGACACATAGAAAATATCTACACTAAAAAAGCTGTTGACCATGTAGAGTGGAAATTGATAATTACTAACAGGCATTTGAATCCCAATCCCTCTCCATTAATGATACAAACGGAAAAAGAAAGAGACAAAATATACTGACTTATGAAGGTGTGTGATTGGCTCTCATTTTTGCAAACTTGAGGACCAGATTCACTGATTTACTGTAAGTACTTCAGTTGCTTTTCTGTACCAAGTAGTCATGAATTTGGTTTAATGGCGAACATTAAACTGAGTTTACAGCTGTGTTCTGTTAGAGTAGTATAAACCATCTGGAGAATACTACTAAATGTCACCCACAGAATCAAGTCCACATTCTCAGCTGACCTAATTTTTTCTAGTAATGCCAGTTTATACCATTGTCAAAACGTATAAGAATCTGAATTAAGCCATTTTTTGCTTAAGTGAAGACGACAAACTGCAATAATTATTCAGTTCTAATTGTTGTATGAAATATGCAACAAAAGTACTAACTAAATAACAAATCATCCCAAAGACTCTGTATGATAAAGAACAATCCTTGTCTCAGGTTTCCTGCACTGAGTAGGTCTGATGGATCATTAATAATTTTATAGAACTGTAGAGTAATAGAATATCCTGAGCTGGATATCTGTAGCCAAAGTGAACTAAAGGGGTTTTATTTAGGACTGAGAATGTATCTGTGGGGAAGGTCTACCATTCTTGTATAATATTGACAGAAAGGACAAAAGTTTAAAAAGAGAAGTTTGAAATAAAATGCAGAAAAGATGAGACAGAAGTTGAGAATAAACCTTATGGGAATATATCCATGCTCACAAAATCAGATGAAGTTTATGCTACGTGTTCACCTTAGAGATGGAATAAAGATATTTTCAGGATTCTAAAAGTATCATTGAAGTCATAATAAGATGAAAAAAAACTCCAGCAAATAAATAAAAACCACAAACCAAGTGTGTGTTCCCAGGCATGTTTTCTATTCACAGAAAGGAAATGAGGAATATGAGGTAACAGAAAATCTTGTTCCATCACCCTATCACTGCTATTGCCAAAGGATGCTCTTTGATGTAATGTTTTTGCTACTAACAGAAAATTTTTACATTTTCCATCTTTGTCTTTTTCATGTTAGCCAGAGGACAAGGTTTCCAACCATCATAGCTGTGCTAGGAGTTGATAAAATGTTGCATATTACTTATGTATATATGTAAAAAAAGGTGTTTGTATATGCATAAAACCTCCTAATTCATACATTTACTAATACATGTTGTCCATTAGAGTTTGAAGGATTACTAGATATTTTTTAGTCAAATTTCCAAATTCTTATTTTTTCTTCCTTGATTTCTATTCATAATCACAGGTTTTGTTTTATTTGCACCTGTAGATTTTTGTTTTGTTTTGGTTTGGTTTTTTGTTTGGGTTTTTTTGGGTTTCTTGTTTTGTTTTGGGGTGTTTTTTTGTTTTTTGTGGGGGTTTTTTTGGTTTTGGTTTTTTTTTTTTTTTGGTTTGGTAAAAATCTCTATTTGATTTTATTTGTGAGGAAAAATTCCACTTTGACTAAAGAGATATTGTAATCAACAAATTAATTCCATTTATAAAGCTTCCATTGAACAGATTTTTCTCATATTATTATCTAGCAGATGAATTGTTTGGTGATTGATTGCTTCTCATTTTTAGATTAAATGGGTCCTTCAGAAGAATCTGGGGATTTTTAGGGACAGAAACAACAGGAAAAAAAGGTCTATTTCTGTAAGAAATATACAGAAATATTTGCTTGATTTTTCACAAAAGCAGAAATCAGCACCCATTTTGACCTGATTTTTTTTTTTAACTTTAAAAAAACCCCAAGCTCTAAAACTTTCTACTACTGCAAGGAAAGAAAATAATGGAGAAATATGTCTAAGACATTTTCATTATGCAACTTTGTATTGCTATGTAAAATGTTCTTCCTTAAGTCTAATTATCTATTACTCAATCAAGCAAAATGGCAAATGCAATCAAGGTTCATTGTAGTAACCAAAAATTTCAATCAATAAACTCGAGGTGGTAAGTACAGCACCTATAAAATCTTGTAATACACACTGTAAAAATGCTTGTGTATTGTTAGAGTGCCACTCATCGACACGTTTTAAATTCTTTATACGCATTAATTCATCTTTGCTGATAAATTTGTTCCTTTTTTTCCCCCAAACTTCCAGTAATATTATGAAACCTGGAATGTTGTAAAGTGACAGCAGATTCTTTAAGAGGTAAAGTTCTGCTGATAGACTGTGACAATATCTCCAGTTTTTCCTTATAGATCTTCTTGCACAAACTATTACCTAAGCAATCTATGTTTTGATTTTTCTTTATTTGCATTGCCTTTTTGCTCATGAGATATTTTGTTCTTGCACTGCTAAATTTTTCCCCTGTAGCACTCTTTCATTTTTAATAATAAATGTTTTCATTTTATTAAAATCTGAAAAATCAGCTTTTCTGTCCTTTATACTGTGATTTAAATTTCTAATGCCATGTCTGCTTTACTGCTGGCCCTCTGTATAATACTATGAGTACAGCCACAATCCTAGTTTTCCATTTGGTTATTTAATATGAGCTCAAAATTACTGTAGGTTCCTGGGCTACAGTTCTACCTTAGACAATCTACCCAGCTGTTTCTCTCCCTGCAGTCTGCTTGACTAGGTGGGACATCTTCAGCAGGTAACTTAAACTGTAGTCCGTGTGGTCTTCAATAAAGAAATAATCCCTCTACAACAGCAGTTATAGTATTCTGTTGTACCATGGTGTCCTGGTTTGAGACAAATTCAGGGAAACGTCCAAAAGGAACGGCTCCTCAAAGGAAGGCAGGTTATAGCCGCTCCTCCCCCACCAGGTTCAGGAAAGAAATATTCCTCGGAGGAATGTGAAAGAGAAAAAAAAAACCTATTTATTTAACAGACACACAGGAAAATAATAATAATGCTAAACAACAAAATCTCTCGCTGTGGTGAGAAAACCTGGAAGATTTTAGAGTCCTTCTGTGGGTGTGGTCTCTCTCCTCCTCGGAGCTGGGCCAGGGTGGAGGCCTCACTCCGGGCAGTGGAAGGTTGTTCCACTGTGTTCTGGTATTTTTGAACAGGCCAGAAGAGAAGAAAGAAAAACCAAAGTCCCAGAAAAACAAAGTTTAACTCTCTGTCTCTCTCTGAAGAAACAGCTGAAAAAGCTGGCTGAAAAGCAGGAAGAGTGCTTCCTCCGCTCTTCTCCCCAGAGCAGAAGAACGCAGAGGAGTAGTGACCTTGGAGCACAGACTGATTTGAAAAGTTCGTTCTGGCTTTTTTTTTCTTTCTCTGGCACCCACTTTTAAAGGCACAGAAAGGCACGGAATTCATTGTCTGGACATAGAGTGATGATAGGGGATGATAAGGCACATGGTTACTGTGAGTCTTAGTCCCAGTGTGTCAGAGCTAGAAGTTACTCCTTCCAAACATCCTGTATCCCCAAATTTATTTGCCTGATGTGGCATCTGATACATCAAGAATTATAAAAAGTAGCATTCTCTTTTTCTATAAAAGCAATAGTTTGCTGGAATATTGTGTGGTCTCCGCTAAACTGTATGAAGAGCAGTCCTGAGCACTGTAACTCTATCGCTTATGTAAACATTTTGCTAAATGCCTTAAATTGCATTAATCATGGTTTTGTTTTTTGGTCTCCAGCCATTTCCAAACAATTTATATTAAGTACTTGAGAGCTAGGGTGGGTCACGGACCACTCCCAATACACAAATTAGGAGAGTCCATACTTTCTCTAGAGTGTATAAAAATTTAATGGTATGGATACTAGCTGTTTGGAGTTAGCTGATGTGACTCAGAGAAAGGGCCCTATTCATTTTAATATATTCATTTAATTCTTTGAGACGTGGTTTTCAATTTATGTGTTATAGAGAATTATGCATAAACCTTCTCTACAAAACTGAGGGATTTAATTTTCTGGGAAAACTATTTTTAGTCAGGATTATTGCTCAACAATTTGTCCGACCATTACTTTCACCCTTCATAAATGGTATGTTTACTATTTTCCAGGGGAGGAAAGGATTTACTAACACCCAAAAGACATCAGTGTTTCTGATATGCCTTATCAGGTACCTATTCTCTGAGAAGCTAGTACTGTGATTATCTGGCAAATTCATGGATTACAGAAAATCCCTTGGAGGAAGTTGTGTGCGTGACTGTAGCCTCAAGAGAAAGGAAGGGCATAAGAATAAACCTGTCCTCTGACCAGCATCTACTTCACAAAAGGCAAGCCTGAGGACAGTCCTTTTTTTGGGACTGCATCCTAGATGAAAGAGCAATCCTGAAATAAGACACACTCTATCTAGTCAACTTTTCAGCTGAACTGAATAGAAAAAGGTCCTTGGATCAGAACTAAAATAGAGGCAGTCAGGCACATTCAATTTCCCCCTCACACATACACCCTACAGTTTTGTCTTTGAATGTAATCACCCTATTAAGATTTGAAAAGCAGTACATGTTAGGAAGTCTTCATGCATGTTATGGTGTCAGTCTAATGTCAAAAATGGTTTCAAAACTCATGGCCATAAGCAGGAGTACTGCCCACTTCTGTAGGGTCCAGAATCCTTAGTCCAGATTCATGATTAAAGAGGCTGAGAAGTGCTATAATGCTAAACTTAGAGATTTTACCTCATCAGTGCAAAGCATTATCCTGGAAAAGATGTATGTAATGAGCTGTTATTAGTGTTATTGTTGTTGCCATTATTCATATTGATATGAATATTATTATTAATAATATCAATATCAACATTATTTTGGCCTGGAAAACTCAATTATTTAAATGAGTTTAAATTCTATAGTTCTAGGTTTACTGTTTCTCTTTGCTGCCCTCTGGACAGTTAGACCCAAATTGTTAGAAGCATTTGAATGGATGAACTTTGGATATGGTATTCTAATGAAATATTTTGCGTCAGTACCTATGGGTTCTGCTACCTAGATATATGGGAAGGACACAGAATATGAAGGGGAGCTAAGCAGAAAAAGGAACAGTGGGACCATGGATGCTGAAAACTTCATCAACTCATACAGATCACCTACAGAAGTTTCTCACTGACTAGTTCCAGTGATTTAGTGTGAAAAGTCCTGGGAAGCTTCTCTCATGCTCACTGTACTGGGGACCTGGCCAGTAATTTGCCTGTCTTCTCAGTTGTTGTGGATTTGAGTCTAATTTTCTTTCTTAAAGTTCAGTACTCATGTACCGTTGTGCTAAGTAAAGTCATTCATTATTTCTCTAGATTCTACTCGTTCGTTGTGGCTGTTCCACATTTTACTATCTTTCTCAATTTTGAAATCACTTCCTCTCTATTCACAAGTAGGTCAAAGATGGCTTCTCCTCTAGTTGGTACATGGTTGGCTGTCTTCAGTTACTAGGAGATAATTCCTCTGTAAATGGTGTTTTGTGATTCTGAGTACCTTGAGATTTTGTCCAGGAAATTGTCATTCCTGCAAGTCTCTAGTCATATACCATCTGTCATTTCTTCTTTGTTTTTAATTCTTTGCAACTTTACCTAAAAACGGAATCATTCGTTAACAAGGATTTGCGGAGTTCTCCCTTATGTAGGCCTGCAGTTTTCAAATGGCTTAAAGGAATTATGAACTTACTTTTGCTTGGCTTTGTTTTGGGTTGATTTTTTGGTTTCCTTTTTTTTAGTATGGAGTAAATTAGATCTACCCAATAATGCTGGGCTATTTAAAATCATAATAAGGATTCTGATTTCAGCCAACTTTATGTACACAGTTGTCTCTATATATTGGAATTCTAGTTGTGAGAATCATCTTTCATAGGCACGCTTTCAGTGAAGTACATTATGTTATTGTAATACCATAGCTTAATACTATTTCTGTGTCTTCCTGTTATCTCCACTGTTCTGTTTTTGCAATTATCAAAGTATGTAGGTTGTTATTTACTCATTTTTCTCCAGATTTTTTTTCACTATGTACTCTGTATAAAATTCAGTGTTTTATTAGCAACAGTTTGGATTCTCAGTATGTACCAGATGGAGTTAAAAGGAAGCTATTTTTCCCTCTTCTAACTGCTAACAGTAGTTCAACACTTTTCTGAAGAAATGCACCAATTCTGAACTTAGGTTAACTAGTCATATGTCAAAATATGGTAAGTCTCAGCTCAGACTACTGCAACATGCAAGACTTGCAGCTGTTATCATTAATAATACAGAGCATGGAGACAATTGTAATATCTGTTGAAATCCTCAGTATCATAGAAATTATCATCAGCAAATCTTTGACATGATTATTTCATCAGTCTGTAGTTTGTGAATACTAATAAGATGTACTTTTGGCACAGGCATCATGTCTGAACTAAAAAGCCATTACTGAAATTATAATATAAATAAAATGTGCAATGAAAGGCTAATAAGAAGTGTGCCAGATGTTATACTCTGAATGCTTAGAATATTTATGGACTGTTCCAGTCAGGTGGTGGATGCTCTGGACACATGGAACATTTGAGAAATACAACATTGGAATATACTAAATAATACAGTATGATACAGATGTTTTCTAGGGGATGGTAGTTACTGTGTTCCTGACTAAGCACTGGAAAGAAAATTGGAATTTCAGTCATGTGGAAAAGGGGCCTTGGTGCAAATTCTACTACTGGTTAAATAGCATTCATATTTTCACTGATGAAGTTGTCTGCTCACAGATTAACTCTGAGAAGCAGACAACATATCTGTGTGTTATAACAAACAGTAGGTTATAGGAAGTGAGAAGTGCAGCTGTAAGAGGACTAAATTTTTGTGCCTAGATGAAAAGCACTCATTTCATCAAGAAAAATCATGACCAAACCTTGAGATCCAACTGTAGGTACTCCAGTGAGATCATGAAGAAATGAGAGGGACAAGTAACTTTGATATTTATCAATACTTCATTATTTTTCCTCAAATCCTGGAACTCATTAATCTAAACTGAACACTATTGGCTACTTTTAAGCGTTGCACTGCTCCTTGTTGAACTTCATGAAGTTGCCATCAGCCCATTTCTCCAGGCTGCTGGGATCCCTCTGGATGGTTGCATGACTGTCAGTGACTCCTCCCAGTTTGGTGTCATTAGCAAAGTTGTTGAGGATGAACTCTGTCCCATCATCCAGATCACTGAGGATGTTAAGCAGGATTGGACCAAGTACTGACCCCTGGGGTACACCACGAGTCACTGGTTTCGAGCTTGCCTCTGTGCCACTGATCATGACCCTCTGGGTCTGTCCATTCATCCAGTTTTCAGTGCACCTCACTGTCTACTTATACAGCCCACTCTTCATCACCTTGTCTATAAGCACCTTAAAGGAGACAGATCTTGCTGAAATTGGAGTAGATAATATCTGCTGCTGTACCCTCATCTGCCAGGTCATTTCACTATAGAAGCTTGACGCGGCCATGTGGTGTCGGTGAAGGGGACAGTGCTGCGCCTTCCCCGAGCGTCCCACGTCCAGACCAGCCCATCCCAACCAGCTCTCCGTCGTTGGGGGCACCCAGGCAAGGCAACAAAGGCATTCATGTCAGCACACACACACACACACACACACACACACACACAGAGGCACTCAATCCACCTCGTCGATTAAAGAGTCGAGAGGGATCTTCTGTATGGATTCCAAGGTTTAATCCAAGAAGGGTCCAGGGACAAAAGACCCAAATCATGGAGGGTCCAGGGGTTTTATAGGGGAGGTAAAACCAATCAGATGAGGATCAGGGGGCAGAGAGGGTACAGAATGACAACCAGTAAACTAATGGGATAGGAGAGGGGCAAGGGAGAAGGGGACCAATGGGGCATCAAGGAACAGGGAATGTTCTAGAACATTTAACAGAGGATATACATATTAAAAGAGACATATTAATATACATATACATATTAAAAGAGACATACATATAAGGGGGTGGAGGGCCAACGGGCCAATGAAAAACCAATAATCTACATAGGGCAACAAGGGCTTGTGGGAGCTCGCCCTGCGCACGAGAGAGCTGTTATACTTCAGAGCCGGCCCACCATGCATCTGAAGGTGGTGTTGGGCCTTGCAGCTCCTCAACCACTCCGGCGGTGGCCACAACAGCCACAACAAAAGCTCATTACATCTGTCAAGTGTGTGCTCCCCTTGGTGAAACCTTGTTGATTATTCCTGATGACTGTCTTCTTTATATGACTGAAAATGGGGTTTAGATTTAGTTTAGTTTCCTAAAGGCCTTTAGAGGGACTGAGGTGACACTGACCAGTCTGTAGCTCCTGGGTCTTCCTTCTTGCCCTGTCTGAAAATAGGAATAACATTTACTTTCCTTTCAATGACATAAGCAAGATCTCTCAGAAATCATGGGTGTATCCCCTCATGGATGATGGATTTGTGTATGTCTGGTTTGCTTAAGCATTCTCTGACTTGATTCTTTTCCACCAACTGTACATCTTCTTTTCTCCAGATTATTCCCCTTTTTTCTGGTACCTGGGATTCCCAGTGCCTGGGTTTTGTAGCAGATGCTAGACATTTTGGGCAAAGAAGGCATTCAGCAATCCTGCATTTTCTGTGTCTTGTGAACCAGCTCTCTTCTCTCATTCAACAGTGGTTATCCTTGTGTGTTCGTATCCTCTCTGTTTTTGTATAAGCAGATTGAGAAGGAATGGAACCTTCAGGGTTTTTTTCAGCCAAAAAAATCTCATGCTGGAACACCTAAAAATAAGGAGGCAATCACCAAAGAGATGTAGCTATCCAAAGTGTCCTGTGTTAGCCAGTGAAATAGAAAAGACAACTTCTAGTCTATTAAAGAATTTTCAGGGAAAAAAGCATGGGAAATTATTTTGATTAAGAAGAACTGCCAAATGATATCATTGTGTCTTCTGTAAAAGTTAGATAGAATGAGTTTGGGGTCAAAGATTAAATTTTTTCTGGATTCTGTAGTGAATTTGGTGTGGGATGAGGGATGTCTGGAAGATATAATATCCTCCACTATCAGGGAGTTCTAGAGTGCTCTCAGAATGTGAAAACTAGCTGGGATTTCCCTAGGAATTATGGTCCAGAGGGAAGTTCTAACAGGTAACTCTCTGATAAAGACAAACAAACACCACTCTATCTAGAAAACAAGGCTGTCTGTCATGCAATAATAGTTTGGAGTGAATGCTTAAACTCCAAGAGCTCCAATGGGGTGTATCACAGTCATTAAATGAACACTGAGGGAAACTAATCTCAGAGCTGGTCATTAGCTAAAAGTCCTGAGAAGTAGACTGCAGTTTCCCAAAGTCATTGAGGAAACTAAATCTCATTCAACAGAGAAAAAAATAATCCAAAATCCTGAACGCCTTTGTGAATCTTGGCCTGAGGCAAAATTGGTTTAAACTATCTCTTTTATTCAGGCTGTGAAAGGTTTTGAAATGGACTTATATTACTCTGGAGACAGGTGCCAACCATTCATTTATAAGGTATCCTAAAATGATGCTTTTTCAAGCCCATTTCTCACAAATGTTTCACTATGCGTGAAACTATTAAATGTTATTTCAGACCAAGAGAAATAAAGACAGTTTTCTAGCAGGGGTGATGGGCTTGGGGGTTCAGATGTGCACCTGAGAGGTGAAATATCTAGTTCAAATACTTTAAAAAAAAAAAAAAGTAGTGTTTTCTAAATGCAAGACAGAATATGTTTTACAGAAAAGGTTAAACTGAAAAGGCATTGTGAGATTTTGTTTTGGATGGTTTTCTTTAAAGAAAATGTCTTATAGACACAGGCCTTATCAGGAAGAAATAAGAACTAAACTTCTAGTGCATCATTAGATACACCCAATAAATTTCATAGCTATTTAACTCTTAAAAATGGGGGTGGAAATGGAAGTTTAATATCTCCATTTAAGCCAATGTAATAGTTTTTAAACTTACCAAATATTTGGAATAATTACATTATTGCTGTATTCTGCAGCAAATAAGTAGTTGGCCAAAATGCAAAATTTTAGCTCTTTTTCATCCACTGAAATGACATAGCTAGTGAAGTAACAGTACTGATTTTTCTAAACCGAGGAAGATACCACCTCTCTGTCAAGGTTTGCAATTAAGACTTTATTTGATAAAAAGTTGATGACTTTGAGGTCCATTAGGATTTCTTTTGAATTGCCAAATCATTTGGTGCAGATCATTCCAGAGCCAGCAGATGACAGGACACAGTATTGTTATTATTAGTCTGAGCTAATAATACTTGAAACAGTGACTTAGATGTAAAAAGGGTTCATATTGTATTTCCAATCTCCTCGATGAAACAGCTCCCGCAGGGTTCATACTTAGCAGTAACAACAGTTACACTGAGCAGAAAAACAACAGATGATTTTTTTTTTGTCTCTCTTAGGTAGATTTGTTACCATCAGCTTTCATATTCATGTCCTACAGCCTTTGGGTAATAGAGCTTGGATCAGAAAGTCATGTTCAGAAAAAATAACAAGTTTCTGGGGATTTTTTTTTTAATCTTCATATTAAGGGGCTTTTGGTGACAATAACAGATTTTAAGGCATAACACCAAAGCTAAAAATTCTCTACATCAATGTGACCATCCAGCCTACACTTACATTAATACTTTGTGTACCATAAAAGCTTATGATTTAGAATAATTGACAGAGTACCCTATTTCTCAACACCATATAGGGGCACCCACACTATGGACAGGACTTATATGATAATTCAAACTCCATACAGATTTATTAATGAAGAATTAATCCAAACTCCACATGAAACAGAAGTTCTTCAACAAAGGACTAGGCTGCCATGTGACAGTGCAGAATACAAGTGTAAACTAACTCAGAGGTGTTGTATGCTTTGGGGCACTGAGAACTGAGAACTTGGATATTCTTATGCTGAGCAATATGCAGCAGTGTACACTAGGCCTGGTTCTTTTGCTAGTTTTAATACTTGTATAACAAATGTACTATGATATTTGATATTCATTTTATTTTGTCTCTTTCTTTCCTGTAGTTCTTTAAATATCCTGGTATATATTTATTAATAAGCCCTGCACATATATGTTTTAATAAATAATATTAATATCTTGTCTGGGGTTTGTGGGTTTTTTCCTATGTATGCCTGACTAAATAGGTGTCCTGAGGGCATCCTTTAAAATAAACTATAGAAAAAACTAGGTTTTTAAGACTGAAGACAAAAATAATCCAAATATTTCATCTGTCTTAAAGGTGATCATTAAAGGAAGTTAACAGCAATTTTGAATTGGTACCTAGATGTTTTAATTTACATTACACAAATTTCATGGGCACTTAAAAGTAGAAAGTTGTACTCTGAGGTCACCTGCAGCTTCTATTAGTCTAGGGTATTTTTATTAATAGTGTAAGAAGATATTGAAATGGGAAATTTAACATTTTAAGTAAAAATTAGAACACAGAAATTAAGGATGCGATTGCCTAAATATAATTTTGGTACTGTTTGATAGGGTGTTTGAGATATTTACCTGGCGTAAGCAGGTATGAGACAATATCTATAGAAATTCATGCCTGCCTTTCTGCTTTTAGAGAGACTACTAGAGGACAGGTGACAATACTAGATCATCTGTGAAATGGTCCTAAATTTAAGTGACTTAATAGACCACAAATAAAATTAGTAATTATCTGCATGTGATTTCACCCAACAAAGTTTAATCTTTCTTTTACATCTAATATAAATATTCAGAAATTAAATCCTCTTTCTAGTTTAATTGAATAGTTTGTTTATGTTTGAGTGACATTTTCTTGCTACAAAGCAAATACTCTGAATTTGGGATTTTTTCATATTTTTGTCATTAACCAGTTTGACTATTTCTAATTATGTTTTCCTTGCTGTTTGTGTATGTCATTTTGCAAACAAACACAAAGAAACCCCATATAGTTTTGCATTCAGCTCACAGAGGTATAATCTGTTCCCTTTGCTGGAGGAAATCCTCAGTGATGTGTTGCCAATATTTTAACAAGAGACTCACAAATCATTCTCCCCTTAAGCCTATGTTAAATCCGTGCATCAGAAGTATGTGTACTCCAGAGAGGAATGGCAATAGACTCATTTGTTTCCAATTTAATGTGAAAATACATTCTCATAAACGTAACCAAGAAAGATAGGATCTTATTTGGCTAACAGACTGGTATGAAGCTCCTGGAAATATCTAGACTATGTTCCTTAGTAAAAACATACAGATGAAAAACCTGTGTGCAGATAGATTTACTAGGACAGCACTGTGCTTTGAAACAGCGTATGAGCAATACTGTTAGTCATTATCTACTGAGGTGTAATACATGGTAAGGTGTTTGCTTTCCTCACTATGGTATTTTCATTCAATAAACTCCTAAGAGTTCCTAAAATAAAAATTTTGCAGATTTGGTGCACACACACACACAAAAAAAAGCCTGACTACAAAATTTTGTATCTTCTGGAAAAAGTCTCCTCCTTCTCAAATTGCATTATGACACCCTTATAATACCATTTGTGTGTGTGTGTGTGTGTGTGTGTGTGTGTGTGTGTGTGTGTTTGTATTTCCCAAGGCAATTACAACAGCTTAGAAAAGCACTATTGTATGAGGATTATCCTTAAGAGTTTTCAGAGAATGGGACTAACAGGGCTATATTCCTAAGGGTCTTCCCACAAATAAGTGATATAGAAAGAATGTGAACACTCTGCATAGGTCTTCTTCTGACAGTGGCTGAGAAACTCTTGTGAGAGCCATAACCTTAAGGCTACTGTAAATTTGAGGAAAGAAATCTGTTGTTCTGCGCTGTTAAAACTGTTTTGCATTACATTAATAAATGAATCATTTATCAGATGAAAAAAGAGGGATGAAAGAGAAGCAACTGTGACACATCCTGTTCTCTTGTGCTCCAGCAGCAGTGTTGTTTGATTTAAAATGGTGGCACAGGCTAAATTTTTCTCTAAGACCGTGAAGCATATATCTCTTGAATAGTGCTTTTAATCTAGTATTTTCATGAAATACTATATTGATTGTGCTTAATTTTGAATAGAAAAGGTATTTAATAAAACTATCCATACCCTAACCTTGAATAGTCCCCAACAATTTGACTTAAAATATCGTTACTCTTTCTCATCAGTAAGTACATAAAAATGTCGTGGAAAGAGAAAAACTTGTGAGTTTAGCCTGGGGAAAAGAAGGCTCAGGAGAGACCTTATCACTCTCTACAACTACCTGAAAGGAGGTTGTAGTGAGTTGGAGGTCAGTCTCTTCTCCCAGACAACAAGTGATAGGACCTGACAAAATATCCCAAAATTATGCCAGGCAAGGTTTAGATTGGACATTAAGAATAATTTTATCACTGAAAGGTTGGCCAGGTGGTCTATTGGAATAGACTCCCCAGGGAAGTGGTAGAATCACCATCCCTGGAAGTGTGCAAAAACCCACATGGATGTGACACCTGGGGATATGTTTTAGAGGTGGACTTAGCCAGGTTAATGGTTGGACTGAATTTGTGACCATAGTGCAGGTAGGAGACGATCAAATATTAAAAAGGAGAGACAACTACAGATAGGAAGTTCATTTTCCTGAATGAGCAAGAACAATGATTGGAAAATCAAAAATGAGATATGAAGAATTAGGAGCAGACATGAATTCCCCTTGGGAGGGATGCAAATAGCATGAATCTCTTTATCTCTGTGTGTGCTTAATTTACTACTCTTCACATCTCTTGTATTTGTCTCTTAAGCTGAATAACGTTAACATAGTGTCCTGGTTTGGGCCAGGACAGTGTTAATTTTTGCAGTAGCCAAGAGTGGGCATGGCTAGGACCCAGAAGTTATTCTACACCACCTCCCCTCATTTGCTGGGGACAGGGGAGGGGCTTCCAGCTGGGTTTGGCTAGTGTGGGGAGGGAGCAGTCATGAATTTTCAGGAGTTTTCCAGGAGGGGTGAACAAACACATGTGAATAGTCTGACTTTTTTCTCATATGCTCTGTCATTAGTACTTTGATGTTACTCTTCATTGTCTTACCTATTTGCTGTTTCAAATATACTGTTCTTATCTCAACCCATGATCTTTACCTTTGTGCCTCCAGTTCTCCTCTCCATTCTGTCTCACAGCGAGAGGGAAGAAGTGAGGGAGCAGCATGTGGTTTAGTGGGAACACTTAATTGGAAAATACCATTCCTAAACGACAACAGCTTTATTTGGCACCCAACGTAAGGCACAAAGTGTTGAGGTGACAACAGATCTGGCCGGAGCTGGTTGGGAAGAAATTTGATCTAAGTATTCGCTGTATTAGGTAACGAGCCATGGGTCACAGTGTTGCTTGATCTGTTCATACGTGTGTGGTACCTAACTCTGCATGTATTCCTGTATGTGCAATATGTTCTCCTCATGATGATATTTTTCAGAGCAGGTAGAGGGATCAGAATTGCTTTGTTGTTGTACTGTGTGATACCAGCTTATGGCATGATAACATCAAGGGCAATGAGGGTCATTTAGGATGTGTATTCAGTGTTGCTCTCCTACCCTTCCCTCAGGTTCTACCTTAGAGAGTCCATTAACAATCATACCCTGTCTATGGGGGGAACAGGGAAGGATGTTTTTCCCCAGCTTTTCACCCTTGTTTCCTCCTTCAGGCCTTTTAAAACAGATCTTGAGTATTTTGAATTTCCCTTGGATGTTAAGGAAAGCATGTGCTTGTTTCTAGGTCTGCCAGGTCTCCTCAGTGCTCTCCACACCATGTTTAGAGTTACAAGAGATTTTTTAGGAGGGTCTTTCAGAGATATGCGCAAGGGTGGGTAGTCATGAGTGGCATGGAAGATGGGAGAAAATGGGCCAGCTTTTGAAGGACTATTCTACTCCAATGGTTTGAAAGTTCGCCCCTGAACAACTCAGGACCCTGATAAAGTGAAAGAATATTTTAAAGAAAAATGTTCTTGCCATTCCAGAGAGGCATGAAGTTATGCAATGAGCTGAGCCTTGGCTACTACTTACCAGACGCTGCTCGTCACTAAACAGCACCTTCAGGAGGAATTGGAGGAAAGCAGACCAATAGGCACTGTGACCACTGAAACTGCAGCTGAACCAGAGGAACAACCCATTCTATTTGCAAATGCCCTCAGACAAAAGAAGAAATTCAAGATCAAATCATTTCACTTAGTGAGAGATGAAGAGGAAGTAGGGCCCTTACAACATTATTATTTATTCGCGGTTTCCAGTAAATTGTTTTTATCTCAACCCATGATCTTTACCTATTGAGCCTGTAATTCTTCTCTCCATTCCACTGCAGTAGGAGTGGGAAGGGGAGGGAGGAGCGAGAGAGCAGCATCTAGTTTGGAGTGGTTCAATGGGAACACTAAACTTGGGAATACCATTCCTAAACCATGACACATAGTAACCTGATACAACAGATCCATGCATTCTGGATGTCCTTACAAGGTGATACATCAGATAAATTTTGGCCCCCTGAACTAAATGAATATTTTGACATGGAAGTCAATGAATTCAGCATTTCATTGGTCTCCTGTCTTCTCTGAGATGCATAACATTAGGTATTCCAACTATATATTACAAAACCACACTGTTATTTAAGATCTGTCCTTTAACTTTCATTCCTTCCTGCCAACAGACTACTGTGTGCGGTGGTGCATACTCATTTTCACTTAATAATCGGGAAATTGATTAAAATACAAAGAAGGATAACAAAGTTGATTAAAAGCTTCCCAACACTCACTTGCAGGAAAAAAAAGCTTTAAAAACTAAATACGTCTAGGTTGGTTAAGATACAAAGGAAAGGTGATCTGATTATGTGAAGAAATATCTGATGCTGTCAGCATTTCAAATGAAAATGTAACAGACTTTAACAGGAAGAATTGGAAGGAACGGTATGAAAATACCCACAAGAAAATAGTGTTTTGAACTTGACAGAATAAAATTCAGGCAGTGGATCAGATCAACAACAGACTGAAAATGATGGAAAACCTCAAATATTATGCCTCATTTCATCTTTTCATAATACTGTTCAAAGAAATAACAAGATAGCATTGTTTAGAGTGCGGAGCTCAGAATGGTGAATTGTAATTTGAGCTTGGTTACTGACTCATAAGTGAAGGGATTACTTCCTTCAAGGCAAGAATTCCTAAGTATAATGTGGTGATAATAAAAGCCAACTTACTTTTAGGAATGCAGGGAAGAGAAAGTGGATTTAAAATATGAAGTAAATTTATAAAAATGAAAATGGCATGTGTATCAGGATTTTCTGACTGTTGCCGAAAACAGTAATTTGATTTCTTAAAGGCATCACAGAATATAGATATTGCAGCAGAACACTGAGGGTAAAAGAAAAGTTTTTGAGTTTTACTCTGGAGCAGATTAGAGTTTCAATGTCACTTGAAAAAAAATAGAATACATATAAGGAATTTTTAAACACTGAATTGTCTCAAAAGCAATATATATATATACACATATATAACACAGTGAGGCTCGGTCAGTGGTGAGGTCATCGCGTTGTTCCGAAAGCGTCCCTGGCAGGGGATCACCCCGGCAGTGCCATGTAGCACACCAGCAGGCCGACATCCACACCCATGACGACGGAGACATGAAAGCACACACTCACACAGAGCTGGGTAGCTCATGTGTTACCAGAGACACAGAGTCAGGAGGGATTCCTCGTGCAGAGTTCCAAAGGGTTTACTGTACCTCAACAAATGTTTCCATGGCCGAAGAACGCCGAACTAGGGCTGTGACAAACTTATATAGGGGAGCAGAGAGGGGCCGGGCAGAGCACCAGTAACCAATGGTCTGAGGGTACAGGGGCGGAGGGAAGGCGGGGTTACAACCTTTTAAGGGGGAACAGGGGCATAAGGCAATGGGCCGACCAACAGACCAAATCTGCATAGAACCACAAAGCCTGATGGGGGAGGCTTCTCAGCCTGACTAGAGGGGTGATCTTAGACCTCAGAGCTGGCCCACCAAAAGACTTTACCTCTCCTGGAGATTTTAGGCTCCTTGGCTTCTGTTGGTGCTGGCTCAGGTGCCACAGCACATATACATGTACATAAGGTAAGAAATGCAAAATCGAGAAATTAGTCAAATTATTCATAAAACCTTCAAAGCTCTATGAACATGACATGCCTTTAAAATTGATATAAACATTATGTAATAATTACAGGTAATAAAATAGGGCTACCATTCTTCCATTTACAAGAAAGAAGATTATTTTAAAAACCTGCATTGCTCAGATTATGTTTCAGATTGTTTCCTATTGTGACTGCTTTAAGAGTTTTAAAGGATTAATTACTATTAACAAACTCAGCTTCTGTAAGTCTCTAAATAATTGTCTGCTTTAATTCAGATAACCAATTCAGAAGACAGGACACAAGTTAATTTCTCTAGTGGTCACCAGGAATCAGCTTCCCTAGGTCTGGGTGTGTGCATCCTTGTGATAGTGTCCTGTATGATCTATCATCAGTGAAACAGAAGTAGCATTAATTAAACAAAAAAAGCATTAATTAAACAGAAAAAAAAAAACCAAAACAAAACAGATTTAAGGGAGGGAACATGGTTAGCAGTGGGCAAATCTGACTCTTTAAGCAGACCACCAAGTACAGTAGTGTGTGTTTGCAGACCAGAAAGCCAGTGGTATCCTGAGCTGCATCAAAAGCAGTGTGGCCAGCAGGTGAAGGGAGAAGATTCTGCCGCTCTGCTCTGCTCTGGTGAGACCTCTCCTAGAGAGCTGTGTCCAGCTCTAGTGTCCTCAGGAAGGACATTGATCTGTCGGAGCAAGTCCAGAGGAAGGCCATGGAGGTCATTAGAATGATGGAACAGCTTGTCTATAAGGAAAGGAAGAGAGAATTGGGATTGTTCATCTTTGAGAAGGCTCTGGGGTGACCTAATTGTAGCCTTCGAGTATCTGAAGGGAGTCTACGAGAAAGATGGTGAGAAACATTTTGCATGGCTGTGTAGTGACAGGACAAGGAGGAATGGCTTTAAATGGAAAGAGAGTAGGTTTAAATTAGATAGAAGGAAGAAATTCTTTACCTTGAGGGGGGTGAGGCACTGGAACATGTTGCCCAGAGAAGTTGTGGATACTCCATCCCAGGAAGTGTTCAAGGCCAGGTTGGATGAGACTTTGAGCAACCTGGTCTAGTGGAAGGTATCCTTGCTCACAGCATAGAGATTGGAATTAGATGTTCTTCAAGACCCCTTACCAATCAGGCTGTTCTATGATTCTATTGGCAAATGTAGTGCAGGGGAACTTGTAGGGTCAACAGCTATTTGCTCCTTCACTTCTGAATGAACTAAGAATTAACAGTTTTGACAGATGTATTTCTACAAACAACACAGAACCTGTATTCACTTAAATGAGATCCTATTTATGAAATTATAAATGTAAACAACCATATATTTAAGCTGGAATATGATGAAAAATATATTGACTATCCTGATGCAAAAATCAGGAAAAACAACTGAAGATATATTATATAAAAACAATTGAAGATAAAATCTGAATCATTATAAGATTTATAGCAGTTGAGTTATAAATCCTTCATGACCAGGAAATGGATTTTTAAAAGAAAATTGCATAGGATTTCTTCCAGAAGCATTTTTGTGAACATCTTCTGAATACATATCTGAAACGCTATCAGAAAATTTGTAAGATCCCAATAGAATGAAAAAAAAAAAAAAATGAACTGAAAAGTTAAGCACCTTTTCTTTTAAGAGTGAATAATGGTCAGATAAAATTAGTTATCAATTGAGATTACTGAAAGATGAAACAATGATATAGAAGGTTAACTAGGACCACCTGATCATTTTCTTTCTCCTGCTGTGTATTACAGATTACATTTTTTACATTTCATGGAGTCATCCCAAATTCAAGATTGCATCAAAGGCAATAATCGTGTCTGACTAAAAATGTATGCTATTTAACTTAAGTGAAATAATGTTTTTCCATTAATTACCCTCACTGTTTGATATTTGTACCTTATGCCCGTAATGAATTTGCCTGGCTTCAGCTTCCATTGATTTTTGCTTAATGTTTCTTTCTTTTCTATGCTAAAGGCATCTTTATTAATGACTGTTTTACTTCTAAGGAATGCATGGACAATAATCAAGTAATTTCTTAGTCTTCTTTTCATATGTTGAATTGGCTTAATTTTTAGCTATGCTTCTCTGGGGGAAAAAAAAAAAGGTCTTCTAGATTGTAAAGAGCAAGATAAACTTGTTTTCTTGCCCAGATTTGCTTCACCCCATATGCACAGTCGTACAGTGACCTAAGTTTGGAGAACAGCACTTGACAGCATCTTCAGCATAGATTTCTATTTGAGGAGTAAGCAGGACATCACTTTTTATATTTTAACAGCTCTAAAGAGGTGGTTATTAGAAGACTGAGCAATATTTCAGTACTAACAATAATGTCGTATGAAAGAAAATGTAAAACCTCTTTCCATATACCCAAGTTCCTACTTCATACTCACTCCATGTATACTACAATATAGTTGCAGAATGCAATGTACATGTGCCTCACCATTATGATTCTCAATACTTTCTCAGAAATACTTTCTCATGTGTCAAGTTATGATGTGTCTAATCATGCAGTAACAGTTCTGTTTCTACAGTATGTTTTTTATCAGTATACAGGTTAGTGTGGGATCCTGGTCCTCAGAATAACTGTCCCATTCTGATCAGTATTTACTGACTTTTTTTTGTTTGAAAATGTTAGCACCAGAGATTATTTATTCAGGGTAGTGATTAAAATTTTAGTAAGAGTAGATATCTTATATATATGGGTAACACATAGAATAAACTCCATTAATATAATAAAAATATATAATATGACATATATAAAATATATTACATTATATTATACATTAGTAGATAATATTATTCACATTGTCATTCTCAGAGACAAATATTATTAGAAACATTACCACATGATGGTGACTTACATAGATAAACACTTCTGATAACTCAGTTATCCATTTGTAAATTCTTTAAATTATTCTACAGTTTTAGTTGTTGAAGGTGAATAAAGGTTTAGCATTCCTCAATTAAAAGAATGAAGTACCTTTATCATCCTCCATTCTAATGTGCATGAAGAATTAAGTAATGTTTTTTGGCAAGGTCTGTTTTCTGTTATATCAAACTGGCAGGGACTAATTCTATTCTTTCAATTCTTTTTCAGTCGAGTCGTGTATATATTCCATTAATGTGCCAATACTAGATGTCAGACTAACTGTCCCAAAGAGATGGTTTTATCATCTTTGTTGAAGAATATTTAATGTGTAGTGTTAGTTTCCAAATGTCAAAGATTTTGGGTACTACCTATTGTCACATTACCGTGACTTATCTGTGCCTCCCCGGATCTGGCTAGAGAGGTTTTCCAGAGTCCTTGCCTGGAATCCAGGGGATGAATGGGACTTTCCACACCTGTTGCTTTCAGATAGTTATTTATTAGGTCTTATCAGAGAAACAGTCACTGGCGTGACCCTGAACATTACAGAGCAGAGAATGCGAGAGAAAAGCCAGATTATCAAGATTACACCGTCTTTTAAAGGTAAATTATCCAATGAAAACCTAAAACAAAAGATATTTTTACTTTTCTACCACTGTTCACTAAATCACTTTGTCACATGAAGAGAAACTGTGGAATTTTTCATCCAATCATCTCAATCCACCTCTGACACAGGATATGGAGTAGTAGAAGAAGAGAAGAAGGTCTGCAGAACAACAACAATCATTCATTTTGGCATTTTTGCTTTTTATCTATTTACTATATTAACAAACCCAACACCTCTAAATTTTTCACTCTGTGACAATCTTACATAATATTCTATCAGCTAGTTCACACTGGTGTAGATTCTAATTTTTCCCAGAGGGTAGGAAATTTTCTCCATGGATGAAGGTCAAAGACAGTGTTGTCCAGGCGGGTAGAACCCCCCAAAACAGGCAGAGAAATATTCCCTGCACTCTAGACTCCAACAACCTATTTGGTCAATAATTACAACTTAGAGCTAAAAAATTGGAGCAAAAATGTGTACTGTTATGGTCTTGACACCTACAGAGCAGTATATGGTACAAAAAAGCATCAAATAAAGGAAGAGACTGTGTTATCTAATAAAACATTCCCTATAATTAAAAAAAGGTATATTCCTCCAGATCTGAGCTCTAAAACTCTTTTTCTAAGTAATAAATAGGGTAAAATGAAATCCATCATAAAACTTTCCTTTATGTATTTTCATGGAAAATTTCAGGAGAGTGTGAAATTATCATTAAATTTCTTCTTTACATATATCCTCTATGATAGAGAACTTCACAAGAGACTTCACAAATCTGACACTACCTCTCATCTTCATTTCCCTTAATGAAGGTGGGGCAGTCACCACGTCTGAAAGTTGAAACAAAAATGATACGATGTGCTGGTTCTTTCACCTACAAATCTCCACTACTCTAGAAGAGCTTTCATTGTGCATATCACAAAGTAGCTGCAGAATTTTATTCTGGAAGGGTCCAGAATTTTATACTTTCAGTCTCAGTAATGATTGAACAGGGCTTTGCGGCCAGTGCACCCACATCCTGCACACTGTGAAAGTGTGTGCCAATCTTTAAGATAGTGTTGGAAGGAAGGTTATCTGTTTTCTATGTGACAAATGAACTCAAAAGAGAAACATATCCAACTTCAGGCTTTCCAATACCTTACCTCTTGTTAGTATAATCTTGAACCTTCTGCTGTGTTAATAGTGGGGAAATGTATGGAGAAACTACAAATATTTTATTCTCCTGGTGAAGAAGCAGACTTGCTTGGCAATCAACAGCACAAGATAGTGTTTGGGAAGCAGCTCTGTGGCTGCCACTGAACCTCTTTTAGGTAGAGCGTAAAGTCAAGGACACTGCTGGGACCCTTTTCTTTCCCACTCACAACTACAGTTTTCCTGGCTCATCTGTATGCCATACTCATTGTTTTCCTATTTTGGCTATCACATAGGCGTTCAAAAGCCGGCCTAATTGCCCTCTTTTCCAAGTGCACTTGAGAAGCAGATTTATTTAGAAATTATAAGGATTGGGAAATAATTTTCAGTTACAGATCAAGCGTATCTGTTAAAATGGCATAACTTTTACAAAAGAAGGTAAGAAGAATCCTTAGCTATAGAAAAAAAAATACTGTCATCGTTGTTTTATATTTGTGAGAGAGAAAAATGAGCCATTGGGCTAATTCTTACATGCCATTTATCTGTGTACTTTTGTCCACTTTGATAAACTCAGCATGCATGGATGATTTCCTGCCTGAGCCCTTGGGATTAGAAGGTGTTGTTTATTCATTAACTAGGAATAAATGATTCAAACTCTGCAATCGAGGTAATTGTCCAAATTGGGGAATGTTAACCTCTATTAACCTATTTTACACTTCCTATACCTTGTCCAAATTGCTTTGATCTTTTGGTAATATTTTTTGACAGTCTTTTTGACAATAGGATTTTTCAAATTAGGAAAAGGATAATAGTTTGTTTATTTGTTCTATTATCCTGCATAATGAAGGAAGTATAGATTGTATTTTACAAGCCAGAACCGAGAAGATACTTTTGCTAATTCTGTAAGTAAATAATTAACATAAAACTGAGCTTTTGACAAGTTATTATGAATTAACCATAAAAAACCAAAATTGAAACTGTTTTTAATATTTGTCCATATGACTTATGACGAGGTATCACAAAATCTATGAGGCAAAAGTAAAACAGAAGCATTTTTTATTCTAAATTTCAGACTTAAAAAATCATAACTTACGATTTTATGTCATTTTAGCCAGATGGCTTTCCATCAACATGATTCAATAGTGAAATGTTGCACACAACTTCACACTCATGCTAGAAAATTATTTGCATTTTTAGCAGAATGTTTTCATGGAATCATTCAATATCCTGAATTGGAAGGGACCCAAGAAGATCACCAAGTCTAGCTCCTGGCTCTGCACAGGACAGTCCCAAAAATCACACCATGAGCCTGAGACCATTGTCCAAACACTTCTTGAACTCTGGTAGGTTGGTGCTTCGACCACTTCCCTGTGGAGTGTGGTGAGTTTACCTTGGCTGGACACCAGATGCCATCAGCAAGCCACTCTACCACTCCCCTTCCCAGATGGACCGGAGAGAGAAAATAAGATGGAAAACAACTCATAGGTTCAGATAAGGCAGTTTACTAAAGGAAAAACAAAAATTTGCAAGCATGCCTGGGTTTTGACACCAAAAAGACTGTAGGGGATTGACCCTGGCTGGATGCCAGGCACCTACTAAATCCTCATTATCACTCCCCTCCACAGCTGGACAGGGGAGAGAAAATATAACGAAGGGTTCATGAGTTGAGATAAGGACTGGGAGAGATCACTCACCAAATACCATCATGGGCAAATCACACTTGAATTAGAGAAATTAATTTAATTTATTACCAACAAAATCAGAGCAGGCTAATGAGAAGTAAAATAAGACTTTAAAAACCTTCCTCCACCCCCTCCCTCCTTCCCAGTTCTATCTCTTCCTCCTCGGTGGTGCAGCGAGACAGAGAATGGGGGTTACGTCAGTGCATCACAGGTCGCTCCTGCCATTGCTCGGGGAGAGGAGTCCATCTCCACCTCTAATGTGGGGTCTGTCCCATGGAAGGCAGCTCTCCACAAACTTCTCCAACATGAGTCCATCCCACTGGCAGCAGTGCTCCACAAACTGCTGCATTGTGGGTCACTTCCACAGGGTGCAATCCCTCAAGGATAGGCTGCTCCAGGGTAGGTCCTCTACAGGGCTGCAGGTCATACCAAGAATCCTGCTTCAGAGTGGGTTCCTCTCTCCACAGGTCTACAGGTCCCTTCCGAGAGTCTGCTCCAGCACAGGCCTCCCATGGATTCACAGCCTCCTCTCAGGCATCCAACTGCTCCCTTGTGGGTCTCCACAGGCTGTGGGTGGATCCCTTCATCCCCATGGATCTCCATGGGCTGCAGGGGCACTGCTGCCTCACCACGGTTTTTACCATGGGCTGCAGGTGAACCTCAGCTCTGGTGCACAGAGCACCTCCTCCCCCTCCTTCTTCACCGACCTTGGTGTCTGCAGGGCTGTTCCTCTCATGTTTCCACCCTTCTCTTCTCTGTCCGCAATTACATCTGTGCAGTACCTTTTTTGTCTTCTTCTTCTTAAATATGTTATCACATAGGCGTTACCACCATTTCTGGTTGGCTCACCCTTGGTCAGTGGCACATCCGTCTTGGAGCCATCTGGCATTGGCTCTGCTGGACAGGGAGGAAGCTTCTAGCAGCTTCTCACAAACTCTCAAAAAGCTACCCCTCTAACAAAACCTAGTCATGCCAGCCTAATACAGGGAGCCTGTTTCAGTGCTCAACCACTCTCTGTGTAAAGAAACTTTTCCTAAATAGAAACTTAAATATCCCCCGGCATAACCTCAGGCTATTCCCTTAGGTCCTGTCACTGGCCACCACAGAGAAGAGATCAGTGTCTGCCCCTCCTCTTCCCCTCACAAGGAAGTTGTAATTGTGACAAGGTCCCCCCTCAGTCTCCTCCAGGCTGAACAGACCAAGTGACCTCAGCCTCTCCTCGTACAGCTTCCCGTCACAGCCCTTCACTATCTTTGTTGCCCTCCCTTGAACACTTTCTAATAGCTTAATAGTACCCAAAACTGCACACAGCATTCGAGGTGAGGCCTCCCCAGTGTAGAGCAGAGCAGGACAATCTTGTCTGACTTGCGTCCCTTACCTGACTGGCGATGCTGTGCCTGATGCCCCCCAGGACACAGATGACCCCCCCGGCTGCCCGGGCACTGCTGACTCCTGTTCAGCTTTCCATTGACCAGGAGCCCCAGGTTCCTTTCTGCCACCCTGCTTTCTAGCATCTCATTCCCTAGTCTGTCTGTACATCCAGGGTTGCCCCATCCCAGCTGGAGAATCTGGCACTTGTTTTTGTTAAACTTTGTGTGGTTGGTGATTACTCAGCCCTTTAATCCAGCTCTCTCTCTCCCCTGCTTGCCCATACCATGACATGTTATCCAGCTGAATGCTGGGCATTTAATCCAGAAGGATACTGTGACAAACAGTATCAAAAGCTTTACTGAAATCCTAAAAGATTACATCAACTGGTTTCCCTTGGTCACTTAGGCAAGTTACCTCGTCATAAAAAGAAATTATGTTTGACAAGCAGAACTTCCATCATGAAGTCATGCTGACTGTGACCAATGACTGCATTGTTCTTCAGGTGTTTTTCAATACCTCTCTGAATAATCTCCATGATTTTACCAATCACTGAATTGAGACTGACAAGCCTGTAGTTTCCAGGGTCATCCTTCTTGCCCTTCTTGAAAATTTGGACATTAGACAGCTTGCAGTCCTCTGGGACTTTCCCAGATTCCTACAACTGTTCAAAAATCATGGAGAGATGCCTTGCAATGACATCATCCAGGTCTTTTAGTATTCTTGAATCCTATCAGGCCTCATGGACTTATAGGGATCTAGCTGGAGCAGTAGAACCTGCACAAGTTCCACGTCAAATGGGAGTTGATCATGCTTGCAGTCATGGTCCTCCAGCTCAGAGCACTGGCACCCCCTTTATCCCGTTGTTAGTGTTGAAGACAGAGGCATGAAACATCTCTGCCTTGTCAATGTCCCTGTTTGTGAGATGACCATCCCCATTCTGTAATGAGATGATGTCATTTCTGTATTACCTTTTGCTATTAACGTATTTTAAAAGACTCTTTTTTATTTCTTCCCACTGTCCAGCTTCAACTCCATTTGAGCTTTGGCCACATGAATTTTCTCCCTCCAGAGGCATCTCTGCAGTCCTCCCATGTCGCATGACCTTGCTTCCCCTGGACATACACCTTCTTTTCTTGCCTTATTTCTAAAAAGAGATCCTTGCTCAGCCAAGCTGACTTTCTTCCTTATCTGCTTGACTTTCAACATTTTGGAATTGCCTGCTCCTGTGCCCTTAGAAGGTGGCGTTTAAAAAGTGACTGGCTCTGGTGGAGCCTAACACCTTCAGAAGTGGATCTTAGTCACTAGTTCCCCGAGCAGCCTAAAGTCTGCTCTTCTCATGCCCAGAGTTGAAGCATTGCTATCTCTTTTCCTCCTTTCCACAGAGGTTTTAAACAACTGCTTTGTGGTCTCTGTGGCCAAGATGGCCACGAATGACCACTTCATTCATGCAACCTTCTCTGTAAAAAACCAAAGCAAGGAGGGCATCTTTCCTAGTCAGCTGCCTTAGTACCTGTACCATGAAATTATCATCCATGTTTCACTAGTCTTCCAGACCCGTTTGTGCCAGCTTTGTGGTGTTCCCAGTTAACATCCAGCAAGTTAAGCCCCCTGTAAGGACAAAGGCATTTGATTAGGAGGTGTCCCATAGTTCCTCAAAGAATAATTCATTGATGTCATTGTCCTGTCCTTTAGCTGACTGCCACAGTGACATTTCATTATTTATTTGTGCCTTAATACTTACTCAGAGGCTCTCAACTGTGCCATTGTCAACTGTACGCTACATATATTCCAACTCCTCCATTACGTACAGTGCCACCCCCCTTCCTCGCCTACCCCGCCTATCGTTCCTGAAGAGCCTCCAACCACCCACTGTTGCACTCCAATCACAGAACTCAACCCACCAGGTTTTGCTTATTCCAGTGATGCCGAATCTCTGGGACTGGGCCAAAGGTTCAAGCTCCTCTTGTTTTATCCCGTTCAATAGTTTCAAAATAAAGGAGTTTCAGTGTTCATCTGTTTTGTGGGTTAATACCATTAGGCTTCTAAGAGCCACACAGCCACTCACTCCTTCTCCCCAGTAAGATGTGGGATAGAATTAGAAAAGCAGAAGTGAGAAAACTCATTGGTTGAGATATGGATGGTTTATTAAGTACAAGAAAACCAAAGCAAAACAGAAAAACAACAACAACAAAAACCCAGTAAAACAAAGCAAATTAAAACAAGTGATGCAAACGCAATTGTTCTCCAGTCAAACCGATGCCCAGATAGTCCTTGAGTAATGACAATTCCAGGCTAACTTTGCCAGGAAAAGTTCTTGAAAGTTTTATTGAAAAACATGGCACAATAATGACCTTTTGATGAATTTTGATCAGCTATGTCAGTTCTGTTCCTTCCTAGATTTCCCCTCTTCCAACATACTCACTGGGGCCAGAGTGAGAAACAGAAGAAATTGATGATGTGTAAGCACTGCTCAGAAATAGAACAATGTTATCAACATTGTTCTGATCAAAATTGTAAAATGTAGCATCAAACAGGCTGCTGTGAAGAAATTAATTCCTTCTCTGCCAAAGCTGGTGTGACTTCACATGGGAATCACATGTGCCTCAGTGAGATATTAGACTAAATTTTTAGGAGATCAGGACCTAAAAACAAATCCACAGTTCACATCAAAATTAAATCTAGACACTCCAGTGTTATCACCCTAGTTTCTCTTTCCTGGATGCCAATCATAGTTGCTGCCCTGTTGTATAAAACTGCATGTGTCACTAAATACTGTTTCGGTTTTCAATAGAGGGGGTGAGAATGTTCTCTGTGGAAGACCAGACTTATTCCTTCAGTCTTTAAGATCTATCAGAATTTTCACTGGAAGGCATTTTACTTTCCTTTCAAAGTTCAGCATCTGTCTAAACATGTGTGCTCTTGAAAACAAGTGAAATCTCTATTACTCTTCCTTCCTAGGGCAATTAATGAGCATAGAGGGAATATGCAAAGAGGGAAAATAAATTAAAGAAATATTTGTGTAATCCTGACAGCACATTGTAAGTCAACAAAATCATGCTGTTGGGATTAATGTCGAAGAGAGTCCCAAACTACTTTTTTGATGCACTTGGCATCTGTTTTTAAAAAATATCTTGTCCCTCCAGTAAATATTATTTGCACGTTTCCTAACCTATCTCTTTCTTTGCCAAGTTGAGTTTTAACACATTTGTTTATGTGGTTTTTCTAATGTGAAAGAAGTAGTATGTTCATGTGTTCAGACTGTATTCAAATATTTGTATTTGGCATAAACTCTCTATTCATTTGAGAAAAAAACCTAAAATCAAATTAACAAAAACGCTAATGTTGACTGTTTTCAGGTATGCTGTATGACAAACCTCTTCAATAACTTCTGCAAAGTTGCAGGTCAATTCATTTTTATGTCATATAATTTAAATGTTTGATTTCACGTCTTTCTTCAGTGAGCATTTTATCCATATTTCACTTAGGCCAGTATTTGTCACCTTACAGCTTTTTTCCTAAAGTTTTCTTCATGTCATTCCTTTGAGTCCTGCCACTGGTCACCACAGAGAAGAGATCAGTCCTCTTCCCCTCACAAGGAAGTTGTAACTGTGGCAAGGTCTCCCCTCAGTCTCCTCCAGGCTGAACAGACCAAGTGACCTCAGCCACTCCTCATATGGCTTCCCCTCAAGGCTCTTCACCATCTTCATAGCCCTGGTCCTGATCAAATCAGGCTCAACAGTTCTGAGAAGAACTAATGGGTTGAATTGTAGGTCTGATAGTAAATATTCTTAATAAACCCGTGTGGTAGGTTGATCCCAGATAGCATCCAAGCACCCACATATGCACTGGCTAATATTTCTCTGTCCCAGCAGGACAGAGGAAAAAATAGGAAAGAGCAAGACTGAAAAAATTTACAGATTTAAATAAAGACAGGGATATGACTTTTCAAGAACTATTTTGGGCAAAATAGACTTGACTGTGAAAATTTGACTTCATTTATCAGTAACTAGCAGAAATATTTAATTACTGACTTAGGTATTGGCAAACTGACGTCCTGCCCGACCGACATCGGCAGCATAGGGAGGCTGCTGTCCAAGTGTAACGTGAGGCTCTCAAATCACACTACCACTGGTTAGCCAAGGGTCAGCATGACTCTTACCTGCATTCAAAAGTGATTTGCACAATTGACTGTTGTTGTCAGATGACCTGGACACCAAGTGCTCCTGACAGTGCACCGAAGCCACTGCATCAGTTATGATCCTATGTTTGTTATCAGCAATTGGGTGAATTTCCATATGAGTGCATTGCTGCTCATCTTTCCTACTGTCTCAATAAGGCTTTGTTAATAAATTGTTGTCAGGCTACATTACTGTTCAGACCAGAGAAACAGAGATGACAATCAATAAAATATCTCTCTTCACCCTTTCCCAGGCTCAATTAATTTCATTCCAAATTCCTCTTCTTCTTGCATCCCACCCAGCGCCCACTTTTTTTTTTTTTTTTTACTTCAGTATTTCATTTTAGACACTTCTTGTTCTGCCTTGTTGTCACCATAGGTTACAATCAGTCCCTTCAGTGAGACAACAAATCATGCAGGAGGTCACGGTCAGTACATTGTGGTTTCTCTCTGCTGCTGCTTGTTTCTCACACTATTCGTGCTCCAGGGGCATAGTCCCTTCAGCTGGGTAGTTACTCTGCCATGGAGTGCCTCCTCTGACCTTTTTATTCCCTCATTTCCTTTGCTGTTCCCTCAGTTGTTCTTCACTTTTTCCATTTTTTTTTCTCCTTTCTTAAATATATTTTCACAAAGATATAACTGTCTTTGCTGATGTGCTCAGCTGTGTTCTGTGGTGGGTCCAGTTGAGCTAGTTCAGACCAGCTGTGTCTGGCACAGGGCAGACCCTTGTCTCTTCTCACTTAGATCAAGCCTGTAGACCACTCCTAATAAAACTTGCCATTTACACCCAATACAACCTTTCAGCTTAAAGGAGTAGGCTACAATGAGACTAATTAAAAACAGGATGAAAAATAAAAATGGACAACTACAGAGCTTGACCTCAACAGGAGGCCACAATCAGCAGAATGAATTATGAAGGAAGCAATAATTAAATAAATTGAGATGAATGGAAAGTGGATAAATCAACGCAAGGATTAGCAAAGACAGATTGTGTCAGACTGATAAAATATTTTCTTTAACAAAATGACTGTTTTGTTAAAGACAAGAAAGTTGTGGTAGATCTAATCTATCTTGACTTCTTTACAACACTTGATGTGGTTCCCCATGGGAAATTTTCACTGAAGGTGGTGGTTAGTACATGAATTGAAAAATGAATAAAGAATTATCATGTGATGGAGAGATTACTAGTGGAGTACTCAATGGATTCATTTTGATAATCTTTAGTACCTTGCTTAATGACAGTGATGTAGTTGATGCTAATGGATTTTTATGACGACAGAAAGTCTTGAAACGTATAAAGCAGTAGGAGCATCTGAATGTCTCCTGGGAAGAATAAGACAACCTTGAAAAAGAAACAATAAAAATTATAACATGAAGTGCAATCCAGCTGGGGAATTAAAACCCCATCTCTGTTAATAGGTAAAGATCTACCAGCTGGGTGACAAAGTGAATAAAGGATTTTCTTACATTTAGTGATGACAGTGTGATTGTAAGTCCCCAAAATGAGATGAAAAAACATTATCTTGAGAGCTATCAGGCAAAATATTTGGGGTAAAACTGATATAAAAACACCTCAGGAAGTCTCTATACTCTTCTGTTGATGTATATAGAATACACACAAGCAATAGTTCAAAGGCAAAGAAAAAAACTAAAGAATATATTGAAGAAAATGTATCATACAGTAAAGAAATTTGTGTATATATATATAATAGAAGGAATGTATTTATTATGAAGTTTCTACAATGACTCTGTAAGTTGGATGCTCTGTAATGTATAATAGTTATGATACAATCTTTATTTAGTAGCAGTGTTCTCACAGAAATAAAATATTACATGCATGCATACATCCATCTGCAGAAAGAGATTGCATTCAAGCGAGATGTTTGCATGTCTAAGTTTAAGACATTTAAGTGAAAATTAGACTAGTTGCCCCATCCCACAGACTGCCACAGTCATAACGAGCAGATAAGTTCCAGTTGGTTTGAAATAAAGAAGAAGACCATTTTCTGGGAATTGAAATTAATTGCCCAGATAATAATTTCAATATTTGAAATAGACAGTGATGAAGTCAATGATTTATGATATTTCATTTATGTCTTTAATTTAAGAAGCAAATTTTAAATTACACTTTAGATGGGTCATCTTAAAAAGTTTTGAAGGACTCAGATATCACCTTGATCTCCTAAGTACCCTAATATTGCAGGCCTTCAAATTTCAGATAAATATTCAAATACACACAATTTATTTCAGTCTTAATCGTGAATCTTTTTGAAATTCAATAATGAGAAGGAGAATGAAAGATGAGTTATTAAAAAAAAAAATTGAAAGGTGGAGAAGCATTGGTAGGAGATGAGGGTGAAATGGCTATAATTAAGAGTCTGACTGTCAGACCTTCCTTGCTGTAGAAGTTAAGTACTAATAAAATATGAATACAGTCAAGTGAATAGTCAGATGAAGTACCTATGAGTTGCTCTAAAAAGCTGAGAAAAGACTGAAAACATATGTGAAAGAGATGAGACTTAAAGAGACAAACAAAGACATAAAGGATGTCTGAACAGAAGGTGTGAAGCATAACAGTGTGTGAAATAAATTAAGAAATGCAAGAGGAAAGTACCATCTCATTTGTTTCATCTATTTTTCTTTTAGTGAAACAGCTATAAAACAAATACAAATGAGTCCATGAAAGCTCTTCTGTCTCCAAATTAATAAATCGAATTGTTTTAACATACTTAACTTGTATGAAATTAAATCAGATTTTAAGGAGCTTGTAATCAGTATCTCATATGAAAATCAACCTACTTATGAAACACTATTTGAAGAGCTACTGTATGCAGATGATAGTGAACGAAACAGGAATTTTATTGAAACTATTCTAATTAGCCAGTAAGAATTCTCTACAATCAATTAATCACACTGTAACTAAATTATTTTGTAGTGCTCAGAAAGGTAACTATCCAATTGTTCATTTTGTTCATAATTGGTGAAAAAAACCCCACTCATATATTTCTTGCTTTCTCTAGGGTTATCATAAATTATTTTTAAACAAGCAGTTTGATTTGAAATTTAACTCCAGAAAGTTTTTATATGGATCTGGTAATTGCATCTTTTTTGTAAGGGAACCATTATTTTCCTCTTCTTTTAACACCTTCATCCCTAGAACTCTTATAAAAGACAGTCACTTTGCTTAAGAGAAATAAGAATTTGTATAGCAGGCTTTGATTTCTTTAATTTCTTTAATCTCTTTAATTTCTTTAATTTATTTAAATCAACCAAATAACATTTTTGAAAAAACTTGTTCAAGTAGTGTATGTACCAAATAAACCATATGAAGCTTATCAAATAAATATGTAATATGTTACTACAAAAACACCTGTTCTTGAATGAAAAGCTTGCTTTTAAACTGCCATTCTAAAAAGAAAGAGAACTAAATTAAAACTTAAATTTCAGTCTAGCTTTTCACGTCACTTTGAAGTGAAGCCATGGCAGGAAGTTTTGTAAGTAAATATACTTGGACTGGTTTTATAGCTTAAATATATAGATTTATAAATATAATATAATACAATATAATAAAATATAATACAATAGAATACAATATCATATCATATCATATCATATCATATCATATCATATCATATCATATCATATCATATCATATCATATCTCCTATCATTATATCATATAATTAATATAATTAATATAATATATAGTACAATGTAATATAATAAAAAATATATTATAATTATCATACTTTTTTTTTTACATTTTATCTGTGAGTGATGTGACTACTTTTACATGTCTAAAAAATGTCTAATGTCGTTAGACTTCTTAGCACATCTGGATCAGCCTCTATCTGGTTTCCAGAAGATTCCTCTGTTTTGTGCAATTTATAGCATGTTGTTCAGCCCTTTGCAGATGTCTCAGATACCCTGTGACATCTCAAAAAGGAACAGTTCTTCATTGTTTAGACAGGTGAATACTATCTGTGATGTCTTTCAAGGATTTTGTCTTCATCTCAGACTGGTTCTGAGAGCAACCACAAATCAAGGTACAAAGGAAGAATACACAGCTGTGAGTTTAAATAGATTATAACTGTATAGAGCAAGAATCAGTCTGGTTATGCATACACTGTGTGAGCACCCGGTCTGAAGAGTTCTTACTTGTGAAACTGTACATCACATGTGAATACTGGTTGTAGAGTTCCTTTCAAGCTGTAGGCCCCAGACATGTATTATAGCACCTTATGCCTGGAATTGCCTTGCTCTTTCTCAAAAACTCTTTAACTGTGGAGTAGACATTTCAGATGTCAAATTCCTGCTGTTAAAAATCCCACAACTCTGAAATGTGAAATTACAAGTTATGCTTCTGTGACAATGATTAATTCTGTACGATTATTCTTTTGAGATCTATGCATATGACTGAAGTGGAAATATTGCAACTGAAATACAAAGCAAGAATCTGTGTTTGGTCGTATCGCATGAAATTCCATATTCTTTTTTCAAATATCTCTTAGGTAATCCAGAAGGTATGAGTTTTTCTTTAAATTTTTCATCTTGAGAAATAAATTAAAAAATCTGATTTAAATTTTATAATACTTATTTTATCAGTGTGACCCTTTGATATGCAGCCAATTTTATTATATTGACTCCATCCTGTTCACAAAATTCCTCTTTTTAATCTGGATTTTGTATTTTGTAACTCCTCTACATTCAAAGAGTCTGTCCATGGATGAAAGTCTTTAATGCAGAATTTCCACTGCTTTTTGATGTGATTTTTTTTTTGTTTAGGCATCCATCCTTTCATTTGGATCTCAAAAACAGCTTGATTAATGGCAACTTTATAAAATTATGGGCCTGTATTAATGTGTTAGAAAGAGAAGAACCGATTATGAAAATATATTCCCTAAAAAGGACAGTGAATGGAAGTACCAAATCCTGTCACGACAAGCAGAGATATGAAACAATGGTAAACAAGAATTAACTCCAATAATTAAAAACCAAAAAGTAACTCTATAATGTAGCACTAATGGCTATCCATTTATACTTAAAATATTTATTCAAATGGAAGTTTGAATAGAATAATACATTATTTGCCAGATTAATGCTAATTTTATTCCAAGAGAAAAAGGCGTTGATCAGAGTGCCAGCCAGCAGTTGGTCTGTGCTTACAAAGCACAAAGCCTGCCTTTGACAGATAGCTATTCTAATGTATCTTTTGCCTGAGTATCCTTTAGATTGCAGAAAGTAGGGTTTCTTGTATGTGGAATATTAAACTTACTACTATTTTAAGTTAAAAAAAAGAAAATAATTCTTTTTTCTTCAATTATTTCATCATTTTAAAATCCTCTATCTTATAATACTACAGAATTATGGAATAATCAAATATCATCACGAAAAATATGCTTGTATTTTGAATTTTTTTCCCTATGGTCTATGCCCTTGGACAAAAAACAATTAGGCAGAAAAGTCATAGAAACACTTCTGCAGGAGGATGTCATGTACAGAGCACCTTTGGGAAATGTCTGATCAACACAAGTAGATGGCAAGGCTATCTTTGAATTTCCAATGCAAGTAACCAAAAAAAAAAAAAAAAAGAAAAAAAAAAAAAAAAGAGCGCTTTTGATTAGATGGGTGTAAGGAGTGAGAAACTAATTTGACCTTTGATTAAGTGATCTCACTTTTCTGGCACCATCACCTATCTCTCAATTATATTCTGCTTAAAAAAAAAAAAAAAATTGACCATTATGTTAACTGACATGAATGGGCAGAATAGAAGATTTTCGGCTTTCACTAGCTCCTGCAGACAATGAAATGGGAAAATGAGTGGCCCTTACAATTTACAGCCTCTTCCTTATTACAGGCTGTGACTGCTGCAAGCACAGGGGGGATAATCAGCTTGTCAAGAGTCTGCCACTGAGAATGCCAACGTATGATCATTCCTATTGTTTCAGAGGACTTCTTAGGAAACTGTGGCACTGCATTTGCATTTAAAAAGCTATGTTGTACAATTGCAAAGAGAGTTTATTTCAAGAAATACTGTAAAATAGTCCTTAAAATGATGAATTCATTCTTTCCCATGACTACCGTATAAAGAGACATAAAGTAGATATTGTTATATTGAAATTACAGATCAAAATCATTAGACTAGCAGCTATTTGTAGGAGATAAAAGTCCGTTCATTGGTGACTGTTCTTTCTTGCACAGAAGATGGTTGGTGCTCTATTTAAAAAGTAATAAAACTTGAATTAATCAAAATCTGTATATGTTAAGTTGTTCAGAATGTCACAATAGCATTGTACCAATTGTTAGCAGCTCAAAATTGGACATAGGATCTTCGATAGCAATAAAACTCTTTAACTCTCTTTTTTCATGGAGTCAAGTGCTAAATAGCCTCCAAAGTAGAAACCTTACCACTCAAAAGAAAAATAAAGGTAAAAGGAGTTTTATCAAATCCAAAGATCTACAATGAGACAAACAAAAAGTTTTTGACTAAAAGTCCAAGAGCAAAAATTTGCAAGGAAATAGAGAGGCAACTTCGGAAGTCACTGTAGCTCCACTGATTTGAACCTAGTTCAATATTGGAATTCAATACATGTATAAAGTCAGTTAAAATATTGTGGGCAAGTGGATAAAAGTGCTAAAGCTCAATTAAGTAGGAGCCATGTGAAAGCTGTAGAAATCTTCTGGAGCCATCTGGATACACATAAGCAAAGCAGGCCACTGAGGGGTTAAAAGATATATGAAGGGAATTAGATGTCTGAACTAGGACGCTAATCTCTTTTAGCTTCAGCTGCTATACCAAGATTAGAAAAGGGGATAAAAAGCCTTAATAAGGACAAACATTGTGAAAACGGAAGGGTGCAATCAAATATTAAAACATGCACCATTAACTTGCCTGACCTAAACCATTCAAATATGAACACCAAGAGTAAGTGAATTAAAAGCAAATTATCTAAGGAAAGGCCAGATGTTGTATTTCTTGAAGAAAACTATTAGACCAGAATATAAACTGGAAAGCAATTAGTTTGTGCAGGTATTATTTCTCAGTGATTAAATTAAGGAAAAAAAGAAAAGAAAAAAATATGTTTAATTTGATATCAAAGAAACTGAAACTTATTAATAGAAGAGATTAAATTAGATACAGAGAAATTCTTTATGGTAATAAGGAAAAAAACCCCTCTGTCCATCTAGTCCCCTTATTTCAGGTGGGGATTTTTTTTTAGAATAATTTTGATTTAACGTTACAGATGCTGCAATTGGGAAAAATCATACATGGAAGAGATCTCAACAACAAATGACATTCCCTGTAATGGGATGTACTTATATATATATATACACTTAGAATTAGGCTGAAAAGGATACCATAGTTTCATAGGCTTAAACTCCGAGGCAAAAATAAATTAAGCTTAAGAATACCTGAAGTCCTTGTGATCTTGTCAAAGTTAGTATCTTTCTTTTCTAGCCTTAGAAATGCATGCATCGAGTTTTGTTAAATCTTGATTTTCTTAACTTTCAAACTATTTTAAGACTCAAGTTATGTTTCACAATATTTAAATATTTATCCAAAAGAAGATGTTGCAGTGCAGAGAAATATGTGAATAAGCAGAGCCAGGAGACAGAAGATGCAGACAGACCAAGTTTGCCAGGCTCAGATTCGGTCTGGCATAGAAAGGCAATTAAAGACAGAAATTAAGGAACATCATTATCATGGAATTAAATACTGGAAGCAGAGAAGGTATCTGAAGCAAAAGCAGAACACATAGGCTTGAGCATTATGCCTTGCTTCACAGTTATGCAGCTCTCAGACACAGCTACCTTGTTTGCAACATCCTGTGCATGTTTACAGCCGTTTGTGGGGATGCCCACAAAGCATTAGAGGCAAATAAGTTTTGTGTAATATTTGGAATTGTATAGCTCCACAAGCAATACAGATCAGTTCCCTATACTTCACTTCAGAATCTAGGCAGCAGCTGAATGGCTCATTTTCCACTACTGTAAGGATTTCCAGCTCTTGAACTTAAGCTTGAGCGCATTCATCCTATCAGGGTCCATGGCAGAGTCTCCTCTGAGGTTGAGGGACTGATTAAGTAGACTTGAGAATCTTTCAGATAAGCCTAGAGACAATTTTTCCATATGACAGGGTACTGCTAAAACTGATCCTCCATAGCGAAAGACAAAAAAGTGTTGTTTCTCAATATTTAAATGGTTTCAAATTTGCACTTCACTTAGACTTTCTTAAAATCAATCTATAAAGCAATTTTAAAATCTATCTGATTTCTTCTGTTTAAACTGAGCTATTGTGAATTAAGGAATGAAAGGCCACAGAAAGCATAAGAAACTAGGAACCTCCTCCCACCAATCAGTTAGAGCTCTTAATTAGAACCATTAGTTACTCTGATTTCAGCTTCTAGGACTGCTTTGAATTAAGCAATTATTGAATAAAGAACTGTGATCAGACACAAACCCAGGTTCATAATATGGTTGAGTTGGCATGATGGGAAGTGTTTGGTCCAAGGTTGGACTCAGTGATTTTGGAGGTCTTTTCCAACCTAAATGATTCCATGATTGTATGAAGGCTCTAGACTTTGCTCAATACAAATGCTTTACTTCTAGTTCAGTGTTGCTTTAGTCCTGCCTTTGGTGCACAGTAACTCAATTCTCATAGTGTTTGCATTCGTACACACATGGTTTCATTGTTATGGCTGAAAGGAGTACCGCACCTTTCTCTGTTGCAGAAAGAATAGAACTGAGACTTCTAAATATTTGAGCAAGTTGTAAGGAAGAAAGAAAATAGAGTAAAACTAATAATCTCCTAGACTATACATTAACGAGGAAAAGAACACAAACCTACAACCCCAAGTAAAGTAACAGAATACCAACACAGAAAAGAAGAAAATAAAATGCTATGAATTAGAAAAATACTCTCCATGATTAAAAACACTCAGGAATAATTAGGTAATGAGTCTCATATAGCTACATTAATATGAGAATGGTTTATAGCAGGGTAGATTCAGGTACTTACACACAGGCATCAGTGCATCTTTTGTGTCTTTCAAAGTATCCAAGCCAGCCCTGTGAGAATAGATGATAGGACACAATCTACCACACATCTTCAGCTTCCTGACATGGCAGCTGGAAGCAAAATATAATATTCAATATCTCAGATTACATTAAGTGTCTAATTTTAAGCAATTGAACTCCATCTAGAGAGGTAATAGAAGAGAATTATGCAAAAAATTTGATCATGTTAAATACCAGCAACAAAAACCTGTCACTTAGACAGAAAGAATTTAAGAAAAAGCTATGCAGCTACATAAAGAGATTGAATGGTCTTTATAAGAGAAAAGTCTTTTAAGAAGTTGAAGTAGTGTCTAAATAAATAAACTAGGAAGGTTTGGGAGATGATAATGCAATGCAGTAAGTCAGAAAGAGTTTTGGCAACAGCTTACCAAGGTTGTAAAAAATGATACTAATGTTTTTTTCAAGGACATAGAATGTGATGAGCCAATAGGTGACCAGAGTTCTCAGAGTGTTAGGACACATTTAGAAAGGCTGAAAGTTTTTTTGGGTTTTTTTCCTCTGTGATCACCCAACAGAAATTGAAGAGTTTTCCGTGTTGTACCTCCTGAGGATTGTGTTTCAGGATTTGTTTCCAACTGACATTTTGTAGAGCTTACACAACAAAAGAATGAAGACTAATGAATCATGCTAGAAACCTAGGAAAATCAAGGAAGATACAGCTGAGAAAACTGTGGTGCTGTGTTTCCCCACGCCTTTTCCTGCTGGGTTTCTGCCCTTCCTTGCCCCTGGTCCTGGCCACTCCCTCGGGTTTTTCCCATTGGTTCTGGTACCCCAACTCCGCCCATGTGCCGCCCCTGCACCCTGAAACCAGTAGTCCACGTGCTCTCCCCGCCCCGCTTGTCCCCAGATAAAACCCAAAACGGGCTGCCATGTGCCCTCTCTGCCTCTGGGAAGCTGGTCGTCACCATGTGATTAAAGTCGTGTGGTCCCCATGCGGAGAGCCTTCTCTCCTCCTTTATCGCTGCCGTGTTGTGGAGCCGGCAGCCAGCCGGAGCAAGGGCGCGGGGCCGCCCGGGAGGGCTCCGGGAAGCGGAACAGCCGCTCTCTCCCCGATGCCGCCCCGCAGCGCTCTCCGGGAAGGTTGCGGCTTGCCATGCCAACGCAAAAACTACAGACTGCAACAGAAAACAGTGGCAAATATAGCCTCTTTCAAATCAGCTGTGCTAATACAGGATTGGGAAGTGGAACAAGAGACTCAATTTTAAAATTCAAGGATTTTTTCATTCAGGGGACAACACAACACTAAATATTTTTACAAAGGAAGTTTGTGCAAATTATTCTGAAAAAAATCCCATTGGATACTATCAAGGTTCACTAAAAGAGTCAGTAAACAACTGTAGTGGGTTAACCCTGGCAGGGCTTCAGCACACATAATGGTTGCTCTGGAAGGCAAACATTGGAAGCTCATTAATTCCTGCCCCCTTCCTCCTCTCTCTCTCAGCTTATATATCTGAGCTGATGTCATATGGTATGGAATATCTCTTTGGCTGATTTGGGTCAGCCAGCCTGGTTGTGTCCCCTCCCAGGATCTTGCCCACTCCCATCCACTTTGATGGGGGAAGGAATGTCAGAGGGGCAGTGCTGCTCAGCAGCAGCCAAAACTGTTGTGTTATCAACACCCTTCCAGCTACTAATACAAAGCACAGCACTGGGAGGGCTGCGAGCTTTGCCTCAGTCAGACCCAATACAACAACAAACATTGAAATAATTTCTTCGCTTTTCAAACATCATTCAGTAATTCTGTCTAGAGAAGCCCTCAAAAATTCTCCCAGTAAATATGCGAAGAAATTAAGGAAGTGAAATAAGAGGCAAGCTTCTAACATGGAGAAGTAGCTGTTCAAAGAGAGGGAAAACAGAATAGGAATAAAGTTTCATTTCTGTCGGGAAGAAAGTGATCACCAGTAGAATTCCCTCAGGAACCCATGCTCTGTGCTATTCAACATGCTTATAAATGATGTGACATTTAACTTGTGTATTTTATTTTTCTATATGGTTAGGAGTAAGGAGGTCCTGCATACACTGAAAACAATTGTGATAGTTTAATACTGAGTACAAAGGACTGGCTTATTATTTTGTTTGTATAAGCTGATCTACCCTCTTAATTTAGATCTGAATATATTTTTATGACCCTTATGAAAAGAACAGAAACAGTTTTTCCTGGGAGAATATGTATTAATTAAAAGGCTTCACATATAAAGTGAATATCAATATAATACACTGGTCTCTTTTCTGCTGGTAAATACACATGAGCAGTCAAGAAAACATGAAAAGGCTTAAAAAACCATCAGATTTCATTTTAATTTTACTAAATTTGCAGTATTTCTGCAAAGTTCTGAGTGGGGAATTGGCATTACAACAACAGTTACTAAAATGTTTCTCAATAACTACGGACACTTTTGGGATAGTAGCATGGTCACCCTAATGTTGCACAGAAATTACATTAGGTTTAAGTATAAATTTGTTATAGCTATTTTTTACTCAGAAGAATGCTCAGGTTTCATAAGAATGTTTCAGATAAGAAATTTAATAAAAAGACAAAAAATTTTCTTATCTTGTTCCCAACAGCCATCAAAAATTATTCAGAATTTCAGCTGGGGTTATCTAATCCAATATGCCATGTGTGGAAAGGGAGGATGTATGTGATCACCAGACATCTTTTATGAAATTATGGAAATGAGTGCAATCAAAGAACATATGGGACTATTAATATACCAGTTCGGGCTTAATTGCAGTGAAAACATTGTAACAAATCTATGTAGGAAGTGTAAGTTTCAGGAGTGTTAACTCTAATTATGAGAAAGATTGTCTCAGAGGGCCTGTTGTTTACATGATATAACTAACTTCAGCTGTTACATTGAGAAGGTAAGGTAGCCTTTACAGAGAAGTTGTGGCCCATCTTATGGAACAGTTTGGACATCTTTAGCTAAGTGCAGAGATGCTTTAAAGTAGGTTGTAAATAATTCAAAAGTATAAAGTGAAAATGTATTAGCTAGTACACAATCAACAAGGCATTTAATGAGACACTAGGGATTAATGAGATATTAGGTCAAACATTAATGTGGTCAGACCTACACCTCCCTATAATACACTATATTCCTTATAATACACCTGAAGAGTCTCTGTTGTCCAGGAAAGTAGCAGTCAGAGGGGCAGGGCAGATCATTCCCATGTGCCGCCGCTTTGCCAGGTCCCGCCACCTCTATCATCAGTGGTAACAATGGTGGCTTGACTAGAAGATCCTGAAAGTGATCTTGAAAGTGATGGATCATTGAGCCATTACAGCTTAATAACATCCTAGAAGAAGAAACTCCTTGGTGTATCTTGCTGATTTGCATCTCAGGAGATTATGGTTATTACTTGATCTTGTAACATACTTTTCATCTGCAAACAGCAAGTAGGGGTGAAAGAGGAGCCTGAAGCTGCTTGAGACTGTTTCAATGAGTGAAGCCTCCTTGAACTGACTTTCAGAAAAGACATTAATTGCAAAAAGGTCTCATAATAATTATAGTATCTTGAAACATTTAAGTTATCTTGGCCATAAAACGGGGCCTACACAATCAAATTGTTACAGGCACAATATTAAACTGCCTACTTTTTTTGTGGTTTGCTCCTACTATTATCATGTTCTCATTAGCCAAGTAAAAGTATTTCATTTCTACAGATTTTATAGTCAATAGGGTTTATATTGTACTTTGGGGACTGCAGGACTAGTAACACATCTCCTCAAAACGTGCGGTGAAGAAGCAGCACTTTAAGTACACCATGCATGCATTCCTACATTTTGAGAATAACATAAAAGCAAACAGACTTCTAAAGATGTAACCAACTTTCAGAGCTTATCATCCCATTCAGAAAAAACATATGTACTTATCCTTATTTTTTCTTTTTCCATGTTTCTTTTTTTTTTTTCTTTTTTTTGTCCTTAAGGGTAAGGCAGAAAGTTGTGTGCTAACTGATAGACTGACATAAGTGGGTGACATGGGCAGTCTATACTGGCCCAGAGCTGTCATGAACTTCTGGAGCAAAAATCTCATGTTGAATTGAGGATTCATCATGATAATGTCCATGATAACACACAGGAGATTTATGGCCAGCTTGGAACACTACTGCAAATTCATCCTGGTTGTTTTGATGCAGGAAATAGGTTGAAAAGGAAATGTTTTCCCAAAATATCTGCCATACATAAAAAGCACATTAAAATATTTTTTCTCCTTAGAAGGTAGTAAAGAAAGCAGAACAAGTTTTTAGCTAAGAGAAACGTAAAACAATTAGACCAATTTTACCATCAACTGCAATTTATTCCATTTTTCCTCTGTGTTTTTTTTTCCAGGATAGCTGCTTACGCAACATTGAGCTCTACTCTTTCCCAGCTGATCACCACTTATGCTTAATACTTCTGCCTTTGTCAGAACTTCTAAAATGTCCAGAAGATATTAAAGACAGCTTTTTACCTCCAGTTCGGTCTTACAAATCAGGGTCCTTTTTGTAATCACAAATACATTTTGCTCATAAAAATCTTTTCTACTGTGGTGAAGAGTTGCAAAACTACACTAATAATAATTTTTTATACATCCTTTGATGCTCTCAAAATTTCTTTAAAGGGCTATTTAATGTAAAATTTCAGAGAAAAGCAATTACCCTTTAAATCAGTTTTATTTACAATATCATGATGTTTGAAAAAATCTCTGAGCATGATTTTGTGATGTGTTCAATCTATCAATTCCAAATGAATGATTTTGATTTACAGACTTGTGAGAAAAATTAATGTGCAAAAAATGGTCAATATTAGGCCTAATATCATGTACTAGTAATTGACATTTCTGCTCAACCAAAGTAATTTCTTTTCAGTTCTTCTCTTATCAACCAGTGAATAGAATGCTCACCTGTTTCTGCTACTAAAGTATAGAGCATACCTTAATAGACAGTGTACTTTCTGAGTTAATTCTGGTTATGATGAAACTAAGAAAAAAATAGTTCAATTCAATTGTAGGTCTAGCTGAGTATCTTTCACACAGTGATGTTGTTTGCCATGACTTTAACAAGACTTTTGACATCATCTTCCATGGTGTCTTTTTAGCAAAACTGGTGAGGTATGGTTTGGACAGGTGTCTTCAAGGTAAGAGAATTTGATGTTTGGCATAAATTGGGTGTTGTAGTAATCACAGTACAAAGTCCACCTGGAGGGCAATAATTACTGATGTTCTTCAGAGGTATCTAGAACTATTTTTGATACTGGCAGTTATAGTTTTTAAGTCTGTATGAGGATAATGTGAAGGAAATCTCCCTCAAGGAATTTGTGGATAATATCAAAAAGTGATGTCAGTGTGGGCAATGAACGATGTACTGAAAGGAAACGGTGTTATGATAGTCCTTGACAGAACAGAGAAATTACCCATCCAGAACCTCAAGAAGCTTAACAAAGTAAAATGCAGCTGAGGCTGAAACACCCCACATGGCAATATAGGCTGAATACTTTCTAGTCGCAGTGGTGAAATTAAAGCAGGTTAACAAGAGTCTAAGCCAGACAGGAACGAAACCTGGCAGAGATGGATACTGCAAAACCTTTCTATGCAACTTCCTTTACTCTTTGACAGTTCTCATGGTGAGAAAGTTTTTCTTCATACCCATTTTGAACTTGTCTTGTTTCAACTTATGCCCACTATCTCTTTTCCTCCTACCATGCACTTTTGTGAGTACTGTGGGGCTCCTGTTAAGTGCTCCCAAAGCCATCTCTTTTCTGAACTCACCAACCCAAATTCTTTTTGTTCTCATAAAGCAAGTGCTCCAAAACGGGGCATGGGAGACTTTGATTGTGAAAGCTGACACAACTTGAAAAGGCACTAAGAAGATAGACAGACATTCACTGAGTGTGCATAGTAAAAAGCAGAAGTGAATATTTGTTATGAGAAGTTTCAGTTAGATAATAGGAAACACTGTGTACCATGAAGGTGATCTATCAGAGGGACAATGGATGCACTGTTCTTGGGAACTTTCAAATACAAATTTGATAAAGGCCTGTGCAATATGATTTGCTTTGGTTGGACCAGATAATCTCCCCTCAAACTTCAATAATTCTATGATTTTTGGAGATGAAAGTGAACCAAAACATTCCTGTTTCTCAGCTTTCACTGAGTTTGAGCTTCTCTTTTGTGCTTATATTTTAAAGAGAAAAATCCTTAGAAAGAGACAGAAAATTGATGAAGCAGGTGCTCTTTCCTTTCCCTATGTCAAAAGCCAGTTAATTGTACCGTACTTGTCTGCCATTCAGGAACTTGCATTCAGGTGAAAAAAAATGCATCTCCAGAGCTCTCATTTTTGTGTAGATAATTCATTGAGACTTTTGAGGGAAAGAACAAAAATGGTTGTTATGTGTACAAGACAAATGTAAGCATATTGGAGTCTGAATTCTAGAAGAGAATACACATTAAGAAATCCACACCCATGCATGCAGAGTTCGTATCAGAGGGCTGACCAACATAATTTTAGAATGAACTATTTTACCAAAAAGACAGAAAAAATGTAACATTCTCTGAGTCCTGTTTTGTTAATTCAGAAGTCAAGCCAAAGTCAAGACTTATTCAAAGTCAGCCAAAGACTTAGACCGATCCTTACCATTATGATGATACCCCTGGATAATGTGGATTAGACCCCTGATACATTATCATAAGATATTGTTTGTACACATACAATTTATTTCTTTCAAAACACAAATTCTTTGCAAATTAAAGTTTTTAATGATGAATCAATAATATAGAAAATTATTTGTTATAGTTACAAGTCAAAAGTTGTGCATTACAGTTCAAAGATATATTTCTTTTTATTTAGTGTGCCTTACAATGCTGAATGAACTCATGTCTAAACCTAGAGACAATCTAGAACCAGTTCATGCAAACTCTTATTGGCTGATTGCAGCTGCTAATGATCTGTAAAAGGAAAGTCAATTTACCCCTTGATAGACATTACTGTACCAAATGTAGCAAAAAGCTAAGTGAAATGTGAAACGTTTGCTGTTCAGTGGGGAAAGATACTATTAGTGTGTCCAGTTTCTTTTTTGGGGGCAAGGAAAATAGGTCTTCTGTTAATTTGCAGGTTTGGTTTTTTGGCTGCTTACTAATGCAAGCATTATTTTTATATATGAGCTTATTATTATGTATACAATTTCACAGTTTCTTTCATCTGTATTTACCACCTCTTAGATCAATAAACTATTTAAATTATGAAAAATTTTAGCTGCCATTGTTGGCATACTATCAGACTAATTAATTTGTTAAAGAACACTTGATATTCCCACACACCTTGATTGGCCTGCCTTGTATTCATAACTTCACTTCTACTAAGCATAATATGATTTCTTGTATTAGAGAGTCTTGAATTTTTCACCCAAGTTAATTAAGGGAAAATATATTCCATGTTTCTTCACATTATCTGAACGCTGATTTTGATTTTTATTTGTTGGGGGGTTTTTTTAAAGGGGAAATCTTATATCGGCCAGAGGCAGATGTGATGACAATATTTTTTCCAGAGCACCATAAAATATTCTTAAAAATTTTGAATGTTCAAAGTGAGCTCTATTCAGCAACAACTAAAACATCAGTGTGTTATCAGCATTATTCTCATTGCACAACATGGTACTGTACCATGTACGAAGAAGAAAATTTCCTCTATCCTAGCTGAAACTAATGGCAGTGGGGAAGCATGACCATGTAAGCGGAATCTTACAGACAGTAGGGCTTTGGGACCTTTTGTTCCCCTTCCCCTTCCCTTTCCCTTTCCCTTTCCCTTTCCCTTTCCCTTTCCCTTTCCCTTCCCATTTTCCCTTTCCCTTCCC